>CM064863.1:22246335-22846335 GCA_032719365.1 Prinsepia uniflora
CTAATAAACGGGTCTAATACCCGCGACTCAACCCGACCAGTTCAAGCCCAATTCTCAATCAATTCCTCTCATTTTTGATCCTATTATCTTCCCTAATCTTTAATTTTAGGTCTGTAATGAAGGTTAACCTCGACTAGTACCCAAAACGACCCAACTCAAACTCGAACAGTCGAACAAATCGACATTCTGGAACTCACCCAAACTAACCCCCAATCTCAAATTAATTTCACCAGTAGGTTAAGGGGGATTCATACGAACACAATGGTACCGTCAACTTGGTCTCGCCGTTACCTGGAAGTCGTCGTCCTCAAGCTCGAAAATACTCAGAACCAGGGCACTCCGTTCCTGGCCAATTCGTGGATGTCGTCCTTCGAATTTGACGTGGTTGGTTTCCTCTTGCTCCCAGAAGACTAGAATGACCCCCAGTTTAGCTCGCAAGTCCCCACGATTTGATCTTCCATTTTTCCCTCCACTGGTTTTTCCTTCAAACTGGAACTTGGGTTCCCGGGCAACACGGCTCCAAACTCAACAACTCCAGCACCGTCGTGATCCAAACACTCCCAGAAGACTCCCTATGTGTTTAGTTTCGCCTCAAAGCCCGTAGGATTTGAACTCTGAGTTCCCCCCTGAAAACCCGAAACTGTTTTCTCCCGTCTCTCTCAACCTCAACCCCTCACAATGATGCCCAAATGACCCAACCGAATCCCCCCTCACTCTCTTACTCAGACATTCGATTCAAACGGCCAGCACCCGTGGGGAGACCAGCTGAGGGTTCTCTGAAACCTGCTTCCCACAAACACAGAAACCATGGCCATATTAAACTCAATCCCGTGCCTGCAACCTGCTCACTCCACTCAGTCATGCCTCCTACTACCTCAATTCACATAAACAAACATCTGAACAATCCACTAAAGCCATAAATAATTGATCGCACAAACCCACGGCCGCTGCTCTGTTTTCCACGGTGAGTGAACAGTACCCACGTGCGGAAATTACCAAAATGCCCCCAGGGCAAAAATTACCAAACTGCCCTCCAACTTCCGTGACCCGTAACTCGGTCGTCCGACGTCCGTTTCCAAGCGTGCCGCCTGTCGTTGTACTCGGGGCGTCGAGACGAACATAACGGTCTTCGAGTCAAATGGATATCAATTATCAAACAAAAAGTCAACTTTTTCCCCTTATAACGCCCAAATTACGGTAATGCCCCCGAACTTCCGAACGTCATAACTTTCACTCCGAGCGTACCGAATCGGACGTGCCACCTGTCTACGAACTCGTGACATCCCGAACTACGTCACGGTCATCACTCAACGTCGATTCGACCTCCAAATCTAAAAGTCAACAAATCGAGACCACACAAACACAGGGGTAAAAATGTCATTCTTTTTCAATATTTAATAATATTACATTTCCAGAACGTCCGGGGCGTTACAATCTCCCCCCCTTAAGAAATTTTCGTCCCGAAATTTCAAGGAAACAAGTAAGGGAACTGTTCTCGCATCTGCGCCTCGGGTTCCCATGTGGCTTCCTCCACATTCTGGTTCCTCCAGAGAACCTTCACCAGAGGAACGGTCCTTCCGACGTAAGCACTTTCTCCTTTCGATCCAAAATCTGTACCGGTTGTTCCTCGAAGCCTCAAATCATCTCGAAGTTCAATGGGCTGATCCTCCAGTACATGAGATGCGTCAAACACATATTTCCGCAACATCGACACATGGAAAACATCGTGGACCTTTGAAAGCTCTGGCGGTAGTGCCAGCCGGTAGGCCACCGGGCCAATCCTCTCGGTAATCTCGTAGGGTCCAATATAACGAGGGCTCAACTTCCCTCGCCTGCCGAATCGCACTACACCCTTCCAAGGGGACAATTTCAGAAATACCCGATCTCCGACCGCAAACTCCAGATCTCGAATCCGATGGTCCACATAGCTCTTTTGTCTGTCCTGGGCTGCCTTGAGCCGATCCTTGATGAGTTTGACCTTCTCGGTCGTCAGTTCCACCAATTCGGATTTAGTCAGCCTCCTTTTCACCCATGTCCGTCCAACACAACGGAGTTCTGCACTGCCGTCCGTACAAGGCTTCGTACGGAGCCATCCCAATGCTCGCTTGATAGCTGTTGTTGTAGGCAAATTCCATCAAGGCTAGATGTGACTCCCAAGTGTCCTGAAATTGCAAAATGCAAGCTCGCATCATATCCTCCAATGTCTGGATGGTCCGTTCAGACTGGCCGTCAGTCTGGGGGATGAAATGCAGTACTGAAACGAAGTTTCGTCCCAAATGCTTCCTGCAGACTCTGCCAAAATCGAGAAGTAAATCTTGGGTCTCGGTCAGAAACTATTGATTCGCGGTGTACCGTGCAGACGAATAATCTCGTCGATAAACAACTGGGCCAACTGCGTCATCCTGAAGTTCTCTCGCACTGGCAAGAAGTGAGCTGATTTCGTAAGCCTGTCCACAATCACCCAAACTCCATCGTGACCCCTGGGTGTCCAAGGAAGTCCAAACAAAAAATCCATCGTCAAGTGATCCCATTTCCATTCTGGAATAGGTAGTGGTTGCAAGGCTCCATAAGGTCGTTGTCTCTCAGCCTTCACTTGCTGGCAAATCAGACACCTGCTGACAAACTCAGGCAATCTCCCGTTTCATCCCCGGCCACCAGTAGTGCTCTCGCAAGGTACGATACATCTTGGTCCCACCAGGATGCATCGCGTAGGCCGAACTATGAGCTTCGTCCAAGATCTCCTTCTTCAGTGCCCCCACGCCGGGCACACACAACCGTCATTCTTTTAGGCAAAGCTCCATCCTCCCTGACTGTAAAGTCTAGCCGTTCACCGGCTTCCACTTCAATCCGAAGTACACATGAGACAGGATCTTGAGATTGAGCCTCAACGATCCGAATCGACCAGAAGTGGTCTCACATGAAAATTAGCCAGCAAGACACCTTGGCCATCCAAACCCAAATCAATGCTATTCATACGGAGTTCAACCAAAAGTGGCAAATGAACCGTCCGTAGATGTGCTACAGAATGCGTTGACTTCCGGCTTAGAGCATCAGCCACCACATTGGCTTTTCCGGGTGGTACTCAATCGTGCAATCATAATCCTTAATTAGCTCTAGCCACCGTCGCTGCCTCACATTCAACTCCTTCTGAAGTGAACAAGTACTTCAGGCTCTTGTGGTCCGTAAATATTCTGCAAGTCGCACCGTTACAGGTGATGTCTCCAAATCTTCAATGCATGCACAACAGCAGCTAACTCCAAATCGTGCGTCGGATAATTGCGCTCATGCGGTTTCAACTGGCGCGAAGCATAGGCAATCACTTTCCCATGCTGCATTAGTACACATCCCAGACCCTGTAAGGATGCATCACTGTACACCTCAAATTCCCCACTGTCGTCTGGAAGGGTCAGTATAGGAGCAGACGTCAACCTTTCCTTTAGCTCCCGAAAACTACGCTCACAATCGTCATCCCACTCCAAACTTGACTCCCTTCCGCGTCAGTCGCGTCAACGGGGCAGCAATGGTAGAGAAAACCCTCTACAAACGCTCCTGTAGTAACCAGCCAAACCCAAGAAACCTCCTGACTTCCGTGACGGTCCTCGGTTGTTCCCACTTCGCCACTGCCTCAATTTTCTGAGAATCCACACTGATTCCCCGTCAGTTGAGATCACATGCCCCAAGAAACTCACGCTCGTCAACCAAAACTGACATTTGCTGAGCTTCGCATACAACTGGTTTTCCCTCAAGGTACCTAGCACCATCCTTAAGTGCTCCCTCGTGCGCCTCCGCACTCCTCGAGTAGACCAGGATATCGTCACATGAACACGATGACAAAGTGATCCAAGTAAGGCTGCAACACTCGGTTCATCAAATCCATAAACGCTGCGGGTGCGAGTTGGTCAAGCCAAACGGCATCAACCAGGAACTCATAATGACCATAACGGGTCCTAAAGGCTGTCTTGGGTACATCCTCATCCTTAACCCGCAATTGATGATACCCCAGAACGTAGATCAATTTTGGAGAAGTACTGCGCTCCTCGCAGCTGATCGAACAAATCATCGATCCGAGGCAACGGGTATTTGTTCCTGACTGTTACTTTATTCAGTTGCCTGTAATCGATGCAGAGTCTCAAACTCCCATCCTTTTTCCTCACAAACAACACCGGAGCTCCCCAGGGGGATACACTCGGTCGTATAAATCCCATCTCAAGTAATTCTTGTAACTGCGCCTTCAGTTCTTTCAACTCGGCTGGCGCCATACGATACGGAGTCTGAGAAATAGGTTGCGTACCTGGAACCAGATCAATAGTGAACTCAACATCTCGATGCGGGTGGCAATCCCGGTAGATCCTCCGGAAAGACATCCGGAAACTCCCCGAACAATCGGTATATCCTCCACCCTCAATGGTGCAGCTCGTGAAATCCATCACTCGGGCTAAGTATCCCTGGCACCCCTTCCTCAACATCTTACTTGCCTTCAAGGCAGATATCACTCCGACAGGAGTTGCCCGCTGAATTCCCTGAAAAGTGGTTTCCGGTAACCCCGGGCTCCGAAAAGTAACCCTCTTATCGACGCATTCGATAGAGGCATGATGGAGCGTCAACCAATCCATACCCAAGATGACATCAAAGTCATGCAAGTCCAAGAGTATCAAATCTGCCACCAGACCAACATCACTTACCATTACGGGGCACTCCCGCAACACTTGATTCACCACAAACACATCTCCGGTGGGCGTACTCACTCCCATGTCACAGTCCAGTGCAGACACCTCTCTACCCGCCAACAACTCTCAGTCCCGTGAAATAAATGAATGAGTAGCTCCGGGATCAATTAAAGCACAAACATCATGTCCAAAGATCGTGAGTGTACCTGTCACAACACCAGGCGCTGCCCTGGCCTCCTGCTGCGTAACAGCAAAAACTCGGGGCCTGTGGTCCAGCTGCTCGCCCACGGCCCCGGCCCCCCCTGTCCATTAGCCGCTCTGGTACCACCTCCTCGAGTGCTCCCAGTCCCAGAAACTGCAGCTGTGCTCCGTCCCTGCTCTGCTCCACCCCGACCTGCGCCACCACCCTGTGGCAAAGATGGACAGTCCCTCCGATAGTGGCCCCGCTCGCCACAGAAGAAACAGATGACACTGGAAGCATCTCGAACAAAACCACCACTCTGCCGTCCCGTGGAAGCAACAGAAGTCGCGCTCGCCTGCGGAGCAGTCTGCGCCCTAGGCGCTCGGAATCCGGAACCCCGATAGTTACCAGGCCTGCCATAACGATCATTGCCTGCAGATGAGGCTCCACCATAACGTCCTTTCTTCGAGGCTCCCTGACCATACGATCCAGAATATGAACGCCCGCGACGTTGTCCACCACCAGAATACTGTGGACGTGTCGGGAGACTAGCCTCAACCCGCACCGCGGCATCAGACAACTCCCTGAGAGTAGCAAAAGCTCCGGCCGTCACAATGGCCCGTATCTCACCCCGTAGGCCAAGCTCGAACCTACGGCATTTCTCAGCCTCAGTAGATACAAAGGTAGGAAGCAAAACGAGCTAGCATCTGAAATTTCTGTTCGTACTCAGCTAACGGACATGCTCCCCCTGCTGGAGTTGCAGAAACTCGGTCTCCCTAGCATCACGGAATGAACGGGGATAATACTGATCCTGAAACCGCTCACGAAACGGTCTCCCAAGTCACTGTACGGGCATCCCAACCCGACAACTCCAGAGTGTACCACCACTCATAAGGCGGATCCATCAAGTAGAAATGTAGCCAACACCACACGCTCCTCAAGAGGACAGTGCATCACAGTAAAAATCCGCTCAATCCGAGAAATCCAACGGTGAGCATCCTCGGGATCCGCTCCACCACTGAATACCGTAGCCCCAAGACGCTGGGCTCGCTCGATCGAAGCGCTCTCGGCATCGCCATTAGGTCGTGGAGGGGGTTCGCGTCGCGGAGGCATGGCCCGGTCGTCCTTCTCTGAAAGAGGCATAAGTTAGTACAATAATCAAGGCACACCCGAGTGCCGGACACGAATCGTAAACCTAGGCTCTGATACCAATTGACAGGACCCACCCCGATTATCGCCTCGATAATCGGGAAGCATCCTGCTCCCGTCTGACAATCGAGACCCAAATGACTGGAAGACTAGTTAAAATTACAACACACCCATTGTCAGACCAGGGAGATTAAACAAATACATGCGACTGGACGTCAAGTCCGCAGTTTCACAGAGTAACAAAACAAATTAAAGAACAAGTCCTACTCTGTGAACTAACTACTCCGCAAAGGGAAAACGTTATGCCTCCGCCTCTCCCTCGGCGCTTGCCCCCACGCTTGTACCACGACCTGGAGGGAATTTAAAACAACAAGGTGGTGAGTGGACCAGAAACATAAGTTTAACAGGAAAAACAGTTTTTCCGAGATCGGGTTTCGCCCTCCAGTTTCGTAATCCGCATGCATAACCAAATATTCAAAATTTGTGTATTAAACTTTTGGAAAACTCTTTTTCCGAAACACAAGAAAAACGTTACATGGATCGTCATAACTCATGTAAAACCATATAATAATACCAGATTCCAGAAACCGTCATTTTGAAACATTAGTTGCACAAATCAAGTGAAACATAAATCAATAATCATGATTATGCCGTTGGATCCATCCGAGTCTTTAAACTCAACATTAGGCCTTTCCGGGATATCAACGAGTCTTTAAACTCAAAACACGATTAGTAGGCCTCGGGGGTATCATAATAATCGAGTCTTTAAACTCACGAGTCTTTAAACTCAATTTTCGGTGCCCGCCCCCCAAAATCAACCGGGTCTTTAAACCCAAAACCAGATCCAACCATCAACCGGGTCTTTAAACCCAAAACCGTTTTTAAACATAATAAATCAGGATTCATCACAAATCTTTTTCCAACATTATTCCAAAAACATTTCTCATTGTAACAGAACTCATGCCCGAATTCACATGTAAATTCCAACACATGCAATTACCAGAAAATTTCTTCACAATATGATCAAACATCATAAATCCGAAACACGCATATTCATAACCAGATACTTCATCAAAAATTATCACGCATGCATAGGAAAAAACCGAAATCTCGAAATGCGTGAAATACGATAATTATCTCGAAAAACGTGGAAAACAAGTAAAACCGATGTATCATCTCACCATCGTAAAATCATATGTAAAACCATGAGATAAATAAGCAAAATAGTCATGCATGCCCAATTTAAAAATCAAAGAGTCCACTCACAGTCTTAGGACACGTCAATCGCGTCCCGCGCGCTCCTCCGTAGCTTCGGAAGTGTCCGGCCTGTGAAAACGTACAAGAAGGGTTACAAACATCCCAAAATAACTCGTATGATTTTTCCTAATTTTTCCGGATTTTTTCGGCAAAAATAAACTTAAAGACTTAATCTTCCGGACTCCCGAAATTATCCCGAATGACTCCCGATCGATTCGAACTCTAAAGATAAAATGTTATTTAACTGTAAGGATTAATTCTCATGTTGACCGTGATCGGAGTTGACGCCACACGCGCCGTCACGCGCCGCCCAAAGTGGCTGCGCGTGAAAGCCACGCGCCAAGCTACAGTACCTTCGTCCTTACCCGAATCGACTAATAAACGGGTCTAATACCCGCGACTCAACCCGACCAGTTCAAGCCCAATTCTCAATCAATTCCTCTCGTTTTTGATCCTATTATCTTCCCTAATCCTTTAATTTTAGGTCTGTAATGAAGGTTAAACCTCGACTAGTACCCAAACGACCCAACTCAAACTCGAACAGTCGAACAAATCGACATTCTGGAACTCACCCAAACTAACCCCAATCTCAAATTAATTTCACCAGTAGGTTAAGGGGATTCATACGAACACAATGGTACCGTCAATTGGTCTCGCCGTTACCTGGAAGTCGTCGTCCTCAAGCTCGAAAATACTCAGAACCAGGGGCACTCCGTTCCTGGCCAATTCGTGGATGTCGTCCTTCGAATTTGACGTGGTTGGTTTCCTCTTGCTCCCAGAAGACTAGAATGACCCCCAGTTTAGCTCGCAAGTCCCCACGATTTGATCTTCCATTTTTCCCTCCACTGGTTTTTCCTTCAAACTGGAACTTGGGTTCCCGGGGCAACACGGCTCCAAACTCTACAACTCCAGCACCGTCGTGATCCAAACACTCCCAGAAGACTCCCTATGTGTTTAGTTTCGCCTCAAAGCCCGTAGGATTTGAACTCTGAGTTTCCCCCCTGAAAACCCGAAACTGTTTTCTCCCGTCTCTCTCAACCTCAACCCTCACAATGATGCCCAAAATGACCCAACCGAATCCCCCCTCACTCTCTTACTCAGACATTCGATTCAAACGGCCAGCACCCGTGGGAGACCAGCTGAGGTTCTCTGAAACCTGCTTCCCACAAACACAGAAACCATGGCCATATATTTAAACTCAATCCCGTGCCTGCAACCTGCTCACTCCACTCAGTCATGCTCCTACTACCTCAATTCACATAAACAAACATCTGAACAATCCACTAAAGCCATAAATAATTGATCGCACAAACCCACGGCCGCTGCTCTGTTTTCCACGGTGGGTGAACAGTACCCCGTGCGGAAATTACCAAAATGCCCCCAGGGCAAAAATTACCAAACTGCCCTCCAACTTCCGTGACCCGTAACTCGGTCGTCCGACGTCCGTTTCAAGCGTGCCGCCTGTCGTTGTACTCGGGGCGTCGAGACGAACATAACGGTCTTCGAGTCAAATGGATATCAATTGTCAAACAAAAAGTCAACTTTTTCCCCTTATAACGCCCAAATTACGGTAATGCCCCCGAACTTCCGAACGTCATAACTTTCACTCCGAGCGTCCGAATCGGACGTGCCACCTGTCTACGAACTCGTGACATCCCGAACTACGTCACGGTCATCACTCAACGTCGATTCGACCTCCAAATCTAAAAGTCAACAAATCGACCACACAAACACAAGGGTAAAAACGTCATTTTATTCAATATTTAATAATATTACATTTCCAGAACGTCCGGGGCGTTACAAAACCCTTCCCCCATATGATCATGCTTGAGACCAAGAGAGTGAGATGAGGGCTGGATGATGGTGGTGGTTGGCCAAGGATGACGCCGCCGTGGATGGCAGAGGGGGCATCGTTCATGGTAAACCGGTTTTGCCCAATTTCTTCCATTTTTTATTTGTAACGTTATGGACGGTTTTTATGGTTTAGAATAGGTTTAATAGGTTGCTATGGAGGTTTTAGGGAAGGTTTTGGTGGTGGTTAGTGGCTGAGGAACCCAGGGATAAAACTGGAAATTGAACCATGAAGGAGGAAAATCGAACCATTAGGATTTTGTGGGTTTTGGGTGGTTTTGATTGCACAAATAGATTTTTAGGAAGGTTTTGGTGGTGGTTAGTGGATGAGGAACCCCAGGGATAAAACTGGAAATTGAACCGATGAAGGGAGGAAAATCGAACCATTAGGATTTTGTGGGTTTTTGGGTGGTTTTGATTGCACAAATAGATTTCTAGGATCGAATTAGGAAGAATAGAATTGATTAGGAAGAAAACGGACGAAGAATAGATGGTTTAGGAACCTGGACCGATCACGGCCGGTCCAGTTGGACAGGATTACAGAGAAAAATCGGACCGGCTGGTCGGACCGGTCGGTTGGAGGGTTGAAGATGACTCTTGTAGCTGGCGCGTGGCTCCCACATGCAGCCACTTCAGGCGGCATGTGCGAACGCGTGGGGGGAGAGTTTGGGGAAACTTCCAACATGTAATTTCATCTATTTGATGTAATGAACATTTTGGGACTAGTTTCGAATCGATCGGACATCGTCTCGATATAGTTCGGGCTGTCCAAAGGTTTAGGATCGCGTTTAAAAATAGTTAAAAATTTCAAAAAATTAGGGGGCTTTAGTGAGGGGTTAATTAAGTAGTTAGTAACCCTCTAAAATGATTTGGACCGGTTTGGGAACCCCGAAGATGACGTTTAACAAGGGAACGCGTATGACGCACATTTCGAGGCGGCAGCTCGGACGGTCTGTGAGTGGACTTTCTTTTATGAATCGATGCATGCATAAATGTTTTATAAGTAATTTTAATATATTTTTGTTGATTCCTTGAGTGCATTTTGTGTGTGAGTACGTATTGGCACGTATTTCGAGGTTTTCGATTTTATACTTGCTTATACGTGCTTATGCTTTCGGTTTTAATGAAACGGTTTTGAAAAGGTAAAATCGGGCATGAGACCTATTTGGTTTTGGTTTTGACTGGGACATATGGCCCTATTGATGACCAATGAGTTTGAGTCGTGGTCGCAACAGGTGTTGTGTGCACGGCGACGGACGACATGACGCTCGCCTCCGGACTAGGTATGTGTTCCTTCCGGAGAGGTCATGATACACGTCCCGTGGTCGAACAGCAACTGGAGGCTCGACTTTGGAGTGCTGGCAGTATAGGAGAGCGATCGGTGATGTGTGTACCCTGATCTAGAGGTGGTCACGTCAGTGATATGTTCACGACGACATACTAGGATTGAAAGCGGTCCTGGTTTGGTGGTCATACACATCACTATGATCGGAATCATGATTGACCCTGAGGTATCGGGCTTAGTGCCCAGAGTATTGTAAGTTCGGGCTCGATGCCCAGTTAAATTGTGAAATCGGGCTCGAAGCCTCGTTGAGTCATAAGTTCGGGCTAGAGGCCCAGTTGACATGTGTTATCTGGCGTGAGTCCCGCGAGTGGTTTTCTATACTAGTATGTATATACCCTCCTTTATGAGGTGATTGGTCTCCTCCAGACGTCGACCTGGAGAGTCACGATCCACTACCCGAAATGAGTAATCCTCATAGGGAGCCCATTCCAGGAGTGGAAGATATGATAGAATCCCGAACCTGATCCGGAGAGATACCCAGACTAGTTTCGGAGATAGAGCCTCCCAGATGCAGAATTCCTCGGGGTAGACTCGGAATGAGATCCCGAGTAATATGCATACTTATATATAGAGAAATCGTGACATATATCGGGGATTAGTTCCCTAGGGGTTGTGTGTCCCGAGTTGACATCAGAGGATGTCTAAGATGGGTTATATATGTATATATGTATATATGTGTGTGAGATTTCACAGAGATGATTTTGGGCTGAGACCCACATGTGTTGGAATTAGGACGAGTTCCCACTTGATTTGGATTTTGGGCCAAGGCCCCGTGTTCTATGTTGAGAAATGGTTATCGAATGCATGCATACTTTTTAGTGAAAGGCATAAAGGTCTTTTTTGTGAAAATGTTTTATAAAATCTTTGTTTTGTCCACTCACAGCTTTGATGTTTTGAATGCCCTTCAGGTTGATCGCGGATGCAAGCTGTAGCAGAGACCGAGACATCATATTCCTCCGTTGGATCCTAGCGCTCTTTGATAGTCCTGGTTGGGCAACAGACGAAATTATCTATGATTTGACACTTCGTGTCAGACGGGAACAAGCGCGTCCCACATTAATCCTGGGGGATTTGGGACGGGTCCTGTCATTATGTTGTGTTACGTCTGCCACCTACAGTATTTTGGTAAATAGAGAACCCACTGGGTTTATCAGCCCTTCATGGGGCATACGGCAAGGGGATCCTTAGTCACCTTTCTTCTTTGTGATGTGTGATGAAGGCCTTATTGCCTTTATTCACAAGCGTAAAGTGGACAGTCTACTTAGGGGGATCCTGCTAACTCCCAATTGTACTCCTCTTACTCATCTCCTTTTTGTTGATGATTCGGTTTTTATATGCAAGGCCACTCGTAATGAGGCCTGTTGTGTTAAGGAGATCCTAAACACATATGCTGCTGAGTCTGGCCAACTCATCAATTTTAATAAGAATGCAGTTCTATTCAGTGGCGATGTTAATGGCTACTAGAGTGGAGTTGTCTAATGTTTTTGGGATTCAGTGCAATGAAGGTTTTGGGAGTATCTAGGGCTGACGGTAGATTTTGGGTCCTCGAAGATGAAGGTTTTTGAAGAGACCGGGAACCATATTGAAGGTCGTATTCAGGGGTGGGATGAGCAATTTTTATCACCTGCAGGTAAGGAAGTTCTTTTGAAGTCAGTGGCAAGGGCTATGCCTATTTATTCTATGTCTGCTTTTTGTTACCTGTTGCTGTTTGCCAAGATATTACCAGGATTATGGCTAACTTCTAGTATAGGAGCTCAGGAAAAAAGACTGGGATTCATTGGGGCTCTTGGGACAAACTTCTAAACCAAAATAGGCTGGGGGGATTGGGTTTCAAGGATTTGAGGTGTTTTAATATTACTATGATTACTAAGATTAGTTGGAGGATCTTAACTTCTCTAGACTCTCTATTAGCCCAGATTTTACGTGCAAAGTATTTCCCAGATGGTGATCTCGTCAGAGCTAAGGTAGTACTGGGAAACTCCTAGGGTTGGAAGGGAATTCTTCAAGGTCTCCAGGTACTTCAAGTAGGGATTCAATGGAGGATAGAGGATGGTAAACATGTTTGGATCCTCTCTGATCCATGGCTAAACACACACAGATCATTCAAACCGCTCTGAACACCCTGATATGCCTCACCTAGTTGTAGACCTAATTGATAGTGAGACTCGGGGGTGGAATACTGAGTTGGTTACCACAACTTTTAGTCAGGAGGGAACTTATAGTGTTCTAACCCTGCCCTTTAGCTATCTGGGATGCTATGATAGACATATTTGGCATTATGCCCGTAGTGGTCAGTACGCTATAGAATCAGGGTATCATGTGGTTGTTGGTCTTCTCAAAAGTGGGGAATTCATACGAAAATAGGGGTCAGAGGAGACTAGTAATACTAATCCACAACAGGAGCTTTGGGATTTTGTATGATCAGTGCATGTTCCCCCCAAGATCAAGCTTTTCTTATGGAAATGTTGTAAACAATTTGTGGCGGTGCGCGTGCACCTTGTCTGACGTCGAATCTTGGGGGACATTTTTTGTCCTTAGTGTGGTGAAGTAGAGGAATCTCAAGTACACTTGTTCTTTCAATGCAAATTTGCCCAAATTTTTTTGGTATAGTTGGCCTAAAGCTTGATACGAGTGGCGTGGGGAATGAAGAGTTCTCTAGGCACTGGCAGTTTTTCGTTAAGAAATTTACACAATCTGGATATGGGAACGATGATATTCAGTTATTCAGTTTTGGTCTCTAGCGGCTATGGAAGTGTCAAAATCAACGGTGCTTTAATGATATCACCATTGATCCTAAAGCTGCTATCCCAATGATGATGGCTCAGCAGTCTGAATTTTGTACGGCTAGACTAGCATAACCTCCTCTCATTCAGATGGTTCCTTCGTGGATGGTGGCAAACTCTGTCATTGTAACGCCCCGGAAATTCGGAAAATGCAATTTTGTAACATAATGAATAAATGACGTTTTACCCTTGTGAATAGTATGGTCAAATTGTTGACTTTTTGATTGGTGAGTCAAACGAACGTTGACCGATGACCGTGACGTAGTTCGGGACGTCACGAGTCCATAGACAGGTGGCACGCCCAATTCCGACGATCAGGGAAAAAGTTATGACGTTCGCGAGCCCAAGGGAATTTTCGTAATTTGGACAAAAAGGGGGAAAATGTTGACTTTTTGTTTGACAACTAATTTTCACACGATTCGAGGACCGTTAGGTAGGTCTCGATGCTCGGAGTACAACGACAGGCGGCACGTCGAAAACGGAGTTCGGATACGAACGTTACGGGTCACAGAAGCCTAGGGGCAAAATGGTAATTTGTCCAACCAGGGGCAAAATGGTCTTTTAGCCTTGATCAGACAATGACACCTGTCCTTTGTCTGATTCTCACCCCAGGAAACATGGATTCGGGTCTTAAGGGAAACACAATTATGAACTTTTGACATTTTTTCCCCAAATCATGGCTTAACCCATCATTTTGTTCAATTGACCCGTGATAAACCCCTAGCTCGACGTCATTATGCAATTAAGTGTCTCAGGAAGTGAACTGAGAGAGAGGAACTCGAGGGGTTGAGAGAACTGGGAGAATTTTGCTTCGAAAATTCAGAAAAATTGGGGGAAAGTCGAATTCGAATTTGGGAGCCAGGAGAAGAGAAATTGAGGATTACATTGAGCTGCTAGGATCAAAACGAACATCCTTGCACCAAAAACGAGAAGAAATCGTGTCGAATTAAGGAAGAACAGAAGCTGCCATGGCTGCCGAAAATCGAGCTTGAGTTCGGTTAGTTAGAGGTAAGATTTTATGAAATTGATCATGTATAATTGTTCCTTACACTCTCACGATGCTAACCATATGAATTAATTGGAAAATCAGGCACAAAATCGTGAAACCCGAATAGGAGACCCGTCGAAGTTCGATCGTGAGTCGTGAAGTTTTGGACCTTAATTGAGGTAATTGAACATACAGAACTGAAATGAAGTTGGATTAGATGGGATCAGTTGAAAGAACGGATCGATTTGAGGTCGAATTGATGGAGTTTGAATCGGATCCTATCGCGGGTATTTCAACCCGTTTATCAGACGTACGGGTGAGAACGACGCACTGTAGCAAGTACTGTGCTACGCGCGTGGCTTTCACGCGCAGCCGCTTGCAGCGGCGCGTGACGGCGCGTGGAGAGGATTCCGGCAAAGTGTTCAACATGAAACTTGATGTTCTCGATGATACGAACCTATCCGCGTTGGTTTCGGGTCAATCGGATATGGTTTCAGCGTAGTTCCGAGTACCCGACAAGGTTAAATTATATTAAAATAATATTATAAAATTCCGACAATTAGGGGATTCTTATTTGAGGATCATATGATAGTCTAGTAACCTTAAATCACTTTGTTTGACAAGCTGAAATATTCCCGGGACGTCGGAGGAAAACGAACAGCTCGAGGCTGAGCAATCCAGACGGTGTGTGAGTGGACTTTGTTTTTCTAACCGTGATGCATGCATATATGATTTAAAATGATTCATTATATGATTTGATATGCTTTGGCATGATTGGTATTTTAATTCGGTGATTTCTCAGTTTTATGATTATTATATTATTATATTTTGACACGATTTTCGAGAAATCATGAAATTGGTTAAAATGATATTGTGGGCGTGAGAACCCAAGTCGATAATGATTTTGACTCGGATTTGGAGTTACATGTGAATTTGATGAATTTGATGATTTTTGTATTCTCGTGATTTTGTGATTATTTTAATTAGTCTTTCGGGCACGTTTTATGAGGAAAGTGCAAATGATGTTTTGGGCTACGGCCCGGGATTGAAAATGATATTTGGACTCGGATTATGAGTCAGGAATTTTTTTCATGGATTTACGTGATCGTGGCAACTCGGGTTTACGGTTGCACGGATTTGCGTGAAAATGATATTTTGGGCTTGAGACCCAATGGAATTGTGATTTTGAATGGATTTGTATTTCCATGTGATGACATGATGATATTGATGATTTTCGGATTTATAAAGTAAATCGGGACTTTGGTTATGTTGGGGCTGAGACCCTGTGTTGATATATGATTTGGTTTTTAATGCAACTGTTTTTCACTGGTTTTTGTGATGATGATATGTTGTGGATATTTAGGGCTTTCGGGTGAAAATATGTTTTTCCCCGGAGTGCACCCTGGAGATAACGCTCGCCTTCGGGATGGAAGTGTTTACCCCGAAGAGGTCACGTAGCACGGTCTTTGTCGAGCAGCCGAGGGAGGCTTGACTCAGATCAGATGTGCTGGATATACATAGATCGGTAAGTGATGTGTTCACTAGATCTGGATTGCCGGCTGGTGATGTGTTCACAGCGGCGGATGCTCGGATTTTGAGCGGTCCTTGAGCCTATTGATATGCACGCGTTGCAGGGATAAACGTGACTCTAAGCAACAAGATATGGAAATAAGTCCCGTGGTTTTGTGGAAATTGTTTTGATTGATCCACTGAACATATTTAATTGATTTCTTATTGTTACTCGTGTTTTATGATATGCATGCATGTTTGTGAAAACTGGAGGGTAAGAAATGTGTTTTGGTAAATGTATTTATCGAACTTTATTTTGTCCACTCACACCTTTACTGTTTTATGCACCCTTCAGGCCAGTGCACAGGTACGAGGGCTAGAAACGAGGCAAGTGAGGCAAAAGAATAATTAGACCGTTGCGCACTCAGACACTCTACAGAGTACGAATTTGACCCCTATCTGTAATAGTACCTATGCTCTGTATTGTCTTTGACTAGTCAAACTTGTGACGTCATTGGTCTGTAAAACTTAACTATCCCTTGTCTGACAATGTTTTCGGGATTTGTTGTGTGATGTATGTATATAAGTTTGGTTACTTTCGGTAATTTTTAGTTATTGTCAAACGAGAGCAGGATTCATCACGACTATCGAGGGATAATCGGGATGGGTCTTGTCAGTCATCCCCTCGTGGAGGCGGCCCCCTGTAGGTTTTGTGATAGTTATTTGTGAGGGTGGCTTCCCTTGTAATAGTGCCTTACAGGTGGAATCCTATGCCTTCTGTGCTGTAATGGTTGCGTGTACAGATTTTGATTGTAAGCAGGTCATCCTAGAGTCAGATTCGCAGCTGCAGTTCAGTATAAAACATCAGCTGTTTATCTGGAGGCGAATATCGAATGAGTGATTCATGATATCGTGGCTAAGCAACCTCTCTTCTAGACAGTACAACTGAGGTACACCTCCTGTAATTATAACACTGCAGCTAACGAAGTTACGGCTTTTTGTGAGCTTTAACGCTATTTTAGGTGGTAAGGCCTCGAGCCCCCATGGTTATTAAATATTTTAGCTCGTGATGTAAACGTTTCAGTTCAGTTGTTTTAATAAAAAAAATCATAAGTGCCAGTAAATTCATCCTTATTTTAATGACATCCTAAAAACTCAATGGACTTTTGATGAAGGTGAAAAGTGGGGTGGGGAATTGGGTTTTGGGTTCTGAGTTTTGAAGATCATCAGTATCAAACACAATCAGTTTCTATATATGCTAATAGGATAAGCAGGGACCTTCCATGTGTTTTACAGATAACAAAACTCCAATAGAAACGCCAAACATCATAACTTCAATACTTTCAAGATTTATGGGACTACAGGAAAACGACCTTACAGTAGGTATATAATCAACAACTATGTTGTAATTGCTTACACCCGATATAAGCCACTACAGTCCTGGAGAAGACATTTAAGAAATTAAAGACCTAATCCAACTAAAGACTCAAGCTCGGCTAGTATCCATTAGCTAGATCATGGGGGTGAAGGAGAAATACACATGGATGCATGTATCGATCACCCTCATTCGCATGCTGCCTATAAAAAGAGAAAAGACCCTCTTATCAAAGGGCAACCAACAACTCAATCAAATAAACAAATTGATCAAATTCAACCAATTTCAACAACTGCAAACACTCAAAAATTTATTTGTTACTCAAAAACTCGCCTTTTTGGAAAAAACTGTCACTTTGATTTAGGATCAAGATTCATTTCTCTTCGCATCCCTTCTCAGTTCTAAACCCAAGAACACCAAGTTTTCCTTCAAATTTTACTTGCATCCCAAGTTTGTTTTTGGAGATTTTCTGACTTGCTTCTGCATCATGTTCTGCATCATGTTTTGAAGGCCACCGGACACCCCCCCCCCCTCTCCTTCATTTCGACTGCCTCAAACCAGCCTTTGAGACCCTCATAATCTCATTCCCTGACATTATCACCTCTTTTTACTGCTCTACCAGCATCTTGGAATGATTTCCAATGAATGTTTATCTAGTTGATGGTATCTCGGTCAAGATCGTTAACTCATGGCTATACAAGAGATAGTTTATTTCCTGCACTTATAATTCCATTTATCACACTAATATTCAAGCATTTTACTTTCTAAGTGTTTGTAAGATGTCTGTTTGTTCCACTTCCACTTGATTCTAACAAAGGTTCTTTGAATGCAATTCAGAACCCAATTCTAACCTTATCTAGTAGCATTTTATCCTAGTGGTACGCCCATGGATGAAAATATTGGTAAATTTTGGCGATATGTCACCTAAATTTTGGTAATTTGGGCTAGCGGCACATAAGAATGGGGAACGATATTGACCGAAATTTCGACATTTTTTCTTATTTTAAGCCCATATATATCATTATTTGATCAAAACGATCGAGATAGGGTGTGTGTTAGTGAAATTCAGACGTCAAATGAAGGGTTTCCAATCGGGTCATACCGTTGGGTCAGAAACCCAAATCGCAAACCCAACTCGAGATAAGGGACGACCTTGTGCAGGCGCATGACCACCATGCGTAAAGGCTGTCACTAGCGCATGGTGGCACGTGCGTGGTCCGGTCACTGTGCGTACAACATGAAATACTTTTTATTTTTTATTTTTGAGTGTAATGGTACAATTTTTAAGGTAATTGGATACCGTATGGGTATATTTCTGAATATCTAATATAATATGTTTTATATTTAAATTAATAGTTGATATAAAAAAAAATTGGGAATATAAATGTAAGGTTAATTTGAATATTAATGAATTTAAAAAGCAAATTATGTTGAATGGAAAGATTCGTAAAGTAGATATGGTTAATTTGAAGCAAATTATATTGAATTGAAACAAATTATGTTAAATGGAAGAAAAATAGCAAATTATATGTTGAATTGAAATAAAATATGTTGAATTGAAGAAAATTATTTGAATGGTTAATTTGAATATTAATGAATTTTAGAAAAATATGAGATGAGCATACGATTAATAAGAATTCGTTTTACGTCTAATTTTCATTAATTAATGTCCAATTTTCTAAATTATTATGTAAATACAAACTCCCCAATTTTTTATTATGTAAATGTAAACTCCATTATTATGCTTATTTTTATGTTTTTAACTAAATTAACATTCAATTATAGTAATTCATTTCAATTTATGTTTATGTTAAAGATTTTATATTATTAGTTATCGGCATAAGTCTATTGTATTATATTATTCATCATATATTTATTATATCAAAGTCATTTTTTAATTTTTATTAGTCCTATATAACTATTATTGGGTACTTAAGTTTTTCCCGAAGTTTCATTCCAAATTTCCAACTTTTAGACCAAATTTCTGTCATTTTTGTTTACCGTAAACGATATCGATACCTATATTTGGGGTGAGATATCTATAAATTTGACTAGCGATATATCCGTCGATATCGATATTTCAATAATTGGGTACGCCTACTAGGCATCTAGAAGGCCAAATCAACTGGACCAGTCCACATAGGGTAGGACCACGACACCATAGCCCAAAACTTTCAGCCTTCACCCCACTTGCCATAGTCGCTTACACTGAACTCCACTACATCAGACCACAACAATGATATCCCACATACCTAAACATTTGCGTATCTATTCTTTTGGAAGCGAGCCACCGAACAGCGACCTCGGATTCTACTACAACAACATTTTGTGCACAAACATAATATGGCATGCCTAGTGGACTCTTTTGTAGTGTATGTCCAAAATCTAATATACAAAACAAAGATGTGATGCTAAAGGAAGATTTTTTATGTCGACGCCATAACAAGAAATTCTTAGGCTACCACTAATAGAGGCCAATATGGAAACTCCTCGTGATGAAAATCTCGAGGATATCACCATTCAGGAAACAACTAAGGAAGAATTGATGAAATTTATCAAGGACGCCTTGCTTTTCATCTGCGTTCAGATGAAGGCTCTGAATGAACAGGTTTAGGAGCTCTCTAGGCAAGGGAAAGCAGAGCCAAAAGGTACTAACATCCAACCTCCAGAGATGGTAATCCTAGACAAAGGGAAACAAACCATGGATTCCAGAGTGTCCACTCTAGAACCTGTGGTCACAGGGCCTTTGTTCTCAAACACCTAACCTTTCGAAGTCCTAGAAATGAGTAGGTCCTATTAGGTTTAGCCGAAAAAGGATGACGAGATCCAAGCCAAATATCGACCACCCTTCAGCAAGAATCAAAGATTAAAATAGCCAGGAGTGTCGCGGCTGGTGTTAAGAGTGACTTTGAGAACTAGGGAGGATTTGACGACACAGGATCATAAGAGGAATTTAGGCACAACTAAAGACCACTCCGTGTAACAACCCGTCCCGAGAGCCGGGATTAAGATAGTGATTAAGGTGGGATTAGTGAGGTTTATCGGTGGTTAGGTGGTCCCGATAGGTCCGTAAGTTTAGAATGACGATTTCGCCCCTGACTTGGGCAAAAATGTTGACTTTAGTTTGGGTGGTCAAATGGGTGTTGACCAGTGACCAGGACGTAGGTTAGGATGTCACGAATCCGTAGGCAGGTGGCACGCCTGATTCCGACATCCGAGGAGGAAGTTATGATGTTCGGAAGGTTAAGGGCATAACCGTAATTTGGTTAAAAGAAGGGGAAACGTTGACTTTTTGGACGATTGGGTTTTGGTACGTTGACCGAGGATGGTTACGTAGATCTCGTTGTCCTGAGTTCGATGACAGGCGGCACGTATTCACCGGACGTACGATGTGAGAGTTACGGGTCTAGGAAGGTAGTGGTAACATCGTAATTTTGAGTTAAAAGGAGGGGCAATTTGGTCTTTTGTGCTCTGGAAATTGTGCAGAGAAAGGGACAAATGGACGGCTGGGATTGAACCATGTGGGAGAGGATGGAATGGATGGTGACATGTGGCAGGTGTGTAGTGGCTTCTAGGGGGTTCTTGTGTGTGTGCACGGCCCAAATAATTGGGGTGCAACCGTGCAAGTGTGTTCGTGTTCTTCGATCCAAACTGAAACAGAGTAAGGCGGTGAGGAAAAATTGAAGGGTGATGGTGTGTGCTGGTGAGTTGTGAGTGTGTGAGAGTGATTAGGGAGTGAGAGGGATGCAGTAAGAGAGGCTGACGGCGTGGTGGCTGTGTGTGAGGGAGTTGAGAGCTCACGGGGACAACCAGAGAAAACAGAGAAGACTGAGGGTTTGTGGTGGTGTTGTGGCCATGTGCGGGTGCGATTGACCTCGAGAGAAGGCTGAGGTGACGCGGTGGACTCTAGGGAACACGGCGGCGAGCACGGCGGTGGGCGGTTGCAGGTAAATTCTAATCTCCGTGTCTGTGCCCTGTTTTTCCGTTGAGTTTTGACTTGTGAGTCGTGAGTCTAGAGGTTGAATCGAAGTTCATAGGGAGGTCTAGGGGACTCAATGGAGGTCTGGGCTTCTATTGGTTGTGCTGCCGTGACGGGTGGTGCACGGTGGGGGTTAATACGACGGCGGGTACTCTGGTGCTCTGTTTTGCCGTCGATGTTCGAACCTAAAGTCGTGAAGTTTGGGAGTGAATCGACGGTTAGGGTGAGTTGGGTTAGGTTTAGAAGGGTCCTAGGAACCGTCTGGTGTTGCCACCGTGACGGGAGGTGACCTGGGTGGCTGGGAAGGAAAACAGAGCAGGGATCGGATTTTGTTTCGAGCTTCGGTCGACGGTTTAGGGACCGTGTCGAGGTCTAAAGAGGATAGGGATGGACAAAGTAGGTCTGAACGATGAAGATGGGGAAGAAAGGGAAGGAAATGGAGACGGGACGGCAGAGAACCGTTCCCGCCGGTTCGATTTACAGACACTGTGTCGAACCGGGTCTACTCAAGGTAGCTGATGCACTGTAGCTGGCGCATGAGGCCACGCGCAGCCACTTTGGGCGGCGCGTGGGGGCGCGTGCGGCGGTTCTGGGGATTTGATGAAGTATGGTATTTGGCACGTTTTACAAGAAACGTCGATTTCTGAGTTAAATGCCATGGTTTTGGGGTTTTCAAAGGATAACTGGTTTAAATGCTTATAAAGGGATTTGAAACATGATTTAGTGATTAAAGGATATTTCGGTTTTAAAATTGGATTTCGGAAACGGAATTTGGTTTTAAGTTGAAAAGTGGATTCCGGATTTGGGTTCGGAATGACGGTTCTGGATGCCGGAAGGGCATCAGACCAGTGATTTCGAATTCGGGTTTGGATATGGCAATGGACAAGGGTTTTACAAATGGTTTTGGATTGGATTTGCTGGATCTGGTTATTGGGTTTAAAGACCCGGATATTGATTGACGGGGGACGGGCCTGGATTGAGTTTAAAGACTCGGGAGTTTAAAGACTCGGATATATTGATATTTCCCCCGTAGGCCTATTGAGTTTAAAGACTCGGGAGTTTAAAGACTCGGGAGTTTAAAGTCTCGGATAGGTCCAGCAGGTTTGATCGGAAAATGATGATTTTGACGTTCAGGGTTTATGATATGGTTTTAGGATTCCTACGCTATGACTTCTATAACTGTTTTATACTGTTTCTGAGTATTGGATCCTACGGTTTTGATAACTGGGTTATGCATGTGGTTTCAAAACGGAGGGTTAAACTCGGTTTTCTGATAAATGGTTTCAGAAACTTTTCTGTTATTATGGTCCACTCACATCTTCTGTTTTAAATTTCCCTCCAGGTTGTGGAGCTAGCGCGGGGTCTTGACGTCGAGGCAGTATCTGAGGCATAGAAGTGACGAGCGGGATTTCCGAGTGTTTAAGTTTTTCTTCCGCGTGCGTGTAATTGTCATCGGTTTTTATTTCATTGTATTCGTACTATGCTCTGTAAACTCTAACTTCGGTTTTTAGTGAGTGCTTTCTCCTGCGTCTGACTGTTTTTGTGTCGGGGTGTCAGACGGGAGCAGGATTTACCTCGGGTTTCGGGGTGAAATCGGGGTGGGTCCTGACACTCCGTATAGTCGAGATTTATGCCATCATGACTAAAATTTCGAAATAAGGCATATGATTCAAGAACAACCAATGCCTACTAGGAGAGCCAATGTCTTAACATACAAGAAGCTTTACCCTATGTAGGTGGACCAGGATAATCCTTTTTCCATGAAGTTCAAACCACCAAAATTTTCACTCTTTAGTGGAGATGGTAGTACGTCATCCCTAGAACCTATAGGGAAATTCTTGGCCCAATGTGTGGTCCTTAAGGATGAATTCTATCTCAAGCTACGCCTGTTTAACAGCTATCTAGCTAGGATACTTTTCTTGGTACACTTCGCTGCCAGATGCCTCTATACACACTTGGGGGAAAATAGAGGCCAAGTTCCATGAAGAGTTTTACTGGGTCGAGCCTAACGTCACGATTAGTGACCCAATTGCCATCAAATAAGGAGAACATGAGATTACTGAGAGTTTCATTGCCAGGTTTAAAGGCTAAAGATAAAGTGTAAGTTCCCATGAACAGTGGCCAAATGATGGACATTGCTCTGAGTGCACTAAGGTTCTCACTGAGAAAGAAGTTTGATGAAAACACTTTCTCAGACTTGCAGGAGATAGCGGTATCTAGAAGAAGAATAATGGTAGAGGAATAATTCTAAAGTACCTTATGTCTACAAGAATAAGATACATGTTCATCAGGTAGACCACAAAGATGTCGAGGAGGAATCCTCAAAAAATAGAGAAGGGCATGAACTAGAGGTAACTACAGCCGATATCCAAACTTTAGGCAAGGAGCATGCGACCATTAAATCATTGGTCAAATTTGTGCAGGATGAGATCCCACTAATACGACTCGGGGATACATTGCCAACAAGGTCCCGATTCACCTCATATCCATTTGACCTAACCAAGGTCTGTGAGATATACGATGAACTAGTCAAGGAAAAGGTGATCAAACTTGTTCCCAAGCAAGAAATTTCTAGACCAGAGGAAATCAAGGGAAAGTAATTCTGCAAAAGGCATGTATCACCACACCACACCACCGTAATTTTTTTTTCCAATTTAAGGATATAATCCAGAGCTTGATCAACCAAAGACATATCACCCTAGTCCCAATACCAAAATGTCAGTGACAGTGGACACTAATCTTTTCCACATGACATCAATGAACATGGTCGACTTTACAATAGTCATGGCCTGAAAAAGGGAACATGACCAAAAAAGGTCAAACAAAGACTCCCAAGGATACTCATAAGCCTACAGGATTGCTAGATACAAACATTTGGGGCTTGTTCATGTGCAGCAGTGCAGGATAGAGTGTGTGCTGGAAACCTCTGCCCCAGGTACTAAGATAGGCCTAAAACTAAATAGGTTGAGATAAAAAGGGATGAGGACCTCTTCAATTGTTTTGAAAATTAGCTACGGACTTCATAGTCCAAAAGGAAAACGCCCTCGAAGTTTTGTCTTTCAAATACTAGGGGACATCAAGAAACAAAAACAGCCAACCAACCAAAAATCTCTAACCATCCAATAAGATCCTGATGGCCGAAAGGCCACTTCTCTCAGATCAGTAAAATCCTGACCTAGGAAGGCCATCATCCAAAAGGGGAGATGGCATATGGTTGGTAAGAATGGCAAGCGGAGCAAAGAATTAAAAAGGACTGCCAAGGGCAAGATCCATATGCAACTTAGAGCCTACAAGTTGGCTCAAACGAACTTGAGGGCAACAATACCAATAACTAACCAGGAGCATATGTGTCCTCTAGAGGAAAACTGGAGAAAGAGAGAGGATGGGATCAGTAACAAAGAAATATATCCCTCCTAAGCTATGCATCTGTGACTTATGTAGAGGTCAGATGAAAGAGCATGTTTACCAACTTTACTAAAGATGAGTTGTCAAATGGCCAATCCATAAATATTCAAATCCCAACAACAGGAAAAGACTCCAACTAGGATACTCAACAAAGTGGCTGTCATAGCATGACCGAAGAAGAGCTTAAAGAGTTTGAGAATGACTTGTTGGAGACCATGGAGATGGAAAGGTTGCTCGATGAGGAGCAACAAGAGGTTCACCAGGAGGTAAATCTAATGGTAGTGCTGTCAGAGCACTTGGTAGTTGTCTACCACGAGGTGAACCAAATGAAAGGTGATATGACAGCCAACAAACCTTATCGAGCAGCGATTGAGATCCAGACTAACCATAGGGAAATTTAAGGCTTCATGTCAGAACCTAGTTACTCCGAGAGAAGATGATCTTCTCAAATCCTGCTAAGGAGATCACATATCACCTATGACCCATCTTCATCACTGCCTACTTGGAAGGTATCCTGATCAGTAAGGTCATGATCGATGGGAGAGCTTCCATTAATACCCTACCATTCAGAATTCTAGAAAGGTAGGACTATCCAAGACTATTTTGTTGACAATGACAATAATTTCCAACTTCACTAGGTCCGTTCCTAAGACTCTTAGGGTTCAACCCTTAAAGATCACCGTCGGTTCCAAGAAGTTAATGCTAGCTTTCTTTGTGATCAATAGCACGGCTAGGTACAACGTGCAGTTGCGAAGGAATTGGATCCACGAAAGTATATGTGTCATATCAACCCTCCACCAGCAGATTGCCCAATGGAACCACAAAGAGACTACCTTCGAGGAAGGCCTTTAGGAAGTTTTCCTGGTAGACATGAAGCCATTCATGGGTGAACTAACAGTAGTTGAGACCAATTTTTATGATCCCGGCCTAGGAAGCATCAGCTTGATCGAAAAGATGTAAATGGCTACCCCACCAAAATTACTACCTATAAGGTAGTAATGCAAAAGCTTTTGGCACTTGAGGGAGAAACCTTGTTCTAAATAGGAGAGGAAGGGGCCCAACTCGATGGGGACTAGTCTTTGATTCCATAGGGTAGATGAAAAATCTCTCACTACTTGAGATGATGGCGTCTTGGGCAATAATCTGATCTACGCCAATACACCTCAAGAGATCCCAAAACGCTCTAAGATTCAAAAAAGAAAAAGAAAAGAAACCTACATAGATATTTGTAAAACCATCTTAGAAGAAAAAAAAAAGAGATAAAACATGATATTTGATTTAGGTGGTATTACAGACTAGACCATATGGGCGAAAAAACAAAACCACCTGACAAGGGGATGATCCATTAGTGAAGCTAATTAATGGCTTCATAAAACAAACCTTCAAACTCCGAGGTCTTGAAAAGTACCACACCACTACTGATGTTGTTGATCATCTTCTATGATTATGTTAAAGTGCAAGAGGATCACAATCTCCACTATTAGCTTCTCATCGGACCATCTGTCAGGGACACAAGACTTCATAATGGTATGCTCACTCTAGGCATGTTAGATCGCCATACACTTCTTCTAGAAAGAGGTCTCTAAGGATTGGACATGTTGCTAGAATGACAGCAAGGACATAGCAGAAAAGTGAAGATTGTTTTGCTTGTCAAGTTGGTGGGAGTCCACCAGGTCTTGGAGGTGCTGAATTTCTATGGCATGAGGATCTTCTGATGGGACTTGCCTACGGCGTTGTTACTGAAGCCCAGATCAAACCCATCTCGATGAGAAGTCCCTTTTTCAACTGATGGGGCCACTTGTCACGAGATGCAACATCTGCTTCGTAAATACGAACATCATCTTTTATGACATTTCTTTCACCTCTTAATTGTTGCAAAGTATCCCGAGGCTTCCTTACTTTTTCACAAAACAAGATTGACTGAAGATTGAGGGACGACCATAGCTGGTAACTCGAAATGAGATTAGTTTCCTCTAAAACTCTCAAGGATTTGACCTCATTTCAGAGATCAATAATCCTTTTCAGTTATTCTTGAGACTCACCACAAAGGTGATGAATGATTCCTTCATAGTGAGAAACAAGGAGGCCTTGCACATTATGAGTGTTTGAGGCCATGGTAGAATATGAGGTATTCTACCAAAAAGAGCCAATTTATAGGCAAGGTTGGATATTTGGCCATAAATATTATGGTTGGGAACTTTGATATTAATTTCAAACATTGATGAACTAGATGCTAAAAAGGAAATATTTTCTTTAATATTTTGATGGCATAAAATTACATTGAAAGAAATAGAAAAAATATAGAGACTCAATGGAAGTCCACATCGTGATAACCGCATGCGAGCTCCATCGTAATGACTTGGTCACTTTCCCGACTTACCTTTTTTCTGCAGAAAGAAGTCAAGATAGCTAATTTTGAATCTCTACTCTCTACTTCTTCGAGTTTCCAGTGGCAGTACGGTTAGCTCTACCCTATCCTTTTAGGCCATGCTTGCACTTCCTCCAAACCTTTTGCACCTCAACTAGTCGAGCCTTCAACACCTCAAACCTCACAAATGACCTTGTGTGAAGGGAACATGAGATCTTTAGACATAGAAGTTTTGGAAGCACTGGACTGAGAGAGCCTTGGGGAGTCTGAGAAGAAGACATGTTTCTTTCAGATTTGCGTTAAATGAGTGAACGACGATGCATATTTATAGCTTGAATACAACGGTAACGATGATCTCGAATTACAGGTAGCGAAAATTAATGGAGAAGTCTGCCATTATATTATCAAGAAAATCATAATCTCAACGGTAGAGAAAACTATATGGATAAAGGTCCAAATGGGAAAAGAAATTTCTAATTGGGCATGTAAAAGTCCAGTTATTACATTCTCTTTACTTTTAAGGATTAGATGAGCCCAACAAATCTCGGCATGCCTTGGAGACCCAATTTTTTAGAATGTACGTCCATCAATAAAGCAGAGGCTTGAAACTGAGTGCTACAGATGTGTTGGGCTTTATCTTCAAAATTTCTCTATGTTTCAACTTATTGAGACTGGGCGAGCAAAAATTGTTGATGAGCCAAAACTACAAGATACTCTACTAAAACAATTTAATCATCTAAGGTCTACAGCTCCTCGAGCCTTTTACGCAGAGCTTGAACTCGATAGATGCACTCTTCACTACAGGAAGACCACCCACGACATAACTCCTCCAGTTTAGTATTTCCAAGGAGGACTCTACTACTGGCGACAAATCCTTTTTTTGTAGCGATCCATCATGAAAAGCACTAGAATTGAGGAACCAGCATCAGTAGGAGAGTGGTCGAGGAGAACCCTCACGACACACGCCAATTCTACCACATCCTGAGTTTTACTAATATTCACGAAGGACATAATTATTGGAAAATATATAGGAAAATGACCCTTTTGCCCATATAAGGTTAAAATGTTGACTTTTTGATCGGGAAACGTTTTCGACGTTCTTTAAAGATTGTTACGAAGGTCTCGAATTTTTGACTTCCGAGACAAGTTGTATGCTCGAATTAGAGATTGGAAAGTTTCGCTACGGGGTAAAACTTGAGTAGGGGTATTTTAGTAAATTTACTATCAATGGTATTTTGGTCATTTTGAAGGAGAAACCTAGAGAAGTCTAGAACTCTCTTTAAGTTTCCTTCCTTCCCTATTTTCACCGACCTACCTCTCTTATATATATATTTGTGTGTGTAAATGTTTTGAGGGCTTTGGTTTTTGGCGGCCGAAAATGAAGAAAATAGAGAAAACTGAAAAATTGAGAAAGAGGGAACCAACTAAGGGAAAAGAGAATAAGAGAAAGAAGAGAGAACATGAGGGAGAAAGGCGAAGAAAACTTAAATAAATGAAGGAGGAAACACAGAAAAACAGTGAGGATAATATGGAAACTGTGAAGCTCCAACTTTGGGTTCCTAGTTCTAGGCTAGGAAACTTGAAAAATAGTGTTATAATATCCTCCTGAAAGTCCTACGGTCATTCTAGGACAAAAGGAGAGAAGTATGGACGTGGGAAAGGTCGAGGATATGGATGGGAAACCATGGATGAAAGACGATAAGGTCGAATGATGAGTTTATGTAAGTATTTCTCCTTTTTGACCTCGTAGATCTTCTCCTTGCTAGTTTAGAAGAAATTTGATGTTTGTAACGTTGAAAACGAACATGAAATGGCTGAGAAAAGGTTGGGTCATCATCGCGGGTCGGGCCGACTAGAAACCAGAAAAACGGGCTTGACGTGTTGGAGGAAGAGGTAACCCTGAAAGACGCGTGGCCACCACGCGCAGGGACCTTTGCCCAGTGCGTGGCGGCGCATGCAGTAGCCCTTGGTGGTCTGATCAACACGAAAGTTGTTCCCCTTGATTTTATGAATTTAATGGTACAAAGTCTGAGTCGATTGGTTGGTATTTGGGTACAATTTTGGGGATTTAAATTAATATGTTATGGTTTTAAATGCGTATTTAATTTAGGAAATTATGGGAATTAGGCCTAAGGCTTTTTGTTGATCTTAATAAGTTAATTGGAGCATAGTGATGACATAGAATAGTTAAGGAAGTCATGAGGATTTGGCTACACAAGAAATAAGTGAGAAAACGATAGTTTTTGCCTTAGATTACTTTTGGATGCTAATCCTACAAGAATGTAGTAATCTACATGTTTGATGATTTTACTATGTTGATGTTAATTATGGACTTTTACTTTAATTGTTTATTCGCTTTTATTTGATGAAGTGTGAAGTATTTTGTGTAACTAAATTCTGAGGAAAACTATAATTTGATCATTAACTAATAGGTAGTAATCATATCTATATGCTTCATGATAATAGGATACAATTTGAATCAGGAAACATAAAGGCGAATTGTGACTATTATGAGATTGTTCTAAAGGATTTATTTTGTGAATTGATTTTGATGATTTGATTATGATTTCTACATGACTTTTATGAACTTATGGAAATTAAAGGACTAACATTTGGGGAGATAATTAAAAGGTATATGTGATTATACTATTTTATTTGTGAAGTTACAAATTAACTATATACCTATATACATGGAGAATCCATGATGATTGATGATGAATATGATGATAATATAATGATAATGATGATTATGAATCTCTGATCCCAAATCACCATGAAGTTCTGGAGATTTCGTTGTAGGAGTAGGAGGCATCGCAACCAACTCTTGTTGGTGCATATCCCCAAGAAGTCCAGCGTAGCATGGCCCAATCAGGAGATCAATTCTTGGTTGTTCTAGCAAGGAAAAGGCTGCAATTGGAACTGGCGAGGATCCAGAAAGGGTATCTGGAATTTGCTGAGCTGACTGAGATCCCTTTTCACTTGAAATGGCTAGATCCGCAAAAAGTTCCAAACAATTTAGCATCTCTAGATTATATGGAGCACCCTCCATCCAAATCAAAGGACCACCAGTCCTTACCACCGACATACCTATTTCAGAAGACTCGACTGAAGCATGAAGTTAGGAGAAAGTAATGTAGTTAGGATGAAGAAAACATTTTTTGCAAAGAACATAGCTATTAAAGGAGATTCGTTACTCTCTGAAATCCGGTGCAGAATGAGTACTGAGGTAAACTGGGTGAAACTGGAAGACCCTTCCAGTAGTAGGAACAGATGGCTTCGTGCTACTAAAAGGGGAACAGAGAAAATGGATTGGAATTGAGCGGGTTACCACGAGCCAAATTGGGTCGTACATCTGTAATAGGCCTCTATGACATTTGGGATGCAGGCAGGTATAGACCGAAGAATTTCTCAAGTAGCCAGAGCATCTATGTCATCAAATTTGCAAAGTCAATATGAGGTGTCACCATTCGCTTCTTTCAGGAAATGGGTTAGAATGGCTTGACAAAAACCAAATTGACGAGTGTAGAAACTCAGCTGATACACTTCAAAATCTAGGGTTCTTCTCAAAGTCTTTTAATTACCCCTCAAAAGATCCCGAGTGAGGATGCAACTCATGAAATCCCAACCAAACGCCCTTTAGTGTAAGGGATGAGTTGGAAGGCTCAAGAAACCTCTCTTTAGAAACCATGGATATCTCTTGACCATACTGGCTTCTCAGTGAGTGCTAGGTTGAGAAGATAAAGCACAAAAGAAATGCAGGCAATCCTTGGTGGAAATAGACACTTGAGGTAAGTGCATCAACATCTGAGTTGAGATATCATATCCTGGACATTCAATCTCACACCCTTGGAACTAAGGGAATGACCATTTGAGCCACATTTGGAGCGTTCACAACTACCCATCTAAAGGTAAGTGTCGTGAGTGATGGCACAACAAAGGCCATACAGCGGGGCCAAAACCAATGGCCCTATGGCCATATTCGAGCAGCAAGCTAAGGTTTCCACCAACGGAATCCAATCTTCAGATGAGTTTTTCTTAGCACTTGGGAACACAAACCACTCCAACCAAAAAATGGCAGAATTGGATTTTCTCAAAGGTAGATCCTAAGTACATGTCCTCAAAGCCTAAATTCCCAAAATCCCTCTCAATTCGGGCCTACCATCACTATGGAAAGGTAGAAGGTATTGAGTACTAGAATCTGTTTAGGATCTAGATTGAAAAGATAAGATGAAATCGGCAACATTCCCCGATAATGTCAGCCTAAATAGGGCATATATGTCTAGTAGGGTTGAGGTTAATGGTCCAACACAAAAATTGACGGTGTTGGTACTACTATCCTAAAAATGCATAGCGACAACAAGAGGATTGAAATTAGTAGGAATGGAAATGGTAGAAAGACTAACCAATCGTAAATATCATTACTACTGAGCTTATCGGAGTATCGCCTTTGCATCCATTGGACCTATCATCCCTAGATTTTGAGGTATATGTAACCGATGGGAAAAATGTATCCACAATCAAGGAAAAGTTGTTGCCATAGATATGGCTCCTGATGGTAGATTAAACGAGCTCAAAAATCTTTGAGTTAAGAGATGAGAATGTCAACCTTAGTTGGAACATGGCCATGCCAAAAATGACCCTATGAATGGCGCCTTGAGTTGATCATAAAAAATTGGTCTTGGATAATGTCGCCATTATCCTCAAGAAAAAGAAGAATATCTCGGGAAATGGCGACATGATCATGGAAACCCGTGTCCAGATCCATGGAAAATGACACTTGGTTTTGGAGCTAGAAAGGGATTTTCTTCCGTTTTTTTCTTTCTAAAAATTGAACGAGAAGCCATTGGGTTTTGGAGTAACAAAGAAAAAGATGATTTTAGCGATTGCAGTAAAAACATCCAGAATAAGAGGAAGCATGTTTAACCACCATAATACGGATGGTGGGGTTGTCAAAACTACGAGTAGTGGGGCAACATGAATCCCAAAGCATTTTTAATCAAGAACTTTTGAATTAAGGGGGCAATGTTTATACCCAAAATAAACCACTACGGGCCCGGGGAGAGGATTTAAGAAATTAAATACATAATCAACTAAAGGCTAAGCCCATCTAGTATCCACCAGCTAGATCGTGTAAAAACGCGAGCGTGATTTACGGAAATCACACTCAACACGTACTAAAACCATCTGAAGACACATGGGAAAAACGTCTTAGTCATCGCTAAGGAGAAACACAGGTGGATCCACGTGTCAATCATCCTTACTACCAAGCTGGCTATAAAATGAGAAGAAGCCCTCTTCTCAATGGATAACCAACAACCAAATCAAACAAAAAAATTGATCGAACTCAATCAATTTCAACAACTTCAAACCCTCAAAGTTTGTTTGTTACCCAAATGCTCACCTTTTTGGAAAAATTTGTCTCTTCGATGCAGGATCAAGATTCAATTCTCCTCTCATCCCTTCTTAAGACCAAGCTTTCCTTCAAATTTGACTTTCATCCTAAATTTGTTTCTAGAGAATTCCCGACTACCAAACTTCATCCTGACTTGCTTCCGCAGCTTATTTTGAAGGCCACCTAACACCCCTCTCATTTTGACTACCTCAAATAAGTCTTTGAGACTTTCAAAATCTCATTCGCTGATGTTATCACGTCTTTTTATTGCTCTGGCAACACCTTAGTAGGATTTCGAACGGATGTTCATCCAGTTGATGGTCTCTCGATCAAGATCGTCAACCCATGACTAGCCTCGAGATAATGTCTTCCCTACACTTGTAATTCCATTCATCACTTTAATATTCAAGTATTTTACTTTCTTAGTGTTTGTACTCTAGCTCTCCCTCTCTACAATCGATTTCTTCAAGTCTGATTTCGATAACGGGAATATACCAACTAATGTGTTCTATGATTGCATAAGTCATAGAACCATCTTTGTGTTCTTGTTCAGTATTCAAATAGTCGAAGTTGAAGAGGTTGATCTATCTAACTCCCTCCTCTGACTTTGAATTACACGCTGCTAACATGAACACGCTGACTTTAAACTTGGACTAGGCCCAAAAGAAAATATTTGTCCTTGAATGAGGCATAGAAAATAATAGCGCAACCAAGATGCTTATTTGCTCCATTTTCACTTGATTTGAACGAAATTTCTAGGGCCGTAATTCATAACTCATTTCTAACTCTGTCTAGTAGCAGCTTATACTGGTTGCATGCCTACTTTGAAGGTAGCTAGAAGGCCAAGTCAACTGGACTAGCCCACATAGGGTATGACTGCGACACCATGTGTCAAGGCTTTCAGCCTTCTTCCCACTACTCACCCTAGTCACCTACACCGCACTCCGCTACATTAGGCTACAACGAAGAGATCCCCATACCCAAACACTTACGTACCTACTCCTTCGAAAGCGAGCCACCAAATGACAACCTTGAATTCCGCTGCGACAATATTTTGGGCACAAACAATAACAAAGTGAAAAATGTTTTAACAATATATAATCAACTACTTATGTTATAATGAAAACAAAATGTTATAAAAAAAGACTATACTTATAATGACAATAAAGAAATCAAGTTATAAAAACAAACGGAAAGATAAAATATTGGCTTGTAGTAGAGGCTTACGAATTCACAATTTCCTGAAAATGGATTTCGCCCTTTCTAAATGCATATAAAGTTTGATGAATGTCTCTCTCCTAGATTTCAACCATTTATAAAGGATAAACTAGGAAATATAAAAACTTGTTTATAGGTTTTAAAAAACATATGAATATATCTCTCCTATATAAAAAAAAAAAAACGAATGAAGATTAAAAAAAAAAATTGTTAAATGGATAGTTTGGAACTCACCCAAAGGGTCACGCTTAAAGTAAAAAACTGAAGAAAAGAATAGAGAAATTGACAAAACGAGGTGGTTTGGCAAAAATGTATTAAAAAATAGGGACCCCTAAAATACTCTTACAAATTTAGACATTATATAAGCTTTATAGTAACCCTCCAAGAAGAGAAATGAGAACCATCCCACTAAGTCTATTTTTTTTTTTCATTTGAAAAGATAACCAGACTTCATGATATCATTTTCCAGGCCTCTCATCCATCATTTCGCTCATCATCTTCCACGCCTCTCAGGAGAGAACCAAGACTTCTTGTCAGGACCCACCCCGGTTTCACCCCGAAACCCGAGGTAAATCCCGCTCTCGTCTGACTCCCCGACACAACACCCAAGTAAAACTCACGCAAACCCAGTCAGACGCAGGAGTAATTAAACAAAATATTCCGACGTTATCGTTTACAGAGCCAAGTACAAAGAAAATAAAAACCCGATAAAGTACACGCACACAGAAGCCTTTAATCTAAGCTGGATCCCTCACGTCACTTCTACGCCTCAGACACTGCCTCGACGTCAAGACCCCGCGCTATCTCCACAACCTGGAGGGCAATTTAAAACCGAAATGTGAGTGGACCATAATAAAAGAGAAGGTTTAAAACCATTTATCAGAAAACCGAGTTTTAACCCTCCGTTTTGAAAACCACATGCATAACCGCTATTTATGAACACAGTTATAAATCAATTTACCATAAACCGCATCATAAGAAACAGAAACACTATAAACCAGTTAGAAAAACCACAGCATGTGAATCATAAAACCATATCAGAAATCATAACATCATATCATCATTTTCCGATCAAACCTGCTGGACCTATCCGAGTCTTTAAACTCCCGAGTCTTTAAACTCAATCCAGGCCTTAATCATATCCGAGTCTTTAAACTCAAGGCCTACGGGGGAAAATCAATATATCCGAGTCTTTAAACTCCCGAGTCTTTAAACTCAATCCGGCCGGTCCCCCGTCACATATATCCGGGTCTTTAAACCCAATATCCAGATCCAGCAAATCCAATCCCAAAACCATTTGAAAACCATTTACCAATCCACATCCAAACCCGAATTCGAAATCACTGGTCCGATACCATTCCGGCATCCAGAACCGTCATTCCGAACCCAAATCCGGAATCCACTTTCCTGCTCATTTAATTCCCAAATCATATGTCAAAATCCTTTTGTAAGAAATCTAACTAGTTATCCTTTAAAATCCCAAAACCCTGGCATTTTACTCAGAAATCGACATATCTCGTAAAACGTGCCAAATACCGTATTTTCTCGAAAAACGTGCAACAATGACTAAATCCACAAAACAACGATAGAAAACAGTTATGCATGCTCAAGTTTAAAGAAGGGGTCCACTCACAGTACTGAGCCCTACTCGCGTCCCGAACGTCCAGTCCGTTCCTCGGCTTCCTCGGGAAATCCCGATCCTGTTCACAATCACCAAAGTACGTTACTAACACGTTCACGAAAGTTCACCTAAATTCCCTCAAAATTCCCCGAACCAAAAACCTAGAACCCGGGACCCTAAACATTCACCCTCGCGGAACTACACTCATACGACTTCCGGTTGACCCGAAACCAACTCCATTGAACTCACCCTAACTCCTAGACCAAAAACCTTGTTGACCGTTTTCCCCATCGCCGCCGCACGCGCCCCCACGCGCCGCCCAAAGTGGCTGCGCGTGGCCCTCACGCGCCAGCTACAGTGTATCAGCTACCTCGAGCCAACCCGGTTCGCCGCAGTCACCTGCAACTCAGACCGGCGTTAGCGGTTCACCGCCGTGCCTGTCCTATTTCCTTCCCTTTCTTCACCAATCTCATCGTCCAGTTCCAAGCTATCCATTCCCCAACTCCTCAGACCTCGACACCGTCCCTAGCCCGTCGACTAAAGCTCGAACCAAACGACCCAAAAACCCCTGTTTTCCTTCCCGGCCACCCACGACTTCCCCCTTCACGGAGGCTACACCAACCTCTTCCTAGGACTCTACCAAACCTCAACCAACCCTCCTGGACTGTCGACTCAGCCCTAAGCTCGACGACTCGCCGTTTGAAACCCACGGCCAAAACAGAGGACATAGAGCACCTCCGTCATGCCATCCTCCGCCGTGCTCCCCCCGTCACGGCTACACAACCACTAGACTCCCAGACCTCCACTAAGTCCCCTAGACCTGCCCATGACCTTCAATTCCACCCTTAGACTCACAACTCGCAGTTCAAAACTCGACGGGAAAACAGGGCACAAACACGAAGATTTGGACTTACCTGCAACCGTCCACAACCGTGCTCGACGCCGTGTTCCGTGGAGTCCACAGAGCCGCCTCAGCTTCCTTTTGAGGTCGCACACACCCGCACACGACCACAGCACCCCCCACAAGCCGTCAACCTTCTCTGTTTCCTCCCAGATACCCGTGACTCATCCCCCTCACACACACGACCACCGTGCCTCTCAACAGCCTCACCAGCTCCCTTTCAGTCTCCCGTTCCTCCCTCACTCACCAGAACTCGTCAATTGCCACGATCAATCCTCAATTTCTCTCAATTCCTTCCTCTGTTTCTCTCTGTGTGTCGAAGAACAAGAATGCACAGCACGGGTGCACCCCAATTAATTGGGCCGTGCATGCACAGGATTCCACCAGAATCCTCTACACACATGCCACCTGTCACAATCCACTCCACACACTTCCACATGGCCCAATCCCAGCCGTCCATTCCTTTCCTCTGTGCACAAATCCCAATGTGTCACAAAGACCAAAATACCCTCATGTTTTACTCATTTTACGATTTTACCAAAACTTCCTAGACCCGTAACTCTCGCCTCGTAAGTCCGATGAGTACGTGCCGCCTGTCATCGAACTCAGGACGACAAGAACTATCTAACCATCCCAGGTCAACCTACCAAAACTCGATTATTCAAAAAGTCAACTATTCCCCCTAATTTACTCAAATTACGGTCATGCCCTCAACCTTCCGAACATCACAATTCCCTCATCGGATGTCGGAATCAGGCGTGCCACCTGCCTATGGATTCGTGACGTCCTAAAATACGTCCTGATCACTGGTCAACCCCCATTTGACCACCCGAACTAAAAGTCAACTATTTTGCCCAAACTAGGGGCAACATCGTCATTTTAAACTTACGGACCTATCGGGACCAACTAACCACGGATTAACCTCACTAATCACACCTTAATCACTATCTTAATCCCGGCTCTCGGGACGGGTTGTTACAATCTACCCACCTAAAAAGAATTTCGTCCCCGAAATTCCACAGCTAGTTCCCGACACCTAGGGTTTCCTACCCGGTAAAGAACAACCTTTCCTGGGTTCCCTGTCTATCATCTCCACCTTGGGTATTTCACACCAACTCCAACTACGGTTACTACGGCCAACCCTAGCTATGTAACAGCTACCTGGTGTACGCAAGGGAAACTCTATGAATAGCAAACAAAGGTATTAAAAAAAATACCTTATTTCACACAGTACCCGACAGAAGTCATAGAATACATCCTCGTATACAACCATCCGACCTTCCCAAACCAACTCGACTACTAACCCAGACAATCGAACACCTAACTCCCTCGACTGCTAATTTGGCCAATATCGGAAGAAATCTACAAAGTCCTAAAGGCAAACTCTAGCTTGTGGGTTCTCTCCTTCAATAACCTCATATCGATCAGTTATAGTCACTCCTCTCTTATACCTTCCGTCACCCTCCTACGGAACTCACTGTACCACTCCAAGTCCTCTAGGAAAAACTCCTAGACTCTACCCTGAGATCCAACAACCAAACCGACAGCACAACCAAAAGTAAAACAAGTACCTATCCCCACATCTGGTGTCGACTGATCTTCCTGCTGAGTCATCGAGAACACCCGGGCCTGAGATCCCGACGCTCTACCACGTCCCCTCGAACTACTCGTGGTAGTGCCACCCCCTCTTCTCGGGCTTGCTGTCCCTGACGCTGTACTCTGTCCAAGCTCCGCTACTCCTCGATCTACACCACTTTCTTGTGGCAACTGTGGACACTCACGTTGGAAATGACCTCGCTCCCCGCAGTAGAAACACACATTCCACCCTGGTCCACTGCTCGGTCTCCCCGTAGACGCTACCGACGTCGTACTCGCTTGCGGAGTCGGCGGTGCTCGGTAACCCCAAAATCCTGAACTCTGGGCACTGCCAGGCCGACCAAAACGATCATCGCCCGACGAGGACGATCCACCGAAGTTACCCTTTTTCGGTGTCCGCTGGCTCGAAGCTCCAGGAATAGATGGTTCCCGGCGTCGTACCGGCAAACTAGCCTCAACTCGCACCGCAGCATCCGACAAGTCTTGGAGAGTAGTAAAAGATCCAGCCGTCACTATGGCTCGAATCTCACCTCGCAAGCCCAACTCAAACCTACGGCACTTCTCGGCTTCAGTGGCCACAAAAGCAGGAGCAAACCGAGACAACATCTGGAACTTCCGTTCATACTCTGCCACTGTCATATTCCCTTGCTGGAGATGCAAAAACTCCGCCTCCTTTGCATCTAGGAAAGAACGAGGATAGTACTGTTCCAAGAATCGTTCCCTAAACGTCTCCCAGGTCACACTATGGGCATCCCATCCGGACAACTCGAGGGTATACCACCACTCGTACGCCGCACCATCTAGTAAAAAGGTAGCCAACAATACTCGCTCCTCCGGTGGACAATGCATCACCGCAAAAATCCGCTCCAGTCTGGTAATCCACCTCTGGGCTTCCTCAGGATCAGCCCCGCCACTAAAAGTAGTAGCCCCGAGCCGCTGGGCTCGCTCAATCGTAGCACTCTCCGTCTCTCTTGCTACTTCTTCAGGTTGTGGAGAGGGTCTACGTCTCGGAGGCATCGTCAACCGCACGCTGAAAGAGGCATAGAAGTAGTTAAGCAACTGAAACACAACCTCACAAACCAACAAACCCCACAAACCCAACAAACCTATGCTCTGATACTAATTGTCAGGACCCACCACGGTTTCACCCCGAAACCCGAGGTAAATCCCGCTCCCGTCTGACTCCCCGACACAACACCCAAGTAAAACTCACGCAAACCTAGTCAGACGCAGGAGTAATTAAACAAAATATTCCGACGTTATCGTTTACAGAGCCAAGTACAAAGAAAATAAAAACACGATAAAGTACACGCACACAGAAGCCTTTAATCTAAGCTGGATCCTTCACGTCACTTCTACGCCTCAGACACTGCCTCGACGTCAAGACCCCGCGCTATCTCCACAACCTGGAGGGCAATTTAAAACCGAAATGTGAGTGGACCATAATAAAAGAGAAGGTTTAAAACCATTTATCAGAAAACCGAGTTTTAACCCTCCGTTTTGAAAACCACATGCATAACCGCTATTTATGAACACAGTTATAAATCAATTTACCATAAACCGCATCATAAGAAACAGAAACACTATAAACCAGTTAGAAAAACCACAGCATGTGAATCATAAAACCATATCAGAAATCATAACATCATATCATCATTTTCCGATCAAACCTGCTGGACCTATCCGAGTCTTTAAACTCCCGAGTCTTTAAACTCAATCCAGGCCTTAATCATATCCGAGTCTTTAAACTCAAGGCCTACGGGGGAAAATCAATATATCCGAGTCTTTAAACTCCCGAGTCTTTAAACTCAATCCGGCCGGTCCCCCGTCACATATATCCGGGTCTTTAAACCCAATATCCAGATCCAGCAAATCCAATCCCAAAACCATTTGAAAACCATTTACCAATCCACATCCAAACCCGAATTCGAAATCACTGGTCCGATACCCTTCCGGCATCCAGAACCGTCATTCCGAACCCAAATCCGGAATCCACTTTCCTGCTCATTTAATTCCCAAATCATATCTCAAAATCCTTTTGTAAGAAATCTAACTAGTTATCCTTTAAAATCCCAAAACCCTGGCAATTTACTCAGAAATCGACATATCTCGTAAAACGTGCCAAATACCGTATTTTCTCGAAAAACGTGCAACAATGACTAAATCCACAAAACAACGATAGAAAACAGTTATGCATGCTCAAGTTTAAAGAAGGGGTCCACTCACAGTACTGAGCCCTACTCGCGTCCCGAACGTCCAGTCCGTTCCTCGGCTTCCTCGGGAAATCTCGATCCTGTTCACAATCACCAAAGTACGTTACTAACACGTTCACGAAAGTTCACCTAAATTCCCTCAAAATTCCCCGAACCGAAAACCTAGAACCCGGGACCCTAAACATTCACCCTCGCGGAACTACACTCATACGACTTCTGATTGACCCGAAACCAACTCCATTGAACTCACCCTAACTCCTAGACCAAAAACCTTGTTGACCGTTTTCCCCATCGCCGCCGCACGCGCCCCCACGCGCCGCCCAAAGTGGCTGCGCGTGGCCCTCACGCGCCAGCTACAGTGTATCAGCTACCTCGAGCCAACCCGGTTCGCCACAATCACCTGCAACTCAGACCGGCGTTAGCGGTTCACCGTCGTGCCTGTCCTATTTCCTTCCCTTTCTTCACCAATCTCATCGTCCAGTTCCAAGCTATCCATTCCCCAACTCCTCAGACCTCGACACCGTCCCTAGCCCGTCGACTAAAGCTCGAACCAAACGACCCAAAAACCCCTGTTTTCCTTCCCGGCCACCCACGACTTCCCCCTTCACGGAGGCTACACCAACCTCTTCCTAGGACTCTACCAAACCTCAACCAACCCTCCTGGACTGTCGACTCAGCCCTAAGCTCGACGACTCGCCGTTTGAAACCCACGGCCAAAACAGAGGACATAGAGCACCTCCGTCATGCCATCCTCCGCCGTGCTCCCCCCGTCACGGCTACACAACCACTAGACTCCCAGACCTCCACTAAGTCCCCTAGACCTGCCCATGACCTTCAATTCCACCCTTAGACTCACAACTCGCAGTTCAAAACTCGACGGGAAAACAGGGCACAAACACGAAGATTTGGACTTACCTGCAACCGTCCACAACCGTGCTCGACGCCGTGTTCCGTGGAGTCCACAGAGCCGCCTCAGCTTCCTTTTGAGGTCGCACACACCCGCACACGACCACAGCACCCCCCACAAGCCGTCAACCTTCTCTGTTTCCTCCCAGATACCCGTGACTCATCCCCCTCACACACACGACCACCGTGCCTCTCAACAGCCTCACCAGCTCCCTTTCAGTCTCCCGTTCCTCCCTCACTCACCAGAACTCGTCAATTGCCACGATCAATCCTCAATTTCTCTCAATTCCTTCCTCTGTTTCTCTCTGTGTGTCGAAGAACAAGAATGCACAGCACGGGTGCACCCCAATTAATTGGGCCGTGCATGCACAGGATTCCACCAGAATCCTCTACACACATGCCACCTGTCACAATCCACTCCACACACTTCCACATGGCCCAATCCCAGCCGTCCATTCCTTTCCTCTGTGCACAAATCCCAATGTGTCACAAAGACCAAAATACCCTCCTGTTTTACTCATTTTACGGTTTTACCAAAACTTCCTAGACCCGTAACTCTCGCCTCGTAAGTCCGATGAGTACGTGCCGCCTGTCATCGAACTCAGGACGACAAGAACTATCTAACCATCCCAGGTCAACCTACCAAAACTCGATTATTCAAAAAGTCAACTATTCCCCCTAATTTACTCAAATTACGGTCATGCCCTCAACCTTCCGAACATCACAATTCCCTCATCGGATTTCGGAATCAGGCGTGCCACCTGCCTATGGATTCGTGACGTCCTAAACTACGTCCTGATCACTGGTCAACCCCCATTTGACCACCCGAACTAAAAGTCAACTATTTTGCCCAAACTAGGGGCAACATCGTCATTTTAAACTTACGGACCTATCGGGACCAACTAACCACGGATTAACCTCACTAATCACACCTTAATCACTATCTTAATCCCGGATCTCGGGACGGGTTGTTACACTTCTTGTTCGAACTTTTGTACCTACTTACAATCTTTCACGCCCCTCATCATATCATCGCTCCCATCTTCTTATCACTCTCCGCCTCCGGAACAGCCTCGAATTCCTTGCAATGACCTTTGAGGGTTATCAAAACCAAGAAATGTGTGAGTGGATAAAAATAAATGTAAGACCCGGTCTTGGAAGCAAGAACGGTGTGCAAGACCCGTGAGCTTGAGAAGCAAGAACGGTGAGCAAGACCCGTGAGCTTGGAAAGGTAAGATCGGTGAACGATCCCACATCGCTCGGGGAGGGAAAGGTGAAGTGCCTTATATGTGTGGGCACGTATCTATCTAACACAAGGCCTTTTGGGAGCTCAGTGGCTTTGGGGGGGATTGGAACCCCAAAGTTAAGCGAGTTGAGGCTGGTGCAATCCCATGATGGATGACCTACTGGGAAGTTGCATGTGAGCTCCCGTAAATAAAACCGTGAGGGCTGGGCCCAAAGCGGACAATATTGTGTTAGATGGGCCGGGTCGTGACAGAATGGTATCAGAGCTGAACCCCGACCGGAAGTGTGCCAGCGAGGACGCTGGGCCCCAAGGGGGGTGGATTGTAAGACCCGGTCTTGGAAGCAAGAACGGTGAGCAAGACCCGTGAGCTAGAGAAGCAAGAACGGTGAGCAAGACCTGTGAGCTTGGAAAGGTAAGATCGGTGAACGATCCCACATCGCTCGGGGAGGGAAAGGTGAAGTGCCTTATATGTGTGGGCACGTATCTATCTAACACAAGGCTTTTTGGGAGCTCAGTGGCTTAGAGGGGGGGGGGGGGGGATTGGAACCCCAAAGTTAAGCGAGTTGAGGCTGGTGCAATCTCATGATGGGTGACCTACTGGGAAGTTGTACGTGAGCTCCCGAAAACAAAACCGTGAGGGCTGGGCCCAAAGCGGACAATATTGTGTTAGATGGGCCGGGTCGTGACATAAATATTTTAAAACTCATAGTTTGAAAGCATACATAATTTACCCTCTATTTTATAAAACTATGCATGCATCTGAAAAAAATCATCATAATGAACCATCGAGTCTCATAATAGACAACATTTTAATAGAATTTCAGTTAGAAAGTCGGGTAAGAATAATATCAGGAAATCAAAATCAATAAAGCAATCATATACAAAAGTATATCCAAGTACAACATCAGTAATCATATAAAACGAACCCATCCTCGATGCTCAATATCAATTATCATATCAACCGCACTACCAGTAGGCAAAACCACCCGGGAAAACAGAACTCAGCTCAGGACGTCTGAGTGTGGGTCGACTCAGGAAAACAAAGCCCAACACTAGATGTCTGAGTCATAGCGCAGATAACCAGTCTCAAGAAAACAAAGCCCTGGTCTGGAATTCTGAGACTAACTAGCTGCTTAAGGAAATAGAGTCCGACTCTGGACGTCTAAGCCTCAATCAGAACCACATCTCGAGGAGGGTTGTCCATAACACAAAAGTCCTCATATATTGAGAAAACATATTAAACATATATTTACAATATGTATCAATTCCTTAAATTAAAACTATGTTTCAAAATCCGGGACTAAGTCCAAAACACAGATCATGCAAAATCTCGTAAAACGTGCACCTTAAATAATTTTCATAAAACAACCAAAAATCATGTAAAAATCATAATCAAACCATCATCATGCAAATCATATATTAAAGCATTTAAAACACATAAATATGCATGCATAATAGTTTGGAGAAAGGAAAAGTGTATTCACACACCATCCACGTAATCAAGATTCGAATTGCATGTTTTTTCATAATTTCTACCGTCTGTCATAAATCACTTCATGGGTTACTAATCATCCCAAATAGGCTTATATTAATTTCCATAATTTATGGGATTTCAGAAGAATTTAAAACAATGCATAACCCTTTGAACTATCAAAACTGTCTCGAGACTATGTTCGTTCATCTCGAAAATCATACCTCTAGACTTGTAACATCGAGAACATGAAGTTTCATGTTGGTCGTAAACTGGGATATGGAAGCGGCCCCCACACTCTTTTACAGTCCCATGCGTGTGATCTTCATGCGCTAGTTACTGTTCATCATTGTCAACCTCCAGCAGAACCGTTTCCTAGTTTTTGGGTGGCCCGACCCACAAGTTCAACCCAGCTCTAAAACTCAATTCCTACGCTCGTTTTTCATGTTTCATCCATCGATCTCCATCTCTTTAATCCCATAAACCTCTATATAACCTCAAAACTAAGAAACTAATCCTAGAACTTAGAAACACATACCTTCAAGCTTTCAGCCATGGTTGGAAGATCCTTTCTACGGTCTTTCCACGTCCAAACTTTTTTTTTATCCCAGAACAAACTTAGGAACTCAACAAACATCCTAGTATCCTTGGTTGGATGCGAGGAAGCTTCAAAACACTTCCATAGTCCATGACCAAACGTTGCTTCGTGGGTTTGCGTTATGTGTCACGACCTGACCCTCCTCCAATAGGATATTATCCGCTTTGGACTCCTTACTCTAACCAGCTCCACCCGCAGGTTTTTTTTTCTGGGAACTCGCATGAAACTTCCAGGAGGAATCTGCCGCATGGTTTTGTTTCCCAAGTACTCTAAAGCCAATTAGCTCCCAAAATTCCTCCTGTTGGATAGAGGCGTGCCCACACATATAAGGCGCATCCCCCAGATCCCCCCCCAGATGATGTAGGATTGCTAATCATGCCTCCAAGGCATGAGCCCTCACAATCCATCCCCTTAGAGCCCAACGTCCTCGCTTACACATTCAATTCCAGCTGGAGATGGTCTCTAATACCAAATTGTCACGACTGGACCTTCTCCAATAGGATATTGTCCCCTCCGGACTCGCTGGTCTAACCAGCTCTGCCCATAGGGTTTTGTTTCTGGGAATTCACATGCAACTTCCTAGTGGGTCACCCATCTTGGGATTCCTCCAGTGCCTTCTTCTCTTAACTTTGGAGTTCCCAAGGACTCTAAAACTAGTGAGCTCCCAAAAGGCCACTTGTTGGATAGAGGCACGTCCACACATAAAAGGTGCATCACCCAGACGCCACGGGCGATGTGGGATTGCTAACCATGCCTCCAAGGCATGGTTCCTCACATTCGGGGGTTCCTCCCAGATTTCAACCTTCTCCTTTCTAGATTTATTCTAGTTCTTCTATCTCAAAACTCTCCATTTTCTCCCTTTGATTTCCTTTCATTCTCTCTTCCCACCTTATTGGGGCCCAACCCCTTCGCTGGCATACTCAATTTCAGGTGGGGCCTAGCGTCATCACTGACACACTTAATTCTGGCGGGGGTTGGGCTCTAATACCAAATTTTCATAACTAGACCCTCCTCCAACATGATATTGTGCCTTTGGATTCTCTGGTCCAACCAGCTCCGCCAGTAGGATTTTGTTTATGGGAACTCAAATGCAACTTCCAAGTGGGTCTTCCACCTTTGGATAGCTCCAACGTCTTCCTCGCTTAATTTTGGAGTTCCCAAGGACTCCAAAGCAGTGAGCTCCCAAAAGACTTCATGTTGGATAGAGGTGCGCCCACACATATAAGGCGCATCCTCCGGATGCCACGGGCGATGTGGGATTGCTAACCATGCCTCCAAGGCATGGGTCCTCACATTCTGGGGTTCCTCCCAGATTTCAACCTTCTCCTTTCCAGATTTATTTTGGTTCTTCTCCCTCTAAACTCTCCGTTTTCTCCCTTTGGCTTCCTTTCCTTCTCTTTTCCCTCTCATTTCCCATTTTTCTCCCTTTTTTCCATTTTCGACCATCACCCACTGAAAACACCATTTTTATCCACACACATGTATTTATAAGAAGCTAGGTTGGTGGAAAGGATTATGGAGGGAAAGGACAAGACTTTTCTAGGCAAGTGTTACCATCATACAATATCTCTTAAGAAAAATTATCAAAATACCTCTTTATGCCAAAATTACAAAAATGTTCCTAGTCAATTTTGACCCGTATCGAGCCCATCAATCTCTAGTTCTATCATGCCGACTCTTTACGAACTTAGAATTCTGAAGCCTACGTAACGGTCCTCACGAAACGTCTAAAAAGTATCTTGATAAAAAGTCATCGATTGACCTTATAAGGGAAAAAAACCATCATTTCTTTTTAAATTTTCCAAATTTACTTTTCTCTAATTTCCAGGTCATTACACCCTACCCCCTAGAATTGTCTTTTTTGGGAGGCTATCATCACCATTCGTTGCAAAATTTGTTCGGGATGGCTCCCCAACAACCACATCAACAAGCCAAGAAATCTCGTTGTCCATTGTTGGGAATAAACACCTCACTTCCACCTGGATTAACACCAACATTCATATATTAACGGTCATACACTGCTGTTTGGAAAAGTATCTTCTCAATGAAGGAATACTCAACTACGACACTTACCACTGTTGACTTGAATATCAAATTCTACAGTTGGTAGAATTAGGGAGCGTTTGAATTTCTGTTACTTCGACATACCCCACCTCAGTGAAATCAAGTAATACTTCGAATACCTACGTCTAAACACCCAAAAAACAGTAATCAAAATGGAAACTTACATACTTTCTCACAAACTAACGTACGAAATTCAAAATATGCGTCAAATGCAGCACAATACCTGAAATGCATATGCAAGGTCACGCAACTTATATCTTCATTGGTAAGTTTTTCCCTTCTTTTTCGTCCTCTCCTTGTTTCCTTCACTTCCTCTTTCATCCTCTCCATTGTCTTCTTCATCAATTTCCTCATCAACTACAGTCTTCTTCTTCTTATAATAATCAAGTAAGGCCCTCGCAAGAGAGTCACTAGTTTCTTCAAATGAAACTCTTCCCCCAAAATATTTGTTCCACTCCTTTGAGATTGTCCACAAGTTATAGGTGAGAAAGGTCAAAGAAATAGAGGTTTCCTTCCAAGCAACACCATTTCAACAAAATAAACGAGGGCTAATTTGAGTTTATCCACCGAATCCTCAGACGCCTTGAATGCATCCTGCACCATGGCAATTTTGACGTTCTTTTTGTTCTCAAAATACTTCTTCTCCAGTATGCTATTTCCATCAAATGATCTTGGTTTTGAAGGCTTCCCATCTTTAAGCCCCGTTATGCAGCACAAATCCTTACTTATGAGGTGCTTCACATGTCTACCAAGTAAAAACGACACCCCATTAGATTGTTGCAGTCGAGTGCTCGTTATCTTGCGCAACAACAGCCCATGCACTATGGCATGGCTCCACTCTAGGGCATATATACCCATGAGATAACCAAAACAAGTGGCATAAAACTGAGCCAATGCATCGACATCAAGTTCATCTTTTATCAGTTTCATGCATCTCCTAGTTTGACAAAGGCATTGTACATTTGTTGAGAAAATTTGTTCCTCTGGTATGACTAGATTATACTTCATACTTGATCTGCATAATCAATCAATCAACAAATGAGTTCACTACCACGCTATAAGGACACAATCAGACCATGAGGACACTATCAGACCATATGCACACTATCAGACTACAAGGGCACTATCAGACTATGAGGACACTTTCTTACTGCAAGGGCATTATCAGACTATGAGGACACTATCAGACTAAAGGGCATTATCAGACTATGAGGGCACCATCAGACTACAAGGGCACTATTAGCTATGAGGACACTATCATACTACAAAGGCACTATCAGACTATAAGGACACTATCAGACTATAAGGACACTATAAGACTGTGAATACAAAAAAGAAAGTGTATTATTCTCATACCTATGTGGGTTTTACTTCCAAATTATGTATACAAAATTAGAATATCAAGTATCAACTCAGCGTAACGTGCAAGAACAACTGAAATATTGAACTCAACCCTACAAACCATGAAAAATGTAGCAATAATATGCTAAATGAATCAATGAATTCACTAACAAAATGTCAAGACCAAATCGATTTTCAACACAATCTTCAACATAACTAACTGATCACAAAAACCATAACCAACTGATCACAACAAACTGAAAATTTGCGCAGTTGATCTTCAAAGCATAACTATATCGATTAAGTTGTTAAAAACCATAACCATATCATTCTCATCAAGTTTTTAACAAACCATAACCTTATCACTCTCATCAATACTTATTATCCTGGGAGACAAGTTTCTAACAACTCAACCAAATCGATGTCCAAAACCATAACTAACTTGTCACAAAACCATATGTAATCTTCAAAGCAATTTGATAAAAAAAAAACCTCATGGTAATTAACAACTTATTATTACCGAAAATAATCAACCAAAAACTGCATAATTTTTATCAAAAAGCCAAAATTACATTATGCAGCAACATATAAGGATGCAATTCATTAAGTACAAATGAGGGCTGATACCAAAAATTACAGAATTTCTTCATCTTAACATGCCAAGCAACAAAATGGTTGATGCCCTTTCAAAATTTCGACAATCCAACCTAGATTTCAAAGTTATAACTAAACTAATATTTAAATTTCTTTGAACTAATAATCAAAAACGAATCTATTGCACAATTTCTTCATCTTAACATGCTATGCAACAAAATGGTTGATTCCCCTTCAAATATTGGACTACCCGCTGATATTTCAATAATATAACTAAGCTAATATTCAAATTAGATTTGAGATAATATTCAAAGGAAAATCTACTCACCCAATCATGATTTCTTTCTTGCTAAGTACTGGGTTGTTGCATTCACAAAGAAGAATAGAAGAGATGGTGGTCGCGATTTGGAAGCGATAGTAGTCTCGATTTCTATAAGCAGGTGGTCGTGGAACTGAGAATATGGTGTTCGAAATTTGGAGAAGATGGGCACACGCGATGTCTTTCTTCGTGGGTATTAGGTTGCCGCAATGATGAAGAAGAATGGAAGAAAATAAAGTTTTCTCGATTTGGAAAAGGAGGTGGTCGATTCCGTTCTCGGTGGGTATTGGGTTCTCCTGATGTGAAGAACGGAGGAAGAACAAGGTATGATAGATTTGGAGTCTTGGGTTTTTTTGTTGGTAGTATTCAATTGCATATTTTGACTATTAGGTTACTATAAGGTTTATATAGTGTCTAGATTTATAAGAGTACTTTAGGGGTCCCTGATTTTGAATACATTTTTTTTCCAAAACACCTGGATTTGTCAATTTCCCAACAAAAAAAAAGGCTAAAAGGGGCTCTTGATGAATTTCAAGACTCGAGGAGGGTCAAGGCCCAATCTAAACCTTTAATATATAGCTTGGGGGGAGGAGAGAGGGAGGCAAGAACCATGTTTCAGAGAAGTGGCGGTCCTAATCTTTTCTGAATTGTGAGAATAACTAACTAAGTCGTGCCATAAAAGGTCATTCTCCAAACTGGATGGGGCCAAACCTTTAGGTTTTTTTAAGTAGCTTTTGGTGATAGATCGTGTTGGGGAAAATAGTAGAATGGAAATAATAACTCAACCCACAAAAAGGATAAATATGCAAGGAAATAAAGGAGTAAAGAATAGAGAACACCGGATATAACGTGGTTCGGTACTATGCCTACGTCCACGGGACAACAACAACAAGAACCTCCACTAATGAAATTAGGGGTACAAAGAGATGCACAACTTCAAGAACACTACTTGAAGGAAACTCTCTCTCTCACACTTGTTTTTCTACCAACACTACAACACTCAACACTCTCAACTTGGAGTGGGCACTCTTCACGTGGGAACTCTTCACTCTCTACTTAGAGGAAGATGTTTCTCTTATATGAGATTGATGTAATGAGCAAATGACCTCTCCTTATATAGGCCAAGGAGGAACCATCTAGATGTTTTCATTAATGCTTCATCCACCCACCTACTTCATTTTGTATCCCACTTACCTACAACCACCTACTACATTTTGGATCCCACTTACCTACAACTACCTACTTCATTTTGGATCCCACTTACCTACAACCACCTACTACATTTTGGATCCCACTTACCTATAACCACTTACTTCATTAATGCTCCAAACAATATTTTGTAGATATATTTGAATTTTGGGCCTGGATATTTTACAATCTCCCCCTCCAGGCCAACTAGGCCAAAACGACGTGACTTCTACTTGAAGTCCACTCCAGCGGATTTGCTGCAATACTCCAACTTCTGTTGCGTAACAACTTTTGTCAACATATCTGAAGTGTTCTTGTTGGTGTGAATTTTCCTCAACTGGAAAAGCTTATTTGATACTACATCTCGAATCCAATGATAACGGAGATCAATGTGCTTCGTGCGAGGATGGTACACTGAATTTTTACTGAAATGAATAGCACTTTGACTATCACAATGCACCACATAACTTTCTTGCTTCACACCCAATTCTTGAATGAACCTCTGCAGCCAAATCATCTCCTTGCCTGCTTCATTTGCAGCAATATACTCAGCTTCAGTGGTGGATAAGGCAACACATTTTTGTAACTTGGACTGCCATGAAACAGCTCCCCCTGAAAAGGTGAATAAGTATCCAGAAGTGGATTTTCTAGCATCAAGGTCTCCTGCCAAGTCTGCATCCGTGAAACCTTCTAACACCGGTTTCGATCCACCAAAGCATAAGCACAACTTTGAAGTGCCTCTCAAATATCTGAGTATCCACTTGACTGATTCCCAATGCTCTCTGCCAGGGTTAGAGAGATACCTACTAACAACACCAACTGCATGTGCTATATCTGGTCGAGTACAAACCATAGCATACATAAGACTACCAACAGCTGATGAGTAGGGAATACCTGCCATCTTGTCCATATCCCCTTGTGTAGTTGGGCATAATCTTCTGCTTAACTTGAATTGATTACCTAGAGGTGAGTTCACTGGCTTAGCTTCTTTCATGTTGAACCTCTCAAGCACTCGTTCAACGTACCTTTCTTGTGACAACCATAGCTTCTTCGCCTTCCTATCACGAGTGATCTCCATGCCCAAAATCTGCTTAGCTGGACCTAAGTCTTTCATATCAAATGATTTTGACAAATCTGACTTCAGCTTGTGAATCATAGCAACATCGTGCCCTACAATCAACATATCATCAACATAGAGCAATAAAATGATGAAGTTACCTCCGGTGAACTGCTGGATATACACACATGGATCGGCATCTGTTCTCTTGTACCCATGACCCAACATGAATGAGTCAAACTTCTTGTACCATTACCTTGGTGCCTGCTTTAGCCCGTACAAGCTTTTCTTCAACTTACAAACCATGTGTCATTTTCTCTCAACTTCAAAATCTTCTGGTTGCTCTATGTAAATTTCCTCTTCCAAATCACCATGCAGAAATGTTGTCTTCACATCCAACTGCTCCACCTCAAGATCCATGCTAGATGCCATGCCCAAAATAAATCGGATAGAAGTCATCTTAACCACTGGTGAGAATATCTCGTCGAAATCGACTCCTTCCTTCTGCCCAAAACCCTTGACAACTAAGCGAGCCTTGAACTTTGTCAACTGCTCATTCTCGTCCCTCTTCAACTTGAACACCCACTTATTTTTGAGTGTTTTTCTGCCTTTAGGAAGCTCCACCAACTCATAGGTGTCATTCTTCAATAAAGACTCCATCTCAGACTTCATTGCCAACATCCATTTGTCATTGTCTGCATGAGTCTTTACCTCCTCAAAATTTTCAGGCTCTCCATCCCAAATCAACAGAATGTATCTGGAATGCGGGTCATCCCCATCATTGGTCATGAGAATATACTGTGAAGAAGGATACTTACTATTCGGCTTTGGCACTCTGTTTGATTTACGAACTGGTATTTGGGAAATCTCTGGTTGCTCCTCCTGGCTTGGCTCCCCCTGAATTTGATCCTTCTGATCATGGTCTTCAGGTTCAGACACTATCTCAGCACCTCGTGCTTCAGCCATGTCAGGAACGTCTTCATGTATAACCTCTTGAGCTCTGCCACTGGGTTCTTGTTGCAGCGGTGATGAATCATAGGTGAGTTGGCCTGCATTTTTAACTACTCCTTATCAAGATCTGCCATGGTCTGATCTTCAAAGAAGTGTACATTTCTGCTTCTGAATAGCTTGTTGGTCTTTAAATCCCACATGCGGTAGCCCATTTCTTCATTTCCGTACCCGAGAAAGATGCACGGTGTGCCTTTGTCATCTATCTTCAATCTTTTCTCGTCGGATACACGTGCAAATGCTTTGCACCCAAACACTTTCAAGTGTGAATATGAAATGCTTCTACCGGTCCATACCCATTCGGGACTCTCAAAGTTCAATGGTACACTTGGTGATCAGTTGATAAGGTAACAAGCGGCTGACACAGCTTCGGCCCAAAAACGCTTTGATAGATTGGATGTCTTCAGCATGCACCTGACCTTCTTCAGAATGGTGCGGTTCATCCTTTCAGCTACACCATTATGTTGTGGGGTGCCAGGAATTGTCTTTTCATGCCTAATGCCATACTTCGAATAGTAATCTTTGAACTCGTTCGAAGTGTACTCTCCTCCATTGTCGCTGCGGATACATTTGAGGGCTCTCCTAGTCTCCCTCTCCACCATGACATGAAACTGCTTGAAAGTTTGGAATACCTGGCCTTTTGATTTCAACAAATATACCCAAACCTTTCGTGAAGCATCATCAATAAAGGTGACAAAATATCTATTACCACCTAGTGATTCAACTTCCATAGGGCCACAAACATCAGAATGTACTAGGTCTAATATTTTTTTCTTTTCTTGTGAAGGTACCAGAAAAACTGACTTGATTTTGTTTGCCATATAAACAATAATCACAAGAGTCGAGTGAGGTACCTTTGGCAAAGGGAATGAGAGACTTCTTTGCCAAAACTTGCAATCCCTTCTCACTCATGTGGCCTAATCTCTTGTGCCATAGATTTGGAGGAGAATCGTCCACGACATTCAACTCTCCTTTGCAAACCTTCCCATATGTCTTGTAAAGGGTGCAGCACAACTTCCCTCTAGCGATGACTAGCGATCCCTTGGTAAGCCTCCACTTTTGATCTCCCCCATGATGATGGAACCCTTGTTGATCAAGCACGCCGGTTGACATTAGATTGAGACGTAAACTAGGAACATGTTTCACATCTTTCAATAATAGCTTTTTGCCCAAATCAGTCTCGAACAAAACATCACCTATTCCTGATATCTTGGAATAGCTATCATTGCCCATCTTCACTTTCCCAAAGTCTCCGACTTTGTATGTGGTGAAAAACTCCGACTGCGTCGTGGCATGGAAAGATGGTCCAGAATCAACTACCCAAGAAATGTTTTTATCTTCATCAGCATGTAGGCAATCATTATAAAGAGACAACAACTCACATGCTTGACTGGACATAGTAGCGGTAGCTGCAGTATTGATTGTGTCCTCCTTCTTTTGGTAGGTTGAGCCATCTTTCCCATCCTTCTTATTATTCTTTAGTTTGTTGCAATTCTTCATCATGTGGACATAGAGATTGCAATTATGACACCTTCCATTGAATCGTGTCCTCGAACGGCTTGCACTTCTTCCACGATCTCGACTGGGACCTTTACTTTTGCTCCTTCCTCTATTCTCCGCCACAAATACTTGGCTACTATCGGAACTTGAGGACTTCCTCCTAGTCTCTTCATTTAACATGTTGTCTCTAACATTATCCATAGATAACACACCATTGGGAGCAGAGTTACTTACAGTAATGACAAAGATCTCCTAGCTATCGGGCAAAGATCCAAGAAACAACAACGCTTGAAGCTCATCCGCGATCTTCATGTCCATCGTGGCCAATTGATTGACAGTGCTTTGGAAGTTGTTGAGGTGCTTAGTCACCCTTACGCCCTCCTTATACTTCATGTTGACAAGCTCCTTAATGAGAAACGCTTTCTTCGAGGCGGTCTTTTGCTCAAACAATGATTCCAACTTCAACGAAAGAACATGAGCGTTAGTCTCGTTGGACACATGGTGGAACACACTATCATCCAACCATTCACGAATGTGACCAATAACCTTGCGATTCAACTTCTTCCATTCAACATCTCCCATATTCTCAAGCTTGCCTTCCTCTCCTTCTATGGGCTTATGTAGATCCTTGCAATAGAGTATGTCTTCCATTCTCGGCTTCCGTGTAATCCAATTGGAGTGGTTGAGTCGAACCATGGTACTCCTTGAGCCTTTCATTCTAACTCTCAACGAACCTGGAGCTTTGATACCACTGTTGGGGAAAATAGTAGAATGGAAATAATAACTCAACCCACAAAAAGGATAAATATGCAAGGAAATAAAGGAGTAAAGAATAGAGAACACCGGATATAACGTGGTTTGGCAATATGCCTACATCCACGGGGCAACAACAACAAGAACCTCCACTAATTAAATTAGGGGTACAAAGAGATGCACAACTTCAAGAACACTACTTGAAGGAAACTCTCTTTCTCACACTTGTTTTGCTACCAACACTACAACACTCAACACTCTCAACTTGGAGTGGGCACTCTTCACGTGGGCACTCTTCACTCTCTACTTGGAGGAAGATGTTTCTCTTAGATGAGATTAATGGAATGAGCAAATAACCTCTCCTTATATAGGCTAAGGAGGAACCATCTAGATGCTTTCATTAATGCTTCATCCACCCACCTACTTCATTTTGGATCGCACTTACCTACAACCACCTACTACATTTTGGATCCCACTTACCTACAACCACCTACTTCATTTTGGATCCCACTTACCTACAACCACCTACTACATTTTGGATCCCACTTACCTACAACCACTTACTTCATTAATGCTCCAAATAACATTTTGTAGATATATTTGAATTTTGGGCCTGGATATTTTACAGATCGACCATAGGAGTACTTCGAGAGATAAACCCAGACAACAAATGTTGAGCATACGACGATGCCGCCCGTTTTTATTTCGTGGAAGTCCCGATCAGAAGAAAAGGTTGTAAGTGATGGCGCGTTCCACTTCATATAACGAGATAGGCGCTGAAATCGTTCATATTGGGTCGTGCGTGGCAGCTGATATAGATGAAAAAAGGCGGGACGCACGGGACCTATTTTCTTAAGGCGACAAAGCTTAATAGGAAAGGGCCCGAGCTGACTGATGAGTGTCTTTTTATCCTTTTTCTAAAGGCTATCATGTGGAGGGTGGCTACATACTGTAAAAACATCATTATTTCGATGGGTCGAATAATTTTCTTTGAACTCTAATAAAAATGTTCATAGAAGAATTTCTACAAACACTTGGTATGCAACATGAATTAGTTTAGCAACACTAATACATTGCAATAGCCAACATCCAATAATGAAAAATAATACCCACTAGTTAACGATCTATTTTCCATATTCATCTATTTGAAGTATCCATTAACCTCAAGTTTATGTACTCACTTAATAAGAATCATTCAAGTGCATATGAATTGAAAACTTAACAATAATTACTCAAGTTTAAGTACCCATTCTCACGTAAAGTACCTAATACTTGTATTTCATCCTGTTGATATTTCCTTGTATCACTTTTTTGATTTATCAAATTGGTTTTGTGTATATGTCATAATCAGAACCACTAATTCTCTAAATCATCATGTCAAGATGATCTTCAAAAAAATAAAAAGATGAGCTCATTTAGTCATGATTTAGATCAACTAAATTAATAGTTCTTCATGAGTATTCTAATTCGTACCAAAACTGTTAATTTATTTTAAATATATAAATACCTTAATGACTTTCAATCTTATTATTTTTTTTTTATGGAGATGATCTTGATATGATGATTTAGAGAATGAACATTTCCAATTATGATATATGTGCAAAGACAATTAGATAAATCAAAATGATGATATAAGAAGGTATCGCTAAAGTGAGATGCAAATATTATTCTTTAAGAATTGAAAGCTCAAATTGAAGTACCTAGTTAACAAATTGATCCCAATTTAATAGAAAGGTCATTGCGTCATTGTTAGTACCCAATTCAAGGGTGAAAAGAATTGAAGTATCTCTTCCAAAGATATGCACGTACTAGCCCAAGGAAAAAAATTTAAATAGAGGTTAAAATCCCAACAATGTCTATGAACTCCCAAAAAAAAGGTAAAAATTCGATAACAAAATAGAAGAACACGTTAACATGAGTGTCTAATGAATAAATGAAAATTTTGGTATTGTACTAAACTAATTTTACGATGGAATTTACATTTAAATATCTTTTTTAATCAAAAGATATATTATTGTATATCATAAGAAACAATACAATTATAATATCAAAATCAAGTTATAACAATAAGACCCACAAACAAAAATGGCAATATTAGTGCAGACAAAATTGCACTAACAACTAACAAATTCATATCACTAAAACTATACAAAATTACAAATCAAACCCACAAAATCCAAAACAACCAAAATCCTAATTGCGCCTATAACCCTAAACAAACTATCTCCATGAAAAGAAATAACTATCGTCGTCAAACTCACCACATTTGGCTTGGAGAACTTGAAAAGCATGACAGATATGAAAAATGTTTGATCTCCAGTAACCAAATTATGTATAAAAGTAAATAAAGGACAAAAGAACATAATCTAATTACTGTGGCTAAAACTAACAGGAGATATCACGACAAACCTTCTCCAATAGCAAGGTAGAAGATTTGGGGAAAAAAATTTGAAGGAAGATTTTGAAAAAGGGGATGAATTAAAAAAATAGCAAAATAATATGATGAAAATTCTAAATTGAGTATGACTCAGACCTAACAGTCAACACAAATGAATTTTTATTATGAACCAAAAAAAAAATAAGGAAAAACGAATGAGAGGATGATCTTCCTTCTCCTCTTAGTATGTTTTTTTCTTTGGGACTAGGAGAAGAGTACATCTCAACATCATTGTGCCAAGTTATTCAAATAAATTCATAATTGTTATTTTCTTATTTAAAATAATCTTCAATCTTGACCTTTCAAACAAATCTAAATGGTGAAAATTATCCATTCCTCTCTCTCTCTCTCTCTTCTCCCCTTTCTCCTCTGCTGCTCAATTCGTAATTTTTTGCTCTTAATTCTTATTTGTTTTCTGTGTGTGATTTTCTGATTTTCCATTACTGGATTCGGCTTTGAAATCTTTTGTTTTTTGTTGAAGCTCGTCTGAGTACCTCTCTGACAACACACAGAGAAGGAGGGGAGGTAGAGAAATACAAAATAAACTCTGAGCTTGGATCAAATCGTACCTATTTGGCATCTATTTTTCCAACGGGCAGAAAGGAAGGGATACAGGTTTTCAGATGTGAGAGCAAGCGAGATTGCATGTGAGGGAGAAACAATATGGAGAGAAAATAAAAAATAGATTTTCTTTAACATCCTTGATGATGACGTGGCGGGGTCTTGGCAATTGAGAAGTTGAAATCGGTGTTAAAAGCTGAGAGAAAGACATTAAACTAATTGCATGCGGAGCTTGGAGAAGAGAGGAGTGCTTCTGCAGTGGCAGCAAGCCAGAGTGCCAGACAATGAGAATGATAAATAGGTTGGAGTTGGAGGGAGAAAAGGCGGTGATGTAGATGGAGGCGTTGCAGTATCAGAGAATGATGGAGGAGCAGTCCGAGTATGACCAGGAAGCAATGCAGCTCATGAACGAGCTTATGGTAAAGAGGGATAAGGAAAACCAAGAGGTGGAGAAGGAGCTCGAGTTTTGTCGAAAGATGGTGCAGGATTATGAGGCCAAGGAGAAAGAGTAATGCTAATTAGAGTTTGTACACGCAAAATAGACTACAGTAACATATTTATATGATAATAATTAAATAATGTTATTTTAATAAATTAAATTATTTGATGCACATACCTCATAATTTATGAATTCATGTGTCACTAAATATAATCAATTGAACGTATCCAACTAATATTACTAGAGCCAATATTGAGTACATCTAAGTTTAAAAACATTCTAATTTTCATTATGATAGAAAAATTTAAAAACTTCCTTAAATTATTTAAAATCACCAATTAAATAACCCCTTCATTACTAGAGCTAGTATTGTTGTCCTCATCAAATGTTTGAAATGGTTGTAATTTTTTTTTCCCGAGAGAATTGATTGTAATTTTGAATTTGATTGTATTTCAAATATTTTTATTTTACATTTTGAAACCTGTAACACTAGGCAACATTTATACAGAATTTGTGTTAATGACTGAGGTTCCTTGGGTGGTAATAATATGGTATTATTATAAATATAAGGAAATTAAAAGTAATACCACAAATGTAAGGAAATTAAAAAGTAAAACCATAAATGTAAGGAAATTAAAAAGTAATACCATAAATGTAAGGAAGTTAAAAAGAGAATTACGCTAGAGGAAGGGGTCGAACCTCCGACCTTGTGGTTAACAGCCACACGCTCTAACCAACTGAGCTACTCCAGCTAGTTTGCTTTTTGCTTCGACAATGTTAAATTTCTACTTTCCAACTTTTATTTTTTTCTATCCTCCATTTTTGTTTCTTGTGTAATGGTACAAAAGAGACCGATTACACATTTGAATTTGAGACCACCAATATAATTGAGAGAAATAACTAGAACATGGTACTAGTTACTAGGGCTGTTAATTAGTTCAAAAAAACTGACCAAATTATCGAACCAAACTACACCGCATTAAAAAATAATCGAATCGAAACAAAACCGTAATCGTAACCGAAACAGAAAAACTAGATAGAACTGAACTGAAACCGGTTCGGTTTCGATTTTTGGCCCTTGAAAATTGAAAATTTTGAACCGAACTGAATCGAGGTGTAGTAACCGAACCGAACCAGGAGAAAGTTAGGATCGTACATATGGAAGTGGGACGGGTCGAACCACTAGACTTCCTACCAGAGTGCGCAAGGACCGATGGAGGAGGTGTGCAATGTCCCAGTCTCTGCTGCAATCGCATCCGTAAATCAACCTGAAGGGCATTAAAACCAAAAGCTGTGAGTGGACAAAAACCAGTAAGTTCATCAAATACATTTATAAGACATTTATGCCCTCCAATAAAAACGTATGCATGCCACAAAAACCAGTAACCAAAACGTTTGCTCAACCGAGCCCTTAGGGCCTTAGCCCAAAAACCGTTAACCAAAAACCAAGTGTGGGAACTCAGCCCAAAACCGTGGAATACTACCACCATACATATTAAAACCATGTGGGTCACCACCCACGACCATAATTGAACATCAATTTAAAATCCAAAACCATTTAGGGTCCCTGACCCGACATACCATTTCATAACCAATAATCCATTTTTACCACATAACACATATCCAACCAATAAGCCATTTTATTCATTAATCCATATTTTACCATTACCATCACCAGCATCCCAGATGCTTAGCGTCCCAGACGCTAGACGTCCCTGACGTCATATCTCACGGTTTCATAAGCTACGCGTGCTGCCCGGGGTCTCTCCGGGTCCATATATCTGACATCCCTGATGTCTGACGTCCCTGACGTCAATCATAGCAATCCTGCTCCTGAGTCATCATACGGTCCGGCTGCTCCGTATAATGACCCCTCGCAGGCAATGCACCGTGACTTCCCCAGTGTCCCAGACATCTGGAGGAGACCATCATATATCCTTGTATCCAGATGGTATATGGAAAACAGTTTTATTAAATCCTTTTATCACATCATTACCATTGGGCCCTGCCCGAAATTTCCATAAAACCACATAATTCCATTTAGGGTCCTTGACCCAAAATCACCATTATAAAATATAGGGTCCCTGACCCAAAATCACCATTATAATCCAATTGGGCCTCATGCCCGATTTTTATGAACCACTGGGCCCACGGCCCGATTTGTAAACCAACTGGGCCCGCAGCCCGACTTATAAACCCACTGGGCCCACGGCCCAAATTCGTAAATCAACTGGGCCCCTGGCCCGATAACATAACTCAAATGGGTCTCAACCCGATTTCATACCAACTGGGCCCCTGGCCCGATTTCATTAACCAACTGGGCCCCCGGCCCGATATTCAAATGGACTCCAAGTCCGAAATTTCCAAAACAAGTGGGCCTCAAGCCCGAGTTCATATTTCCAATTTCAAAACCATTTCATCACATTATATCCAAGTCATAAATATGGAAAATCCATGGAAAACCGGAAAACCTCGATTTACGTGCAAGCACGTAAATCGCCTCGAAATACGTGAAACCGTACAATTTACCAACAACCAAATCAACATCACACAATCACAACCATAATCCATATAAAACATTTAAGCATGCATAGAATTTATAAAACCAAAGTCCACTCACAGACCGTTTTAACCGTGTGCCTCGATACGCGTGCCACCGGCCCTCCCGGGCCACACCACTATCACCGGGACTCCCAATCCTGTCCAAATCACATTAGGGGGTCACTAACCTCAACATTAACATCCTATCAAAGTCCCGTAATTTTCCCGAATTTTTACTTATTTTTAAACTTAATTTAAAACCTTCGGACATCCCGAACACTATCGAGACGGTGTCCGATCGACACGAAACCAATTCCAAAATGTCCGTTACATTAAATGGGACAGAAATCATGTTGACCTCACCTCGAGATCCGTGCCCACGCGCCGTCACGCGCCGCCGTGAGTGGCTGCGCGTGAAACTCACGCGAGGTAGTTGAATTTTGTCAACCTTAGACGTGTGGAGGTTGGATTGGCTTCCCTATGAAGTCAATCAAGTGTATTGAATGGGTAACCGATAGGTTTGGTTTTGGTGTGTCTTGGTAAATGTGAACTAGATTTCGGGATTTGGAATCGAATATCTGGGTGACGATTCAGGATTCGATTTTGGAACTTGAAAGTATATTTCCGGATTTGGGTACGGAATGGTTATTCCAAATGCTAGCTTACGGAATAATGATTTCGGATTCGGATTTGGAAATGAGTTCAACTGTGATGTCTGGGTTTGGATCCGGGATTTCTTACGAAATTGCGGATTTGGATTCGAAATTGGAACTAGATGTTGGGTGGAGTTTCGTTTTGTCTCATGCTGGATTGGGCAAACGTACTCCATTGTTGGAACGCGTTCGGCTATGACCTAGGTGGTTGTAGACTGGTTATTAGGTAGATGTGTGTACTTCGTACTTGGTTCGAGGTACGATACCTTGTAGACTTGTGATGTCTAGTTACGGTATACGGGATATACCCGAGGTGTGTTGGTGAACGTGTTGGTAGTCGGATTGGTTCCGATACCATGGGATTGGTTGTGGATCGGACATTATTATGCAATGGGTCATGGTAATTCCGATGTGTTTAATGACACACAGGTCGTGTGAAATGTCGGTAAGGGTATTGGTGAGTCGAGTACGTTGGTGGCATGTGTAGCCACGAGTGAGTTTAGTGTCAGTTTTCGACTGACAACAACTGTGTGGTGACAGTTCGTTAGGATGTGTCAACATAGATTGTTGAGTGGGGTCAGCTGACTCCTAGTGGGAGTGGGAAAGGAACCGTCGAGTTGTTGCGTCAACAAGAGGGTTGATTTGACAAGTGGTGTCAAATTCGAAACAAGTAGCTTCAGTCATTCGACGGGGTCGAATGTAGTCGTTGCGTTTTGAGTACCAGTGATACGTTTGGGTGTAGACAAGTTTTGTCTAAGTAGTTGGTGTACGGGGTACACGTGTTGCGTGGTCGATTCCACTTTCCACGGGGTGTTTGTGGAATCAGGGTAATCGAGTTTCGAGAGCGAAACTTATTAAGGAGGGAAGTACGTTGAGTTTAGAGCGGTTGGAATTTCGAGGACGAAATTTATTAAGGAGGGAAGGTTGTAACGACCCGTCCCGAATTCCGGGATTAGTTTAGCGATTAATCTTGATTAGTGAGGTTGAACGGTGGTTAGTAGGGCGGAATCGGACAAATTGTGCAAAATGACCGTTTTGCCCCTGGTCGTGGGCAAAATGTTGACTTTTTGTTCGGGCGGTCAAATGGACTTTGACCGATGACCGTGACGTAGTTCGGGACGTCACGAGTTCATAGACAGGTGGCACGTTCGATTCCGACATTCGTAGAGGAAGTTATGGTGTTCGGAAGTTGAGGGGTATTTTGGTAATTTGGCTCATTAGGGGCCAAATGTTGACTTTTGACCAGGAGATCCGATGGACGAGGGCCAAGGACCGTTACGTAGGTATCGTCGATACGAATCCAACGACAGGCGGCATGCCGAAATCGGTGATTCGACGACGAAGTTATGGTCACGGACGTAATTGCGATTAACCGAGACTCGGAATAAAATAATATTATATTAATGAATAGTAATTGACGAATCTGGACCCTTGATGAGTGACACATGTCATCATCCCCTTCAATCCCTAAAATCTGGATCCTTGTTGGCCATTGGATTATTTAATCCATTTCCTCTCCTTAAATCCTCACCATTCATTTTAAACCTCAGATTGAATCTGGGCCGTTGATTTATTCCCTCTCCCATTATTTGATCAGACTACACTCAATCTCACTTGCATTTTCTCTCAACCCGTGAGCACGACTTGCTCCCTTGAACAAACACACATCCAGACGGCCACCTCCTTTGCCTAGCTCCACCTCCAGATGACCACCACCACCAGCCACCTCCAGACGGCCACCACCGCCCCACAGCCACCCTGCACGGCCAAAAATCTCCCCCGACCCGAGAGGAACCAAATCGGCCCAAAACACCCAAACATCCAAACCACCTCACCAATCTCCCCTGTGTTGGTGTGTGAGAGAGTTTAGCTGCACGGTGAGGCTTGAGGGATGACGGGAGACGACGGGAGACGGCGAGGTTGGCGGCGGAGAGGAAAACAGGGGAGGTCCGAAAACTCAGAAATTGGAAATCGTTGTGGGATGGTGTTTGATCGTTTTGGAGAGGTGAATGATGTTCCTGGAGTCGATCTGGGCGTACTGGTGGCCACGGCGGGAGCCACGGCGGCGAGGTAAGCCTCGAACCCGTGAGTTCGTTTCGGGTATAAAAATGGCAGCCTGAGTTTTACGGTGTGTTAATCGATTTAGTGGCCAGGATGTTGATCTTGGGGATGAAACGAGTTGGTAGGGACCGTTTTCGAGGAGAGTGGTGGTCGGAACTGGGAGCAGTCGACGGTGGAGTTTTGGCCGTGAGCTTCTCGATCGAGGAGGTACAATCTAGACGTGTTTTCTAGTTTTTAATTCCACAAAACCCTTAGTTTAACTTAGACGATCTTGTAGGAACAAACAGAACTGAAAATGGTCGAGGATTGGCGGAGAACTAGTCGGGTTGGGCCGCGGGTCACGGTGACCCGTTTATCAGAGAAACGGGTCAGAACGGTGACACTGTTCACGGCGCGTGAGTTTCACGCGCAGCCACTCACGGCGGCGCGTGGCGGCGCGTGGGCACGAATCTCGAGGTGAGGTCAACATGACTTTTAATCCATTCGATGTAACGGACATTTTGGAATTGGTTTCGTGTCGATCGGACACCGTCTCGATAGTGTTCGGGATGTCCGAAGGTTTTAAATTAAGTTTAAAAATAAGTAAAAATTCGGGAAAATTACGGGACTTTGATAGGATGTTAATGTTGAGGTTAGTGACCCCCTAATGTGATTTGGACAGGATTGGGAGTCCCGGTGATAGTGGTGTGGCCCGGGAGGGCCGGTGGCACGCGTATCGAGGCACACGGTTAAAACGGTCTGTGAGTGGACTTTGGTTTTATAAATTCTATGCATGCTTAAATGTTTTATATGGATTATGGTTGTGATTGTGTGATGTTGATTTGGTTGTTGGTAAATTGTACGGTTTCACGTATTTCGAGGCGATTTACGTGCTTGCACGTAAATCGAGGTTTTCCGGTTTTCCATGGATTTTCCATATTTATGACTTGGATATAATGTGATGAAATGGTTTTGAAATTGGAAATATGAACTCGGGCTTGAGGCCCACTTGTTTTGGAAATTTCGGACTTGGAGTCCATTTGAATATCGGGCCGGGGGCCCAGTTGGTTAATGAAATCGGGCCAGGGGCCCAGTTGGTATGAAATCGGGTTGAGACCCATTTGAGTTATGTTATCGGGCCAGGGGCCCAGTTGATTTACGAATTTGGGTCGTGGGCCCAGTGGGTTTATAAGTCGGGCTGCGGGCCCAGTTGGTTTACAAATCGGGCCGTGGGCCCAGTGGTTCATAAAAATCGGGCATGAGGCCCAATTGGATTATAATGGTGATTTTGGGTCAGGGACCCTATATTTTATAATGGTGATTTTGGGTCAAGGACCCTAAATGGAATTATGTGGTTTTATGGAAATTTCGGGCAGGGCCCAATGGTAATGATGTGATAAAAGGATTTAATAAAACTGTTTTCCATATACCATCTGGATACAAGGATATATGATGGTCTCCTCCAGATGTCTGGGACACTGGGGAAGTCACGGTGCATTGCCTGCGAGGGGTCATTATACGGAGCAGCCGGACCGTATGATGACTCAGGAGCAGGATTGCTATGATTGACGTCAGGGACGTCAGACATCAGGGATGTCAGATATATGGACCCGGAGAGACCCCGGGCAGCACGCGTAGCTTATGAAACCGTGAGATATGACGTCAGGGACGTCTAGCGTCTGGGACGCTAAGCATCTGGGATGCTGGTGATGGTAATGGTAAAATATGGATTAATGAATAAAATGGCTTATTGGTTGGATATGTGTTATGTGGTAAAAATGGATTATTGGTTATGAAATGGTATGTCGGGTCAGGGACCCTAAATGGTTTTGGATTTTAAATTGATGTTCAATTATGGTCGTGGGTGGTGACCCACATGGTTTTAATATGTATGGTGGTAGTATTCCACGGTTTTGGGCTGAGTTCCCACACTTGGTTTTTGGTTAACGGTTTTTGGGCTAAGGCCCTAAGGGCTCGGTTGAGCAAACGTTTTGGTTACTGGTTTTTGTGGCATGCATACGTTTTTATTGGAGGGCATAAATGTCTTATAAATGTATTTGATGAACTTACTGGTTTTTGTCCACTCACAGCTTTTGGTTTTAATGCCCTTCAGGTTGATTTACGGATGCGATTGCAGCAGAGACTGGGACATTGCACACCTCCTCCATCGGTCCTTGCGCACCGTCCAACCAGGTCATCCTCCCCGTGGCCCGTCCACTCGCCGTCTCCCGTCGTCTCCCGTCATCCCTCAACCCGGCTACGTTTCAAGGGTCCAGTTCTGAGATAAATTATGTGTCACTTCCCCCAATTTTGTGCACGGTTGAACAATGACACCAATACTCATCCTACGTGGATGCAACAAAACTCACTGCACTCACCACGCCATGTACCCCAACATCGTCTGCCACCAAGCAGAAAATGAAACATCTCGTTTACCTAATTTCGAACACGGAGTTCCTCCTAAGGACCTCGCAACACACACGGGCTCACCAACCAATACACGCTCAACGTACTGGTAACTACAGTCAACGTCTGCCAGGGCAGAAATCAAGAAGTCAACCCCAATGACTTCGGAATACCAATCACCAAAAACGAGCACCACTCTCGTTCCCCAATCACAACTCTCCTCGACACTAAGGTTCTAACCATGTTGGAAACAGACATGCTCCCAACAAGACGTCAAGTCTAACCACTAGACTTCCTACCTCCTCAACTCACTTGGACAACCCCGTGTCCACAATCAATCCGTTATTGTCCAGTTCGCACATCCCATCCAGTCCATCACTCAACCACTACCGAATCTCAAAGACCGAACATATGTTCATCATGACGGAGTCAACTCCAACTTGTGGTTCATCGTCAACACCATTACCGACACTAGCACCAACGCTAGTACCAGCACCAACACACTATCAACAACACTAGTATCAGCACACAGGCATCCATACTCGCATCGGTACAAAAGTACCACCACATAAGCATCCATACTTGCACACCGTGTGCAAATACGACAACCCTGGATCTCCGTTCATACCGAACGACGATCCCGTACCTCACGACTATGGGTACCACTATTCTGACAATCCACATTAGGAAAATGAACGTTCCCTGAACGTCCCCTGATCCCCAAGTATTATGACCACACTGATTACCCTTGATAGCCAGTCATCTCCATATGACTACCGACTAACTGTCATTGCTATCGAGATCCGCATCCACACATCACACCAAAACCCGATCCAACACGGGATTCCACAATTTATCTCAGAACCGTATCCGTACATCGAATCCCATAGTTCTGCCTAAACTCACCAGAGCCATCCACATGGTCATCCATGACCTCAGCCGCTCGTCGCAGCACAAGTTCTCATCCACTAGCCACAATTAAGGTTTACCTTGTTAATACTAGGGTTCCACAATCACACCCTATGGTTCCCCCGAACCCAACCACTTTCCGTAGTATAAAATTCACAACCTGACCGACCCCGCGGTCTAGACATCGAATAGACGTCAAATCCAATCCTACCATCCCATCAACGTGAGTTCCACCACTAGGTCATCGGCCAACTCCGATGAACCAACATCCCTCACACTAGAAACCACCACAAGGGTTCACATTTTTAAACCATTACTCACATGAGGTTCCCCGAACCTGGCTGCACCTAGCAGCACAACAATCCAATCTCACATGACCGAACCGACGGTCCCACTATACCAGTTCACCACAATCAACCCCACTTGGGTCGAATCACATTAATGCACGGCGTATCGGGCCAATCGCACTCCATCCACTATCCAAACCCAAAAACTATCTATCAGGTTGATAACGAATTGCAGCCCAATGAGACATCACACCCTCGACCTGCGCGCACAAATAGAGCAACCATGCTCTGATACCAAGTTGACAGGACCCATCCCAATCCCCCCGGGATTACCATGGAATGTGCCCTGCTCCCGTCCAACAAGGGGTGTCAGACAAGGGATAACCAAGAGCTACTGCCCAAACGGGCCATCCAGAGTGCGCAAGGACCGATGGAGGAGGTGTGCAATGTCCCAGTCTCTGCTGCAATCGCATCCGTAAATCAACCTGAAGGGCATTAAAACCAAAAGCTGTGAGTGGACAAAAACCAGTAAGTTCATCAAATACATTTATAAGACATTTATGCCCTCCAATAAAAACGTATGCATGCCACAAAAACCAGTAACCAAAACGTTTGCTCAACCGAGCCCTTAGGGCCTTAGCCCAAAAACCGTTAACCAAAAACCAAGTGTGGGAACTCAGCCCAAAACCGTGGAATACTACCACCATACATATTAAAACCATGTGGGTCACCACCCACGACCATAATTGACAGGACCCATCCCAATCCCCCCGGGATTACCATGGAATGTGCCCTGCTCCCGTCCAACAAGGGGTGTCAGACAAGGGATAACCAAGAGCTACTGCCCAAACGGGCCATCCAGAGTGCGCAAGGACCGATGGAGGAGGTGTGCAATGTCCCAGTCTCTGCTGCAATCGCATCCGTAAATCAACCTGAAGGGCATTAAAACCAAAAGCTGTGAGTGGACAAAAACCAGTAAGTTCATCAAATACATTTATAAGACATTTATGCCCTCCAATAAAAACGTATGCATGCCACAAAAACCAGTAACCAAAACGTTTGCTCAACCGAGCCCTTAGGGCCTTAGCCCAAAAACCGTTAACCAAAAACCAAGTGTGGGAACTCAGCCCAAAACCGTGGAATACTACCACCATACATATTAAAACCATGTGGGTCACCACCCACGACCATAATTGAACATCAATTTAAAATCCAAAACCATTTAGGGTCCCTGACCCGACATACCATTTCATAACCAATAATCCATTTTTACCACATAACACATATCCAACCAATAAGCCATTTTATTCATTAATCCATATTTTACCATTACCATCACCAGCATCCCAGATGCTTAGCGTCCCAGACGCTAGACGTCCCTGACGTCATATCTCACGGTTTCATAAGCTACGCGTGCTGCCCGGGGTCTCTCCGGGTCCATATATCTGACATCCCTGATGTCTGACGTCCCTGACGTCAATCATAGCAATCCTGCTCCTGAGTCATCATACGGTCCGGCTGCTCCGTATAATGACCCCTCGCAGGCAATGCACCGTGACTTCCCCAGTGTCCCAGACATCTGGAGGAGACCATCATATATCCTTGTATCCAGATGGTATATGGAAAACAGTTTTATTAAATCCTTTTATCACATCATTACCATTGGGCCCTGCCCGAAATTTCCATAAAACCACATAATTCCATTTAGGGTCCTTGACCCAAAATCACCATTATAAAATATAGGGTCCCTGACCCAAAATCACCATTATAATCCAATTGGGCCTCATGCCCGATTTTTATGAACCACTGGGCCCACGGCCCGATTTGTAAACCAACTGGGCCCGCAGCCCGACTTATAAACCCACTGGGCCCACGGCCCAAATTCGTAAATCAACTGGGCCCCTGGCCCGATAACATAACTCAAATGGGTCTCAACCCGATTTCATACCAACTGGGCCCCTGGCCCGATTTCATTAACCAACTGGGCCCCCGGCCCGATATTCAAATGGACTCCAAGTCCGAAATTTCCAAAACAAGTGGGCCTCAAGCCCGAGTTCATATTTCCAATTTCAAAACCATTTCATCACATTATATCCAAGTCATAAATATGGAAAATCCATGGAAAACCGGAAAACCTCGATTTACGTGCAAGCACGTAAATCGCCTCGAAATACGTGAAACCGTACAATTTACCAACAACCAAATCAACATCACACAATCACAACCATAATCCATATAAAACATTTAAGCATGCATAGAATTTATAAAACCAAAGTCCACTCACAGACCGTTTTAACCGTGTGCCTCGATACGCGTGCCACCGGCCCTCCCGGGCCACACCACTATCACCGGGACTCCCAATCCTGTCCAAATCACATTAGGGGGTCACTAACCTCAACATTAACATCCTATCAAAGTCCCGTAATTTTCCCGAATTTTTACTTATTTTTAAACTTAATTTAAAACCTTCGGACATCCCGAACACTATCGAGACGGTGTCCGATCGACACGAAACCAATTCCAAAATGTCCGTTACATCGAATGGATTAAAAGTTATGTTGACCTCACCTCGAGATTCGTGCCCACGCGCCGCCACGCGCCGCCGTGAGTGGCTGCGCGTGAAACTCACGCGCCGTGAACAGTGTCACCGTTCTGACCCGTTTCTCTGATAAACGGGTCACCGTGACCCGCGGCCCAACCCGACTAGTTCTCCGCCAATCCTCGACCATTTTCAGTTCTGTTTGTTCCTACAAGATCGTCTAAGTTAAACTAAGGGTTTTGTGGAATTAAAAACTAGAAAACACGTCTAGATTGTACCTCCTCGATCGAGAAGCTCACGGCCAAAACTCCACCGTCGACTGCTCCCAGTTCCGACCACCACTCTCCTCGAAAACGGTCCCTACCAACTCGTTTCATCCCCAAGATCAACATCCTGGCCACTAAATCGATTAACACACCGTAAAACTCAGGCTGCCATTTTTATACCCGAAACGAACTCACGGGTTCGAGGCTTACCTCGCCGCCGTGGCTCCCGCCGTGGCCACCAGTACGCCCAGATCGACTCCAGGAACATCATTCACCTCTCCAAAACGATCAAACACCATCCCACAACGATTTCCAATTTCTGAGTTTTCGGACCTCCCCTGTTTTCCTCTCCGCCGCCAACCTCGCCGTCTCCCGTCGTCTCCCGTCATCCCTCAAGCCTCACCGTGCAGCTAAACTCTCTCACACACCAACACAGGGGAGATTGGTGAGGTGGTTTGGATGTTTGGGTGTTTTGGGCCGATTTGGTTCCTCTCGGGTCGGGGGAGATTTTTGGCCGTGCAGGGTGGCTGTGGGGCGGTGGTGGCCGTCTGGAGGTGGCTGGTGGTGGTGGTCATCTGGAGGTGGAGCTAGGCAAAGGAGGTGGCCGTCTGGATGTGTGTTTGTTCAAGGGAGCAAGTCGTGCTCACGGGTTGAGAGAAAATGCAAGTGAGATTGAGTGTAGTCTGATCAAATAATGGGAGAGGGAATAAATCAACGGCCCAGATTCAATCTGAGGTTTAAAATGAATGGTGAGGATTTAAGGAGAGGAAATGGATTAAATAATCCAATGGCCAACAAGGATCCAGATTTTAGGGATTGAAGGGGATGATGACATGTGTCACTCATCAAGGGTCCAGATTCGTCAATTGAGACCCATAGTGCACGGGACCCAGTTGATTACGACGGGTCAACTGGGCCCCTGTTCCATCAATTGTCACCCGAATTTTTACTTATTTTTAGGACCTCACCGTGAGCTTCTTTCCCGCGGTGCTTGCTCTTGGTTATTACCATTCGCACTCCGATGACCGACCCCCCGGGTGTGATGTCTCATTGCACCCTCGTCCATCCGTTACAACCGAATTACGTCTAGCACCAGTACGCGCCGCCATCCGTTACAACCGTGCTCAATTCGGACCGTACTCATAGGAGGGAAGTACGTTGAGTTTAGAGCGGTTGGAATTTCGAGGACGAAATTTATTAAGGAGGGAAGGTTGTAACGACCTGTCCCGAATTCCGGGATTAGTTTAGTGACTAATCTTGATTAGTGAGGTTGAACGGTGGTTAGTAGGGCGGAATCGGACAAAATGTGCAAAATGACCGTTTTGCCCCTGGTCGTGGGCAAAATGTTGACTTTTTGTTCGGGGCGGTCAAATGGACTTTGACCGATGACCGTGACGTAGTTTGGGACGTCACGAGTTCATAGACAGGTGGCACGTTCGATTCCGACATTCGTAGAGAAAGTTATGGTGTTTGGAAGTTGAGGGGTATTTTGGTAATTTGGCTTATTAGGGGCCAAATGTTGACTTTCTGACCGGGAGGTCCGATGGGCGAGGGCCAAGGACCGTTACGTAGGTATCGTCGATAAGAATCCAACGACAGGCGGCATGCCGAAATCGGAGTTACGACGACGAAGTTATGGTCAAGGACGTAAAACACGGTTAACCGAGACTCGGAATAAAATAATATTTAAATAGGTGAACAGTAACTGACGAATCTGGACCCTTGGATGTAGGCCACGTGTCACTCATCCCCACCTTCCCTAAAATCTGGATCCTTGTTGGCCATTGGATTATTTAATCCATTTTCTCCCCTTAAATCCTCACCATCCATTCAAACCTCAGATTAAATCTGGGCCTTTGATCTCATCTCTCCCTTTCCTTTAATTCTGATCACACTCATCTCTCTCTCACTCTGTTTTCCTCCCACCCGAAACACATGCACACGGCTCCCCCTTACGCATCCCCACCACATCTGTAACCATGAGGCTGTGCGGAGGATTTTGAATTGACTACGGTGAGGCTTGAGAGACGACGGGAGGCGACGGAGACGGCAGGAACGACGGCGGCAAAACAAAACAGAGAGGTCCGAAAACTCAGAAATTGGAAAATCAGTGTGGACTGGTTTTGATCGTGTTTGAGGGGTGAAAGGAGTTCCTGGAGTCGAACTGGGCATGCTGGTGACCACGGCGGTAGCCACGGCGGCGAGGTAAGCCTCGAACCCGTGAGTTTGTTTTCGGGTACAAAAATGGTAGGATGGGTTTTAACGTGTTTCGATCGATCTGGTGATTAGGATGATGATCTAGAAGGTGAGACGAGCTTCTGGGGATCGTTTTCGAAAGGAATGGTGGCCGGGATCGTGCAGGCACGACGGTTGCAGGTGGCCGGTCTGCACACCTCCACGAACAGGTAGTCAAACGTATTGGTTTCTCAGTTTTTAAGGCATGGATCAACTGGAATTGATGAGACGATCTTGTAGGAACAAACGGAATTGAAAATGGTCGAGTAATGGCTGAGAACCAGTCGGGTTGGGTCGCGGGTCACGGTGACCCGTTTATCAGACAACCGGGTCAGAATGGTGACACTGTTCACGGCGCGTGAGTTTCACGCGCAGCCACTCACGCGGCGCGTGACGGCGCGTGGGCACGGATCTCGAGGTGAGGTCAACATGATTTCTGTCCCATTTAATGTAACGGACATTTTGGAATTGGTTTCGTGTCGATCGGACACCGTCTCGATAGTGTTCGGGATGTCCGAAGGTTTTTAATTAAGTTTAAAAATAAGTAAAAATTCGGGAAAATTACGGGACTTTGATAGGATGTTAATGATGAGGTTAGTAACCCTCTAATGTAATTTGGACAGGATTGGGAGTCCCGGTGATAGTGGTGTGGCCCGGGAGGGCCGGTGGCACGCATATCGAGGCACACGGTTAAAACGGTCTGTGAGTGGACTTTGGTTTTATAAATCCTATGCATGCTTAAATGTGTTATATGGTTTATATACATGATTTCTATGATGGTATTTGTGAGCATTGATTTTGGATATGTTGCACGTATTTCGAGGTGTTTTCCGTATTTCACGTATATCGGGATTAACGGTTTATTTGTGGTTTTGTGTGCTTGTGGTTAAATAAATAATATGATGAAATGGTTTTGAAATTGGAAATATGAACTCGGGCTTGAGGCCCACTTGTTTTGGAAATTTCGGACTTGGAGTCCATTTGAGAATCGGGCCGGGGGCCCAGTTGGTTAATGAAATCGGGCCAGGGGCCCAGTTGGTATGAAATCGGGCTGAGACCCATTTGAGTTATATTATCGGGCCAGGGGCCCAGTTGATTTGTGAATTCGGGCCGTGGGCCCAGCGGGTTTATAAGGTCGGGCTGCGGGCCCAGTTGGTTTACAAATCGGGCCGTGGGCCCAGTGGTTCATAAAATCGGGCATGAGGCCCAGTTGGATAATAAATGTGATTTCGGGTCAGGGACCCTATATTTTATAATGGTGATTTTGGGTCAGGGACCCTAAATGGAATTATGTGGTTTTATGGAAATTTCGGGCAGGGCCCAATGGTAATAATGTGATAAAAGGATTTAATAAAACTGTTTTCCATATACCATCTGGATACAAGGATATATGATGGTCTCCTCCAGATGTCTGGGACACTGGGGAAGTCACGGTGCATTGCCTGCGAGGGGTCATTATACGGAGCAGCCGGACCGTATGATGACTCAGGAGCAGGATTGCTATGATTGACGTCAGGGACGTCAGACATCAGGGATGTCAGATATATGGACCCGGAGAGACCCCGGGCAGCACGCGTAGCTTATGAAACCGTGAGATATGACGTCAGGGACGTCTAGCGTCTGGGACGCTAAGCATCTGGGATGCTGGTGATGGTAATGGTAAAATATGGATTAATGAATAAAATGGCTTATTGGTTGGATATGTGTTATGTGGTAAAAATGGATTATTGGTTGTGAAATGGTATGTCGGGTCAGGGACCCTAAATGGTTTCGGATTTTAAATTGATGTTCAATTATGGTCGTGGGTGGTGACCCACATGGTTTTAATATGTGGTGGTGGTATTCCACGGTTTTGGGCTGAGTTCCCACACTTGGTTTTTGGTTAACGGTTTTTGGGCTAAGGCCCTAATGGCTCGGTTGAGCAAACGTTTTGGTTACTGGTTTTTGGTGGCATGCATACGTTTTTATTGGAGGGCATAAATGTCTTATAAATGTATTTGGTAAACTTATTGGTTTTTGTCCACTCACAGCTTTTGGTTTTAATGCCCTTCAGGTTGATTACGGATGCAATTGCAGCAGGGACTGGGACATTGCACACCTCCTCCATCGATCCTTGCGCACTCTGGTTTTAACCCTCTTGTAGTAATAATCCAAGGTCTCCCGCTGCTCTGATTTTTCAGCAACCAGCCCAACCACTTCAGCCTGTACACTGCTGAATTTGCACAGCAGCAGCTCAACAGCTCCATTTTCTCCTATTTCTCATATTTTTTTAGCCACAAATTAATTCCAAACCTTACCTAATTTCATCATTATTCATCATTTCATTTTTTAACTATTTTTATTGTAATTTTTATTTATTTTCTTTTCTTTTTATTAGCTTTTTCTCCCTATAAATAGGGAGGCAATTCCACTTGTAAGGGGTCCCCATTTTTCCCATTTTGTTCCTCTCTTTAGTTTAAATTCTCTTATTATTTCTCCCTAGTTTCTCTTCTTTTAGTTCATCTTCTTTCTTTAATTTTGGGGACCATTTTAATTCTTGTAGTTTATTTATTTAATTAGCTTTCTTTTAATTATTGTTCTTAATTTATATTCATTCTTAATTTCATTTTTTCTTTACTTTGTTCTTGTGATTTTTCTTTGAGATCTCTTAAATGCATTTTTATGCTTTCCTTAAAAAATACCTAGGCCAAGTATTTCCGAAATAATTCTAGAATTTAAGTCCGTATTCTTATGTTTTATCCTCCATCTTCATAAGGTTCTTGCCGTTGTTCGGTGTTCCTTATGAATAACATTCCATTGTTTCCATCCACTTTCGGAATCACAAGCTGTTCTTGGGTTCCGAAAGTGTAACTTTTCTCCATTTACTTAAATTCTTGTTATTGTTTTAGTTTTACTTATAATTCAATATATGTGTTGGTATTTTCTTTCTAACATTTGTAAACGTGAATACAATCTCCATGTGTTTTACTTTTTGAATTTCATCTACTTCATATGTTTTAGTGTTTAACCTTCAATTTAACGCTATGTGTTTATGACCGATGTTCGGTGCACTTAGAATAGGATTGAAGAGATTTAGATGTTTGACACACATTGAAATCACAAACTTAAGGTGAATCGTATTATAAGTGTTTATGACCGTTGTTCGGTGCATTTATAATATTAAAAAATGTATGCATGTATTTGAGATGATTAAGGTAGAATTTCGTGATTGGTTCAATATGAGAATGATGTTAGAGTGTTGGTAAAAATATGTGTATGAAGAAAGTTCACTTGCATAAAAGTTAAAGTAGAAGTAGAATTAAGTTCTTAATTATTTTTACTTGATTTCTTTACTATTTAATTACAATCCTTCAACCCCCCATCTAATTCTTTATTCTTTTATTCTTTTATTCTTTATTTCATTAATTCATTAATTCATTAATTCATTTATTCTTTAATTATTTATTATTTAATTGTTTAATTGTTTAATTGTTTAATTCTTTAATCCATTATTCTTTTTAACTAACATATTATTAATATTCCTTAATTTCCCCGGTTAAGAACGATCACTATTTACCAATACTACAATTACACAAAAAAGGTTTAAATTGCATAACACTCGAATTACGTGTTTAATTTAATGCATAGTTTGAGCGTTATCAGATCTCACTTTCGCTTTTTTTTTCACAAATGAAACTATCTTCCTATTTCTCACACAAGGAGGAACTCTCTTCTCACTCTCACCTTTAGTGGATAACTTGTTGCTTGAAGGATGATTGAGAATGCTCAATCCCTCTCCTTTATATTGGGATTGATAGAAGGAAGTCATCAATGCATATTCATGCATAAGATTTAGCTCTAATTAATCTCATGGTAACTCTCATGAGTATAGTAATTTCCCACAATAAGTTGGGAGATCAAAAGTCTTCTTTGTTTTCAAGCACATGAATGAACCTACCCACAATCACATCCATGCACAAACCATAACACGTGCATTGGGATATCAAATGTCTTCGTTTGAGGAACTCCAAAGATCATATTAATTCTCCTCCACTTAATGTAGGGATAAAACCATCAAATTCCCCTCCACTTAATAGAGGGAATAACTCATCAATTTCCCCCTTCCCGACTTAATTGGAGGGCTCCATCATACCAACCGCGCTTCTGCAAAACTCATACTTGTCATTTTGTAAAGACTTTGTCATCATATCTGAATCATTGTCATCAGTATGGATCTTCTCGATTTGAATTTTCTTGGATTCCAACACTTCACGAATCCAATGATATCTCACATCAATCTTCTTTGACCTTGAGTGAAAACTTGAGTTCTTACTCAAGTGAATAGCACTCTGGCTGTCACAATGAAGAACATATTTTTGTTGCTCTTGTCCCAACTCTTGTAGGAATCTCTTTATCCATAGTAACTCCTTGCAAGCTTTTGTAGTAGCAATAAACTTTGCTTCTGTAGTTGACAGAGCAATGCACTTCTGTAATTTAGACTGCGAGGAAACAGCTCCCCCATAAAAAGTAAACAGATAACCTGAAGTGAACTTTCTGGTGTCAAGTTCTGCAGCATGGTCTGCATCTGTGTACCCAACCAATTCGGGCTTACCATATCCAAAACACAAACTCGTTTTGGAGGTGCCTCTAATATATCTCATAATCCATTTTACTGCTTCCTAGTGTTCTTTACCCGGTGTGGATAAGAATCTGCTAACAACGCCAACTGCATGAGTTAAATCTGGTCTGGTGCACACCATCATATACATAAGACTTCCAACTGCTGAGGCATATGGCACCGAGTTCATCTCTTCCTTTTCTTTGTCACTTGTAGGACACTGCTTGTAGCTGAGCTTGAAATGATTAGCAAGAGGAGTCACACCTGATTTTTCCTTGTCCATGTTGAATTTCTTCAACACCTTCTCGATATAACGTTCTTGTGATAACCACAACTTTCCATTCTTTTGATCACGAGAGATATGTATACCAAGAACCTGTTTTGCTGGTCCTAAGTCTTTCATTGCAAAAGACTTGCTGAGTTCTTTTTTCAACTTGATAATCTTGTCACTATCACGACCTACGATCAATATGTCATCAACATATAAGAGAAGTATAATAAATTCTCCATCAGAGAACCTCTTAACAAAAACACAATGATCAGAAGTGGTCCTCTCGTATCCATGTTTGATCATGAAAGAATCAAACTTTTTGTACCATTGTCATGGTGGTTGCTTCAGTCCATACAAACTCTTCTTTAGTCGGCAGACTAGGTCTTCTTTTCCTATGACTTTGAAACCTTCTGGCTACTCCATGTAAATTTCTTCTTCAAGGTCTCCATGAAGGAATGCAGTCTTGACATCTAGTTGCTAAACTTCTAGATTCAGACTAACAGCCAAAACCAAGCACTACTCTAATAGACGTCATCTTCACTACTGGTGAGAAAATATTTTCAAAGTCAACTTCTTGTTTCTAACTAAAGCCTTTCACAACCAGCCTTGCTTTGTATCTTGGTTGTGAGTTGTTTTCTTTTGTCTTCAATTTATACACCCACTTATTCTTGAGTGCTCTTCTTCCATTCGGCAATTGCACCAAATCATAAGTGTGGTTCTCATGCAAGGATTTAACTCATCTTTCATGGCTTTCAACCACTCCCGTTTTTTCTCATGGGTCACAGCTTCTTGGTAGTACTCGGGCTCTCCTGCATCTGTCAGCAACACAAATTGGTCTGAGGAGTAGAAGTTGTTGGGCTTTTGCTGTCTGTTCGATCTTCTCAGATGTGGTTCTTCAAGAGCTTGATCTTCTTGCTCATATTCAAGCACAACATTATCATCATTGTTGTTAACAATAGGTTCAGCATTATTGTTCTCGACTATATCTCCCCCTTCATCACGAACCTTGGGCTGAGGAACTCGATCTAGGTTGACTGGATATTCTTTGGAGTCATTTGATTTCTCCCTCTTCTGGACATCTTCAATGGTTTGATCTTCAAAGAAAACCACATCTCTACTTCTGAACAATCTTCTTATTGACAGGATCCCATAGTTTGTACCCAAACTCTTCATCTCCATAGCCCAAAAAAATGCATTCTTTTGAATTGACATCAAGCGTGGACCTCTCATCTTTTGGGATGTGAACAAATGCTCTGCATCCAAACACCTTCAAGTATTAATAGGACACATGTTTACCACTCCAAAACTTGTTGGGTACATCTCCATTTAGTGGAGCTGATGGAGATAAATTGATCAAGTGCACTGCAGTCATCAATGCTTCACCCCAGAAACTCTTTGGTAACTTGGAATGAGATAACATACTTCTTATTCTCTCAACGATCGTTCTGTTCATCCTCTCGGCTAGCCCATTTTGTTGAGGGGTCTTTGGAACTGATCTTTCATGTCTAATCCCATTGTTCTTGCAATAGACTCTGAAGGCTCCCATGTACTCTCTACCATTATTAGAACGGATACACTTGAGTGTCATGCCTGTCTCACGTTCAACAGTAGCATGGAACTGCTAGAATACTTCAAAGACTTGATCTTTGGATTTGATTGCAAAGGCCCATACCTTCCTGGAATGATCATCAATGATGGTAAAAAAGTATCTTGCACCACCAAGAGTGTTAGTAGTCATAGGCTCATAAACATCAGAATAAACGACATCCAATAAATTGGGTTTTCTAGGTGCAGCTTTATAATGAAATAAAGCTCTATGTTGTTTTCCAACCATACAATCAGTGCATTGATCTAAAGGTGTACATTTTGCTTTCAATCCGGTTAATACCTCTTTTTTAGCGAGGATTTGCAATCCCTTCTCACTCATATGACCCAAACGCCTATGCCATAGCTCAATCGCTGAATCTAATTGGCTGGTTGTTGCATTGACATGTTGATTGCTGATCTTGACATGTGTCATATAGAGTGTATTCTCTTTCTTTCCCCTTGCTAACACTAAAGAGCCTTTGATGAGCTTCCATTTTCCACCACCAAACACATTGGTGTAGCCTTCATCATCTAGCAAGCCAGGAGAGATCAAATTGAGGCGCATGTCTGGAACATGTCTCACATTCTTGAGAACCAAGGAGCAGCCTGTGTTGGTCTCAAGAGCTATTTCTCCTCTTCCCACAATCTTAGACATTTTGTCATTTCCCATCCTCACATTTTCGAAGTCTCCGCTTGTGTAGGATATGAAGAACTCCTTTCGGGAAGTAACATGGAATGATGCGCCAGAATCTATAATCCAGCATGAATCTTGAGAAGTTAGATTAATAAAACCATCATCACAAATAATGATGACCACATCGCCTTTAGAAACAATAACGGTTGTATCCTTGGTTTCATTCTTCTCATTGGCTCCATTTCTTTGCTCCTTTTTGAGTCTTCTACATTCTCTCTTCATGTGACCCTTCTGACCACAATGGTAATATTCTATCTCCTTCCTTGGCATGTAGGTGCCCCTGGAATGGTCTCTTGACTTCCCTCTGGAGCGGTCATGGTTGTGGGATTTTCTTTGAAAATTTCTTCCATGATTCTCTATAACTAGAGCCTCTGACTCAGTTGATATCCATTGTTCTTTCCTCCTCGCTTCTTCATTTAATAAACTATCCTTCACCAATGGCAGAGTAAGGACACCTTGAGGAGCAGAGTTGCTAAGGGAAACCATGAGTGTGTTCTAGTTATCCGGTAGAGAGCTAAGCAGCAAAAGTGCTAACAACTCATCTTCAAGCACCAGCTTCATGGTTGATAGTTGATTCACCAATTCTTGGAAATCGCTCAAATGTTCAGAAACACTTCGACCGTCTTTGTACTTCAAGTTCACCAATCGACGAATAAGTAAAACTTTGTTTTTAGGAGTCTCCCTTTCGTACATCGACGCCAATTTTGTCAGCACTTGGAAGGCATCGGTCTCCTTTGAAATGTGGTGAAAAACACTTTGGTCAATCCATGGACGAATTTTTCCAATAGCTTTCCGGTTTAGAATGGTCCAATCTTTGTCAGATTTCTCTTCTGGTTTCTCTCCATTACACAACAATACCTTGTACGAATCCTTGCAATAGAGGATGTCCTCCATTCGTGGTCTCCATATGGAATAGTTAGAAGAAGTGAGTTTGATCATCGTTGAGGATGATGAGTTCAACGATTCTACCATCTTGAACAACGAGCCTGTGTTGCTCTGATACCACTTGTTGAGAAAGATGCAAAAATTAAATAGATAATTATAATAACCAAGATTAAACTTTTCCCAACCTCAAAATAAATTGAGTAAATAAATTGGCAGAAATAAAGCGAAAGTAAAAAAGAGGTAAAAGAGAACACCAAAATTTAACGAGGTTTGGCAATGTGCCTACGTCCTCGGACAGCAGCTCCAAAATTCTTCACTATGAATAATGGGATTACAAGTACAATCTCACTCAATGGTGGATACACAACTCTCTATTTGATTCACTCAAGAGGATCTCACTCTCTCTATTTTTCTCACAAATGAAGCTATCTTCCTATTTCTCACACAAGGAGGAATTCTCTTTTCACTCTCACCTTTGGTGGATAACTTGTTGCTTGAAGGATGCTTGAGAACGCTCAATCCCTTTCTTTTATATAGGGATAGATGGAAGGAAGTCATCAATGCATAGTCATGCATAAGATTTAGCTCCAATTAATCTCATGGTAACTCTCATGAGTATAGTAATTTCCCACATTAAGTTGGGAGATCAAAAGTTTTCTTTGTTTTCAAACACATGAATGAACCTACCCAAAATCACATCCATGCACAAACCATAACATGTGCATTGGGATATCAAAAGTTTTCATTTGAGGAACTCGAAAAATCATATTAATTCTCCTCCACTTAATGGAGGGATAAACCCATCAAATTCCCTTCCACTTAATTGAGGGAATAACTCATCACCTTTTGGGTTTTCCTTTTGCTTTAGGTTTTATTTTTGGCAGTAAATTAAACTATTTTGAGTCGCGTTATTGGGATGTATGTTCATTTCTTTTAAAAAAAATTTAGTTTGAAAATGAGTATGGAGTAAAGAGCGAGTTGTTTGGAGCTGTTCGCCACAGTTACATGTCTTGGGTGACAAATATGGTCATTGGGTTGGACACTCTTTATGTGCAAGGAAAAGGATGCTCTAGATCCAGGGTGAGTAGTAAATACTCTTTATGATGCAGATCTAAGCTTGTCATGCTCTACATTTTTCGTATTGGAAAGTCAATTCTTGAGCTTATATAGAGTTGAGTAAGTTTTATTCCTTATGTGAGGATATATGACAGGACCGGTCCTAAAAGGACTTTGATAATCATGCATGATCTTGCTCTCGTCCGATAAGTCACCTGAAGTTCTGAAAATACTGTCAGCACTTGTTTTTTTTTTGGACAATCCGTCAGCACTTGTTAGACAAGGGATAATTGAACTGATTCTCACTCATTCTCATTGTTCTCTGGGTTTCTCACGCCACACCCAACACCCTCAAAATGATGCCATGTTTTGCCAGCAACCCAAATTCTGTGGTGACACATCTCACCAATCAGTAAACATAAGTTGAGTCATTAAAATCAGCAAAATGACCATTTTGCCCTTCCTTGCATAAATTACCAAATTGCCCCTGGCTTTCCTAGACCCGTAACTATCACATCTGAACTCCGATTTTGATGTACCACCCGTCTACGAAATCAGCGCTTCGAGACCTACTCAACAATGTTCAAAACATATTCCAAATAAAAATTAAACTTTGACCACCACATTTATAAGGGTAAAAACATCATTTTACATACAAAACATCGAACATTACTTTCCACGAATTTCCGGAGTGTTACAATCTACCCCCATTAAGGAATTTCATCCCTGTAATTCGAATATATCCTTCCAACAAGTAAACATAGAGAGCATACAATAACATACACAACATTTACAAATACACATAGGTCCTGTAACATCTCAATTACTTTGACCCATTCTCTAAGGCCTAAGTTTGCTGAAGGCCGACCACGCCCTCGATATCCATCTCTAACCCTGATGGCCCTACTAGTAAACGTCTGACTCCCCTGTGCTATACCGGGAGTTGAAGTTGGCCTTTGGCCCTGATCCTCAACATTAGGGTTCGTTCCACTACTATTCGATCGATATGGAAAATCCTTCTTGGTATGGCCAGGCTCCCCAGAGTGAAAATATGTGACCACATTATGTCATGCTGATCGAGTACTTTGTCTACTAGGTAACGAAATTGAATCCCAAGGGGCCTCGATACATAACCTCGAATACCTTCCTGTTCATTTCCACCATCATCTGAATCTAATTGGGATCCATTAGGAAATCCAAAGTTAAAACTGCCTTTTTTTTGACATTCCTTAGCTCATAAGTTCAGTATCCTGGCGCTCTTGGCGTTGTCTAGATCTCAGCAAATGCTCTTGAACAGGAAAACTTGCTTCTACTCGCATAGCAGTATCAGACAAATCTCTAAGGGTAGGGTTAGCACCCGCTGTCACAATGGCCCGTATCTCATTCTTCAAACCATACTCAAATCGTCGACACTTATCCTCCTCATTTGCCGTGTACATCGGGGCAAAATAGGATAAGGTCAGAAATTTATGTTCATAATCAGCCACTAACAGGTTCCCCTGCTACAACTATAGGAACTCAACCTTGTTAGCATTACGAAAGGAGCGGGGGTAAAATTGATTTAGGAAGCGATCCCAGAAAGCCTCCCAAGTCAATGTACGGGCATCCAAACTAGTCATTGTAACCCACACCACCATCTGTAAGCATTGCCACCCAACAAAAACGTGGCTAACAAAACCATATCCTGTGGCGGACATCGCATAATCTCGAAGATCTGCTTGAAACGAGTAATAGGCCTCTTCTGGGTGTGCCTAACTAGAAAACATAGTGGCCCCCAAACATTGGGCTATCTCAACTTCTGGACCCTCGGTCTCATCACTAGGCCTTTCATAGGGCTAGCGGCTCGGAGACATGACATGGACAACACAATCAATACCACATTGCTCAGATACCAATTTGACAGGACCCATCCCAATAAGACTTTGATAACCGTGTCTGATTCTGCTCCCGTTCGACAAGTCACCTGAAGTTGAGAAAACACCCTCAGCACTTGTCAGACAAGGGATAATTGAACTGACTCCCACTCATTCTCATTGTTCTCTGGGTTTCACACGATTAGCTAGGTTGGTGATCAACTCAAATGCATTTTGGTTCTCAGTTTGGTTTAGTTCGACAAACACACACACTACACGGCTTCAAATTGAACACATACCCAGCACCCTCAAAATGATGCCACGTTTTACCAGCAACCCAACTTTTGTGGGGAAACATGTCACCAATCAGTAAACATAAGCTGAGTCATTAAAATCTGCAAAAGGACCATTTTACCCTTCCTTGGATAAATTACCAAATTGTCCCTAGCTTTCCTAGACCGTAACTATCACATACGAACTCCAATTTTGACGTGCCGCATGTCTACGGAATCAGCACTTCGAGACCTATACAACAGTCCTTGAAAAATGTGCAAAAAGTATTCCAAATAAAAAGTCAACTTTGACCACCACATTTACAAGGGCAAAAACATCATTTTACATGCAAAACATCAAACATTACATTTCACGAATTTCTGGGGTGTTACAATATAGCTAATAATGTTTTGTGAATGGCAGTGACAGATAACCTCATGTAATGGTTTTTATTGTGATTCACTCGCTTCGAGTGGCTCGTATGTTTATTAAGCTTGGGAACCTATAGTTTGTTAATATGCTACAAATGAAAATATATTCAATGGAGGGGACTTGTGTGGCAATGCCACCTGCGAGGTATCAAAGCCAATAATTTTTTTTTGTTGGTGTTCTTGGTCTGATTCTAGAGGTTTTTTTCATGATATTTTGATTTGTGCAGTTTCATTGTCACTTAACTACTTTAGTCCAATCAATTTTGCTATCTAATAAGAACTTAAGGACTTATGTCTTGCTTGATGAAATGCAAATTGGAAAGTTCATAACTGATAGTGTTGAAGGCCAGACAGAGTAAGTATTGATAGTAGTTTGTACATGGATTGTTCATGATCAATGTATTAGTATGGTTTATTCGGTCTTGATATGATCCTAAGTGAATTTATTTTGTGCTTTCATTTGTATTCGTTTAGTTGGTGAAATGTTCTTGTTTTCTAATTTCTTAATGGTCCAAGCCATGACCATCTAAGTCATTTAATTTCCTCTTGATTTACAAGTGAAATTTTGAGGAAAGTGATGTAAAAACTATTTGAGATTTCAGCATTTTCAAGATATTTCAGCATTGTAGCATCTTGAAAATGGTATCTCTACATAAATTACAACTCTTAGTTGAATTATTTATTTGTGATTTTTTTTCCTCTGAAATTGTGCAAACAAGCTTATATTAATGTTTCTTATAAGCCTTCATCAAGGAAAAGTTTAAGTATTATCCAAATTTCTATTTTATGAATTGCATTTTGTGGACCACTTTGTAATTTTTTATGATTTGGTTTACGCAATATATAAATAATTTTTTATGAATGCTAAATACTTTGTTGAATATATAAATAAATTTTGTTTGGGGTACTTAAGAAGTAGCTAGCCCTAGCAGTAGATATATAGATTTTATTTTTATGAACTTGTTGATTTTTATACATCAACTATCAAGCTAGCTAGGGGTTGGGACATATAGTAGTTAGTACCAGAAGTATGTTTTACTATAGATGAACTTGTTGATTTTTACTTGTGTATGGTTGAATTTTGAATGAAAATTAAAACTGAAAATTTTATCCATTTTAGAATACAAAAAACAGCCCAAAGTAGGTAGAAACTGACTAAATTTTGAAAGAAAAAAAAACATGTTTAATCAAAATTGAACCAATCAGACCGATTGAATCGAAATTGAATAACTATTTCAATCGGAATCGAATTATTCAATTTTGGTTTAAATTGGTTTTGAACATAAGAATCAAACCGAACCGAATCAAAATCGATTTTCCAACCAGTTCTGTTTCGAATTGGGTAAAAAAACAACCTAACTGAAGAACTTATTAACGCCCATAATAGTTACCTATTTTGCCCATATTTCTTTCTTTTAGAGCAAATGGTCGCCGATGCAGGGATTTTGGTCCTTTTTTGGTTAAGTGCGTAACTGTGCCACCACCACGCCACATATTAACTTAAATAGAGTGTGAATGGGTGAAAGTACGTGTAGTATATGAATTTGAGTTTAACCAAGTGATTGTTCAACAATAAGGAATCTCCTCTTTATCTATGTTTTCACTATCACGAGGTCATGGATTTAAATGAACAACCAATCAATTTGAACTTTGTGAAAAAGAGGATTAAAGGAGAAAGTAGAGGAATTGAAAGTAAATGAGTTGTAAATGTAATGAAATTGTGAGAAATATAAATTGAATTATGAGTGATCACTAAATAAGTTTTTGTGTAAGAATTTAGGAAACATCGACAAAAAAACCTTTATTTTTATTTATTATTTTATTTTTTTCCCTTTCGCTGTGCTAAGAGTAGGGTTTTTGTGATTTTTTTAGGGATAATTAAAAATATGTCCAATTTTTTAGTTTAACTTATAAGTTAATTCACTATGGTAAATAGAGACAGTTAAAAATAAATAACATTTTTTTTATTATTTATCAAATTATATCATTTTTTTAGCCTGTTATTTTTTTAACAATTACATGTGTGTCATTACATATTATATTTATGTTCCTACCAATATCTGATTCTAGATTTACAGATAAATTAAATAATATTACCTACTTAACTCTCCAGTATAAATAAAATACATATATATATATATATATAAATTCTAATTCTATCATAATAGCTATACTTTTTTTTTTTGATATACCTCTCTCAAAAGAAAATAAAATAAACATGTTCTTATTAATTTACCTACGAAAAATAATAAGATAAATAACACACTTGTATCTCTCTGACTCTTAAAAAGTATAAGATGTTATCTGATAAAACAAATATAAAATAAATCTTCTAAAACTTAATTAGAATTATCTTAATTTAATTAATTTTGAAAAATAAAGATAAAATAATAATATTTAAAATATGAAGTTTCTCATTCGTATCTGAAAAAATAAATAATATAAACGGTATTTAAAAACTTAAAAAAACAAAATCATAAAAAGAACACAATAAAAATCTTAAAAAATAGTAAATGAATTATTTTATATATTAAGTCATCTAATTTATAAGTTAAACTTAAAATTTATAATTAATTCTTTTTTTTTTTCCTTTGTATCGTGGAGAAGGGCGGCAGTGTGTCTTCTTCATTTTTCGCTTGTTATGTGCAGACTGTTCCTTCTAGTCCAGTATCTGCGTAGGACTTGGAGCGTTATTGGCTACTGGTTTTGGGGTATGTCGATGGTCGAAGAGATGACTTCATCTATGCCTAACGCTCTCACCATCACTGAAGAGGAGAGGATAAGATTATTGGCTTCGATGAACTCGAGCCGCTGCCTGCATCAGAGTTCTTCCTAGTGGGCAATTTGTTCACATCCAAGAAGGTGAATATGGATGCGTTGGGAGAGAGCATGTTGTAGATTTGGCGCACTCAAGAGGTGGTCTCGATGAGCATCTTGGAGGAGTCCCAGCATGTTTTGTTCTCTTTTTCTCCTGAGCACGATAGAGGCAGGGTGATTAGGGGAGATTTTAGTATTATTAATTTAAAATGAAATTAATGGCCATAACTAAAACGAAAAATCTGACCACTTTTTGAGGGAATATGAGTCGAAGCAATAACAAGAATATTTCTAGCGGAGCATCTTGACAATCTATGGAGAGATAGTTCACTAATAGATCGAGGGATAAGTAATTCGACGGCGAGATAAACATGAAATATATGCAGGATTATTACAAATCTTTCATATCTTTCGAGATCCACGCTAAAATATGGGGTCAAAAAGCCAATATAAATTATTTTAGCCCTTATAAAAATAAAACCAATTTATGAAAATTCTTAGCTATTTCATAAGAAATATGATATATAGAAAAAAATATATATAAGAACTATGAAAAAAAATTCCAAAGATAGTGTTTCCAGAAATTCCTTTGATGAAGGGGTGTTAATTTTGGATTAGAGTGCGACGCATCCCTTCCCCCCTCCCCTCCCCTCCCCTTTTTTTTTACTGAAGCTATGGCTACTCGAATTGGCAATCATCTCGGTGAATGAGTTTGTGCAAATGGACAAGGGGATGAATGGTGATTGTGGAGCAGTTTTCTTTGACTACGGGTTCTTTTAAGATTAAGTCACCCATTAAAATGATGGGTGACGTTGAGACTTTGTAAGGATGAGCAAGCAACTCAATATGAAATTGAATATGAGTGTGTACATCAACCTTGTCTGAGATTTGGAATATTGACTCTTCTAAGTCTGGATTGCTCTTTCGTCTCTTTGGGGGATGAGGGTACGATATAGTTTTGGAAGGCAAAAACCCATGTCTATGGACATTTTTAGCATCTGTCCAAAGAACCCGTTGTAAGGTAAGGTGCTTGGATGTGGACTGCTGGCAAGGGAAAGCTGGCCGTCAAAATTCATCTCCCAAACTACTGCTGGTGAAGTGGGCTCATTTTCACAATCGTTTCCTCATATAGAGAAGCTTATGGATAGGGGAGGTGGGCGTGTGGAGTGTTTACCTGATTTCTTGGGTGCCAAGAAGCTGAAGGTTATAAGTTATAACTAGGGCCCAAGGTAGTTTTGGGCCATTGTTCCTTATGCAGGAGGTTACACAGATGAAAGTCCTTAGAGGATCACAAGTGGTCATCGAAATGATGTCACCTGTTAGTGTGGAACTGATGTTGGGAGGATGGATAGCAGTGGGTCTTTTGGTCAGGTGCAAGCTAAGAGGCCCCAAGAGGAAGTGTTACCAACTAAGGAGTTGGCTGCTGAAGCTGCTACTTAGTCAAGAAAAGTGGTGGGGCGGAGACAGGGTTTCAAGGTGGGTTCATCCTCTGTTTTGGGTGGCTAACCACAAAAGAAGCATCATTCTCCACCAAAAACTACTTCTACTCCCAGAAGAACTCATTCAGGTCCACCTTTTGGTTCTCGCGTGAATACGAATCTCGTGATGGGCTCTGATTCCTAAGCTCATCAAGTGCCATAAGTATTATCTATTGGAACGTTCGAGGTCTGGGTAATCCTCCGACGCTCCGTAATCTAAAATACCTAATTTAAAAAAAAAAAAAGCCAGGTGTTGCGTTTTTTATGGAGACTAAGAAAGCAGTGGTTCAAATGGAGTGTGAAGAAGAAAGGAAGGGGGAGGGGGTTTTCAGTAAGTCGTGATGGGTTTGGTGGAGGCTTGGCTATTTTGTGCTTCGAAGGGGGTGGATGTTTGTCTTCGTTCCTTTTCTATTAGACATACTGATGTGTGGATTCCAAGTTTAAGCCACACTGGGATTAGGTTGGTTTAACTGCTTCTATGGTAATCCAATAACTTCTTTACGAGGTCTCAAAATTTTGATGGTCCTTGGATTATGATGGGAGATTTTAACGAAATCTTGAATAGAGGGGATTACAAGGGGCGCATATTTAGACCTATGTCCCAAATGACCAAATTCAATGTTGCTCTTTAGGATTGTGGCCTGAGTTCTGTTTCCTATAAATGGTATAAATTCACCTGGTCGAATGGTTGGGAATGTGATGGTAACGTGAAACAACAACTTGATAGGGAAAATGTTAATAGTGCTCTTCGGCTCCTTTTCTCAGGTATTACTTCATTTCACCTTTCTTCTTTTGTTTATGATCATCTACCTAGCCATCTTGTATTAGAATAGTGAATACATGCGAGGAAATGGTTTAAATGATTCCATTTTGAGGAGATATGGACAAAGATTGACAACAGTTATGAGGTTATTCAAAGGGTTTGGGAAAGAGACGGTTGTGTGAGGCGGAGGATTAAGGCGAAACAAGATAAATTCCAATAGTGGAATAAGCAGACTATTGATCATATTTCAAGTCAGACTAAAGGGTACAAACTAAACTATTATCTTCACTTCGAGAGTAATCTCAACGAGAGGGATCGTCTTCAACTGGTTTTGTCTAGGGAATTGGATGTACTACTGAATCACGAGGAAGTTTGTGGTAAAAGCAGGCCCCTGTGAATTAGATTAAATATGGTGATCGTAATACAAAATTCTTCCGTGGGGTGGCACGTTAGACGTTAGAGAGGTGGAAAGAGACTTATTAAGGGAGTATGGGCCTTAGATTCCTAATGGTGTCACTCTAAGTCTGATATGGGTCGCGTCTTCTACGATTACTTCGAGGAATTGTCCACTTATTTGGCTTCTTCTAATTCTTTGAGGGGATTTGAATACTATTATTCCGAAGGTAACAAGGGAGCAAAATGCCAACTTGCAAAGGCATTTTCAGCGTGAAGATGTGAAGAAGGCCTTGTTCATGATGTTGCCTTCCAAGTCCCCTGGTTTGGATGGTATGCCTATTACGTTTTATCAAACTTAATGATAAATTATGGGGATGATATCTCCAAACTCTGCTTACAAGTTCTAAATGAAGGCGCAAATGTTGAAGACTTAAATCATACTCTAATTGCCTTGATTTTTAAGGTTCAGTGTCCAACTAAGGTGATGGAGTTCAGACCTGTTACTCTATGTTCAGTGCTTTACAAAATTATTTCCAAAAACTCTTGTTAACTAATTGAAGTCTATTATGCCATATGTTATTTTTGAGTATTAGAGTGATTTTGTCCCCTCTCGGTTGATTTTTGATAATACTATTGCTGCCTTCGTAAGTGTCCATGCTATTAGAAAAAGGGGTGGCTCCAATTTGAAGAAGACAATATTAAAGTTTGACATATAGATAGCTTACAATAGAGTTGAGTGGGTTCTTGTGGAACAAATGATGAGACGTTTGAGTTTGTGATAGTTGGGGTGGTCTTGTAATGCATTGTATCACGTATGCAGTTTATTATGTGAAATTCAATGGTCGATTGTTAGCCCTATTACTCCTCAAAGGGGACTCCAGTAGAGAGATCCACTCTCTCTTCATTCTATATATACTAAAAGGCAAGCAGCCTTGACACTGTTCATGGACAGTGAATTTCCAATTTTGCCCCTCTTCCTGCTGCCTTTTTTTTTCCTTCTGTCTCGCACGCTGTTCTTCGTTCTTTCTAGCGTTTCTCCTCTTTTATAGGGTTTTCCTCTTCCTCCCCGACGACGTCTTTGATCGATGTCCATCCAATCCGGCGACACATCTGTTACCGCTGCTACATCCAATTCCACGACGTCTTCCTTCGTTTTCTTCTTTCCCCATGGACGGTGCTGTAGCTGCTCCCAATTACCTCGAGCCTGTCGTTACTGCCGTTTCCACGATGCCAACCTCCGTTTTTCACCGTCGATTCAGCCAATCGCTAGGTAGAGACCTGTGGTTGCGCTGCTGATGCCTCCAATCGCGAAACGTCCATCGTCGTCGCCCACCAATGATCCAATATTAATCAAAGCCAGTCAAGGGGCTAATGGCTTCACTTAATCCGTTAATCCCTTAATCCCCATTTTGATTCATAATCGTTTCTTTGAGCTCTCTCTGACCGCTTTGATGGCTTCGCTGAGTTCTTTTCCATCTACCTCAAAACCCACCCCACATCTGGGTTAGTCAATTTTCAACATGGGTCGATCAAAAGGATCAGGGTCATCAGAAGCTCGAGCCAATCCAAAGCTGTGGCTGGTAAAAATTAGGGTGAGTGTTTTTTTTTTCCTGTAATATTTTGTGTTTTTAACAAAGACGACATTTTTGTTTCAGATTCTAGCATTCAAGTCTCTGATCCATTGCTGACTTACTCAGATGATACTGTTGAGTGTACAAAAAAGTCAAGTTTAGTAGAGAATTAGTGTTGTAAACCATTGAGCCGCTTCAACCTTCGGCTACAAAAAGGTCTCTACCCTATTTCTTCATTTTTCTCCTCTTTATTTTGCTTGCTTTTAATTTATTCCTCAAATATTCATTCATATGCCCTCCCGCCTTTTTCATACTCTGCTTTGTTGATATTTGTTAATTTCTTCTTTTGTTCTTTATTTTGCTTATTTTGATTTAATAATATGAATTATTGAAATAATCTGAAATTCATCGACATAACCATTGTTGAAGCTTTCACTTTTTTCATAGCTTGCTCTGTTTTTCTCTTATCTTATGTCCAATGCTGCTAAGACAACTTTCTTATTTTGGGGACGTGAAAACCAGTTGGGTTCTCTTTAATTTAATGTTGGTTGTTGGGTTGACCATATTTTTGTTGTTCATCTCCAAGAATATTCGTGGATCTTCTTTTCTTTTTATTTTGCATGTGCTTCACGTATGTTCTGAAAAAAAAAAAAAGCAGAACAAAACTAAAGAAGTTTCGTTGTGTGCCAGTTTTTAAATTTCAAGTTTTTTATTTATTCAGGGAAATGAAATTCAGTAACTGAAAGTCATGCCAGTTTAATAAAGCACGAGTCTTTATCAAAATTTTAAGGTTTGGCACTTTTATTGTTAATTCAGATTACAATTTGCTTGAAAGTTGAAACCTATCTTCTTTTTACTACTGCATTTTTCAATTTTTCAATTTTCTTCTTTGCAAATCTTCGTACCTGTTTCTGCTCACTAATTTATTCTGTTTAATTTTATTTTCGCTTCTTATTTTTTGCAGATTCTCTGAACATAATTAATTTTTTTGTTGATTATTTCCCTTGCAAATCAACGTGCTTATCTGAGGTAACTTTGTTTCCTACTCTGACGGCTTCTCTCATCTACACAATTAATTGTTTGTTTCATTATTTTGATTAGACATGAAGTTTGTTTGAATTTTTTTACAGCAAATTTAGTTAAATGCATAGTTTTGAACACACTGGTTATATAAATTAGGAGCACACTTGATGGCTTCTCTCATTGTTTGAAATCAAGTGCTTTATAGTCAACTACTAATTGTGTGTTTCATTATTTTGCTTATGCATGAAGTTGGTCTGAATTTTTGACAGCTGATTTAGTCAAATGTATAGTTTACGCTCCTTGGTTTCCAACTACTAATAATTCATAGGATTAATCTTGATGATTGAGAATTCAATTGGCACAGTTTTTGAGATTCGAACTTAGAATGTAAAGGCTAAATTTGTGTGATAAAAAGTTCGAAACCGAGTTTGATCGAAAGTTACAGTTTTGATGATTTTCTTTGAAAATTGAACTACCTAAGTTTGATAGAAAGTTGGAAAGAGACTGTAAAATCTAGAAATCTAAATTTTCTGTAGGTTAAAGTCTGCTCATCAGCCTAACTTTGTATCTTGATTGCACTTTAATCATGAGTCTAATTCGAGAAACTTTTGTTGGGATATAGAATTGTGGTTCAACTTGAGTTGGCATAATTCAGGATTACATATCTACTTTGAGATTATGGATTCATATCTCTGGTTAATGGGCTCTGCATAGTTCACCATCTCTTTCACCAACAGAGCTTTGTTATTTCAGTCTTTTAGCTTCTAAGGTTGTTTGTTTTTTTGCTTTAGTTTTGTTTAACTTAAATTAAGTCAGTAAGTTTGATTATTATGGGCTCTGCTTTTGTCCAATAAAGTCATCCCATCAAATTATCAGGTCAGATTGTCCATTCTTTGCTTTAGTTCTTCTATTGTTATGTTGCTTTAGGCTTAATTATTATGTTCTTCGTTTAGTACCGTCTAGATTGTTGATTTATCGAATTTGTATGGTAAATTTCAGATTTTTGGGTTCTTAGGGTTCGTTTATTTGGTGGGTTCATAACATATTAGGAAGTTGTACCATCCCTATTTGTACTTATGGGGAATTTTCCAATACATTCTCTGAGTTTTTTTCCACAATCTTGCATGTCTTTTTTCGTTGGAAGGATTTGAGGAGCCATTACCAGCGAGTCTTCCAAGAATTGTGAGGTATATATTTTATTTTAATAAAAGATAATGGATTTTCAGAGCTGTTTGTAAAGTGTTTTGTGCTGTTTTTCTTACATGGATTGAAGAAGATATTATTTTGTTTTCGGATATGTGAGGTACAATGTGGGTTACTTCATCTTCTCTTCTATTTCCTTCGATTATCTGCTCAACAACCGTATTGCCATCTATTTTAGTCGATAAGATGGAAACAGATTTTTTAAGATAAGCTTTTGATTTTAGTTAATTTATGTTTTAGTTAGTTTTAATTCTCATGGATTTTGTAGGTTGATTGTTTTGTATGTTCATTTTTTGAAGGATTGAGAAAGAAGCTGTTGGAAATTTGAAGAATTTCAAGAAATTTGCGGGGTAAGCTATTGGATCTTAGTTAATTTATGTTTTTATTAGTTTATTGATATATGTTTTGTGATTTTATTTTTTCATATTGGTTTTTTTAGTTTATTTTTTCTTGACTATAGAGAATGAAAAATAAGGAAGGTGTTGCAACTCGATTAATGCTGCTGATACGTAAGAAAGGACAAATTATAGTTTGAATTTATATCGATATTGAGCTTCAAATAATATTTAAAATATTGTATGATTTTGGTTGTGTTGGATTATAATTTTCTGTCTACGAGAAGGTTTCATCCTTTGTCCTTCCAGCATCAAACCGCTTTTCGAATTCTATCACTTTGTATTCAGTTCTTTCGACAATTCCATTGCTTCAATCTGCAATTTTAATTGACCTGCACTGCCCATGTGTGGTTCTAGATCTGTTTTAGATTCGTTGGATTATAATTGACCTGATTACTAATAGCCAATTTTGAATTTACAAAATTTAAAGTGTTATTTTTACTATCGATTGTAAAAATCTACTTTCAACTTATCTACTTTCAATCATTGTTGTGTTTCCGTCTTTATTTTTCCTGCTATTTCAATGTTCGGTTGAATTTTTTATTGATTTTTTTATAAATGTGTTTAAATTTTTTCTTGGATTTAGTTTCAAATCCACTCAAGTTTCAAATCTATTCAAGCGTCTTGATGGTTCATTATATGAATCATGGTTTGACTAACATTAGTTTGATGGGTTCATTGTTTTGGATGTTATTTTTTTGGGGAGGATTAAGGAGGAGAAAGAATCTAGATTTGGTTTTGAGTTGAGTAGTGCTATATTGCTTTGAACAATATGAATATATGATTGAATTCAGAAACTTTTGAATTATTTTGAATCGAATCCGCATATCTAAGCTTGGTATTGCTTCTCTGTTAATTGATGCAGGTTTTAACTCTGCTCTCTATTATTTGTTAATTGCAATGATATTTAAGGAGTAGCTTGATGTTGATCTAATTGAGGTTTCCGAATATATCTTGGTATGTTTGGCTACAACCCTCAATGCAAATTGAATTTCAATTGAGTTTTTTTTTTTAAATAAAGTTAAGTTAATCTTCTTTTCCAGTAAATGCTTTGCTTTGTAGTCTGTTGATTGGTTGATAAGAATCTAATTTTATGTTATTTATTTTGGAACGTGTTTGGTAAGTGCAGCCAGGAGTTCAACTGTCAGGACCCGTCCCAAATATCACCTCGATATCCGGGACGAACCCTGCTCCCGTCTGACAATCACACTTACAGTACCACAATTAACCTTAATACAATTATAAGCATAACTATCAGACGAAGGAGTAAATATGTACAACAGTAAGTCAGAGCATAGCTCTACAAAATGGGCACAAAAGTCCTACAATTCTAAGTTCGCAACGGAAGAACGTCGGAAGCTCTATGCCTCGATATCTGCCTCAACGTTCACCCCAGCGCTATCACCACGACCTGGAGGGGAATTTTAAAAAACAGAAGGTGTGAGTGGACTGAAAGGAATAAAAGTTTTAAAACCGTTTACCATCAAATCAAAGTTGAGGAAAAATAATCATTTGTTCCCTCCGTTTTGAAAACAGGCATGCCCAACGAAGTATTAGAAAATCCATAATATGGAACATCATAAGAAACAGAAACACTATAGAACATCATAAGAAACAGATACACTATAACACTGATATAGAAACCAGAGCATAAACATCAAACCACTTTTTCCGATCAAACCTGCTGGACCTATCCGAGTCTTTACACTCAACCAGGCCTCACACAAATCCGAGTCTTTAAACTCCCGAGTCTTTAAACTCAATAGGCCTATGGGGGTAATATCATAAATATCCGAGTCTTTAAACTCCCGAGTCTTTAAACTCAATCCGGGCCCGTCCCCCGTCAAACAATATCCGGGTCTTTAAACCCATAACCAGATCCAGCAAATCCAATCCATTTCAGTGTAAAACCGTTCTGAAACCCATCACCAAACTCGAATTCGGAATCCCTAGTTCGAAGCCCTTCCGGCGTTCAGAACCGACATTCCGAACCCAAATCCAGAAAGTCCATGTTTATACCAAAAACCATACCATCATCAGAAACCGTTTCTAGGTTGAATTTTTCAAATATAGCATCAAAATCTGAAAACTAGCTTTTTTCTCGAAAAACGTGCAAAAATCTCAATCACGTATAACCATCATTTAAAACATAAAAACACACATAATATCATAAAACATTGATAAAAACAGTTAGGCATGCTCGGAAGTAGGGAAGAGTCCACTCACAGATCAGAACAAGTCACTCGCGCCCCGTGCGCTCCTCGACCGTCTCTGGTGTCTCCCGTCCTGTCAATAGATACCAAATAGGGTCACAAATACATCAAGGATACCTTCCCTATTTTCCCCAATTTTCTGGGAATTAAATAATAATTTAATCCTAAACCCGTAACCATCTGGATTCCCGAACAACTCCGTAACACCGTCCGATTCACCCGAAAACTACACCATTGGATTCCTTAGAACATTTAGGACTAAACTCATGTTGGAAGTTTGGCCGGATTCCTTCCCACGCGCCTCCACGCGCCGCCCAAAGTGGCTGCGCGTGGGCCTCACGCGCCTGCTACAGTGCATCTCCTTCCTCGAGTCACCCGGTTCAACACAGTTGAACCGGCGTGAACGGTTCTCTGTAATCCGACCACCATTTCAGTCCAATCCAATCCCATCCTCTTCGTCCCGTCCTAAGCAACCTGACCATGTCCTAACCTCGAAGAATCACGGCCGGAAACCCGCCGTTCACGGCCTCGAAACAGACGGCCCGTAGCCCCTGTTTTGGCCGCCGGCCGCCCAGGTCCTCCCCCGTCACGGCGTTCATCTTAATCGATGCCTAGGACCCTCCTGAACTTCACCCTAACCTCCTTATCCCTCGACTCTACGCCCAACTCCACGACTTTGCATTTGAAAGCCACGGCCAAACAGAGTACAGAGTACTCTCCGTCGACTGGGATCCGCCGTGTACACCCCCGTCACGGCGACCGTTCTACACCCTTCCTAGAACCTCCCTGAACACCACTGCACTCACCACTCCCCTCGATTCTCGTCCTACCTTCACGACTTTTGAATTTAAAATCCACGGGAAAACAGAGCCAAGAAATTTTCCTTTCGATTCCGGCGCCGCCGTGAGAACCGCCACCTACCACGGTGCTCGTGGAACTCCCCGTAGCCTCCTGAGTCTCCTAGTGGCTTGAATCGATCCACCACACGGCACAGCAGCCACCCCAGTCCACCGCCTTCTCTTTTTTCTCCAAACTCCAGCCGTCCACCCTGTAGCTTCCGTGCACGGTTGCAACTCCAAACCGCGATCACTAGCTCACCCTCGTCTCTCTTTCACTTCCACCAGTCATCAACTCCCTCACTCTTGCACGAAATCGATCGAAGTCTCTCCAATTTTTCCTCTCTGTTTTCTGTGTTCTTCGAAGGAGTGCACGGTTCAAATGAGGGTAAAGTGTGGCCGTGCACACTTGAGAACATTATGGAACCATCCAGTCCCCTGCACGTGTCCACCATCCATAGGCCAGCCCAAAAAATCTCTGCCACTTACCCTTATCTGATTGGGCTGAGGGAAAATGACCAAAATACCCCTTCTACAATTTATTACCATTTTGCCCTCAAACATTCTAGACCCGCAACTATTCCGTCCGACGTCCGATGACAGCGTGCCGCCTGTCGTTGAACTCAAGACGTCGAGACCTATCTAACGGTCCTCGGTCTACGTGAAAATCACAAGTCCTCCAAAAAGTCAACATTTCCCTCGTTTACTCAAAATTACGGTAACGCCCTCAAACTTCCGAACGTCATAACTTTTCCTCCGGTTGTCCGAATCGAGCCTGCCACCTGTCTACGGACTCGTGACGTCCTAAACTACGTCACAGTCAAGGGCTAACACTCAACCAATTGGTAATTCAAAAAGTCAACTTTTCATCTACTATTCACAAGGGCAAAATCGTCCATTTACACAAAATTTTACAAAATTACCTTTTTACCCTTCCCGAAGGTACGGGTTGTTACATCAACAATGGTAGGATTTAATTTTTGGAGAATCATTGATTGTTGTTGATTGCTTTGCTGTTTTATTTGTTTTGTTTAATAGAATCTAATTTACTTTGTCTTTATTTTTAGAAAACTGATAAAAGCATAGGAGGTTCCAAAAAAAGAGAAAGATTTTCAGAAAATTTATCTTAAGGCCCCATCTTTTCTGTCCATTCACATGGAGGTGAAAGCTGAGGTCCTGCCACCAGATACAGATTGCCACCATTTTGTACTTGAGGTACTTCTATTTTTCTTCTTTTCAGTAGCATCATTTTCTTGGCAATTTTTTAGCGTACTGATGCAAGAATATACAACTATCTGCTCCTTATTATCTTCCATCTTGGTTTCAGGATGATCGGACAAGCGTAGAACAACATTATAAAATTATATTTTTAAGCATTCCAACTCTTCTTGATCTACATGCATTCTATGATGAGTTTATTGATGTTCGATTACAATTTTGTTAAAATAATGGCATTGATTCCAACTCTTCACATATTACAATTCCTATATATTAATCATGCATTCTATTTCCTGCATTGTCCATTTCTCCCAGTTTCTGTTGTCATGAATTGAGCAACGTTTAACTTAGTTTTAAAGAAATTGGATCACTTAATATCAGATGGTTTGATTTTAGGTGATTAATTTGTTTGGAATTTTAGTGATCACTTTCTTGATATTTGAGTGAATTGATTTCAAAAATTTGATTAGTTTTCAAAATTTTATGATGAATTTATTGATGTTTTGATTACAATTTCGTTAAAATAATGGCATTGATTTGGTTTGGTTTTCAATCATACAGGAACTTCTAGGTGAACAACAGATGGGTGAGCTTCGTTTTGCATTATCCATATTCTTGCTATTGAGTTTTTTTATTTCCATATTTTCTGCCCCATTGTTTTCCAAGATTTGCAACTTTTTGGTAGGGTTTTCTGTGCTTATAGACCAGAGCATTAATGTGGGAAAATTGGCCAACTTCATTCCATTAAGGACATATACTTTCCTAGAGATTATTATACCGAGTTAGAACTCTTTCTCTATAGAGTAATCTCTTTGTCTTCGTTGTTATGTTCTGTTTCTAAACTACTTTAACTGTTTTCTATTAAAGAAGATAAAAATACTGTTTTATGATCAGTTCAAGAAATGTGTAATTGTATACAAAGATAAATGATATTGATGTTCACGATGAATCATATTTATACCAATTTTTTTTTTCAATTGAAGACAATTGAAATACACTGCGGCATCGCGCGGGTTCAATAACTAGTTTATTTCTATTTTGTGTTGAAGGTTTATCAACTCTCTTGGTCCGAGCTATGTCCTAAAAGCTTCTCGATGGCGTCAAAGTGGCACCGAGGGTAGTCTCCTTAGCTCACCTTTTTTCATAGATGATTGCTTTCTTTTATGAAATGCTCATTTTAGGGTGTGTCAATCTCTTCATAGGGTGCTTCGAAGTTAAGAGAAAGTGTTTGTCAACAGATAAACTTTGAGAAATCAGCTGTGAGCTTCCGACATAATATGGATCCCATATCTCAAAACTTGATCTCTTCCATGTTGGGGGTTCAAATTGTAGGGTTTCATGAAAAGTACTTGGGTTTTCTACCCTTTTCAGATAAAATCCCAAGCTCACTGGGAAAAATTCTAAATGGGAAAAAGATTCTGATAAAGGCAGTGGCTCATTCGATCCCTACTTATTCCATAAGTGTTTTTTTACTTCTGTTTCTTTGTGTACTAAATTTTCTACTGCGATTGCTCGATGTAGGTGGGGGAATGGGGGACACTGGGATGTAAATTTGCTCAGTTGGTAGGAGTTATGTAAACCCAAGTCTCTTGGTGGGATAAGTTTTAAAAACTTTGAGTGCTTTAATTAGGCTATCGTGGCTAAAAAGGTACGGAGATTATTGGAGAAACTGGACTCTCTAGTGGCAAAATGTTGAAGGCTCGCTACTATCTCGCTAGGCATTTCTTTCAAGCCAGTTTGGGCTCTTCCTCCTCTCTAATGTGGCGAGCCATTTTGTGGGAACAAGATGTGATTAAAGAAGGCCTTTTGTGTCGAGTGGGTTCACGTAACGACCCGAATTAACAATTAAAGTCAATTTAAGAGTTAAATTTGGAATATACAATTTTACTCGGAGGGGTCCATAAGTTAACTTTTTCTTGGAGGAACTTTTAGATATTTTTCTTATATTATTACGTAGGCCTCTAACTCACGGATTTGTAGACAAGTACCACGCAAAAATCAAAGTCTAGATACAGAAGTTACACGTCTAGAAGTTTCAGGGGCAATTTGGAATACATATATTTATAAACACCCCAATTCTAGATTTTCTTCAGATTGGTCCTCTCTCTCTCTCTCTCTCTCTCTCGCGTCCGCACAATTGTGGTGCAAGGACTAGAACATCAAAGTGTAGATACATAAGTGATAGGTCTAGAAGTTTCAGGGGCAATTTGGTAATTTGGAATACATGTATTTTATAATCAGCCTAATTCCAGATTTTCTTCATATTGGTCCTCCTTCTATCTCTCTCTCCCTCTCTCTCTCTCTCTCTCTCTCCCTCTCTATCTTTCTCTTGTCCTTACGATGGTGGTGCAAGGACCAGAATTGGAGCCGATGTTTAACAAAGACCTACGATAGGACCCTTCCCGAAAAGTTTAGATAACCATGAGGGATCATATTCCTATCTAACAACTAATACTCAAAACATCAAAAATAACCTCAAAAGTTTACACCATAATGACCAAATCATTTAACTGTTAGACTAGGGATAATTTATACATCGATTTACATGTAATACACAGAGCATAAGTTTTACAACATAACTAAAAAATGCAAGAATTTACCCTAACTACCAACAGGTTCACATTGTCTTTTTTATGCCTCTGCTCCAAAACGAGTTCACGTCTTCGTGCCACGACTTGGAGGGCATTTAAAATACACAAAAATGTGAGTGGACAAAAATAACCTTTGAAAAACATATTTTGAATAACATACATTTATACCCTCCGTTTTATAAAACTTTGCATGCATATAAAAACCATTTAAAACTCAGTGAAAATATAACACAGTTCCTGATCTCGTAATACGTGAAAAATATTCATAAAGCAAACGATACCAATAAACCATCTCATCAAACATGCATAAACCATCACAGCAATCACACACAACCAACTCTTCCTCAATGCACAATATCAGTCATCATAACAACTAAACTAACGATAGGCCAACCACTCGGGAACTAGAGCCCAAATCGACATCCGTGTAACGACCCGGAAATTCAAAAAAAGAAAAATTTCAAAAATTTGAAGGAAATGACGATTTTGCCCCTAGTTATAAGGGCCAAAAGTTGACTTTTTGATCGAGATCTTGTTTGTACTTTTTGTAAGGACCGTTGTGTAGGTCTCGGGACGCTGAATCCGTACACAGGCGGCATGCGTCAATCGGAGTTCGGATGACAAAGATATGGGTCCGAGACGGCGAAAGGCAATTTGGTAATTTTGAAATTGGTAAATTGGCACAGTATTGGATGACTCTGCCGTATTGGTGAGTCATTTAGGCCTTTAGGTGACATCTGTCACCTTATAAACACGATTGGTGGCCCTGATAATTAGTAAACTATAATTTCATGTATAATTCCATGTATATAGCTATTTGAATATAACTTGATCGTGCTGGGGGAGAACAAAGAAAACAGAGTATGCTTGTGTGAGAGCACTGCTTCCTTCCACAGCTAACCTTGAGAGGAAATTTCAGAGACTGACGATTATGAGAAGGAACTAAGAGAAATGATATGAGGAGCAAAGATGAGGGAAAACCTCTAAACCCGAAGAACCAAACCTGTAGGAATTCAAATGCTCCCAAAAAACAAATTTGAATTTGTAGGCCGTGATGACTACAACTGAGGATCGTGTGAGCTTTCTGGAACCCTTCTGATTAAGACTATATCAAAATCGAAGAGAATTGATCAAGAAGTGATCAAGAACTGGACTCGCGACAATTTGGAAATTCCATGGTTGAGTTCAGGTAATTTGAGGTAAAGGCTTTCAAAATTGAATTTAAAATCATCTTTAAAATGAGTCTATGATACTGTCTGACTAACGAATTGAAGGATTCAGTGATGATTTGATGAACTCAGACGATGAACATCCTTCAAAAGTTTGAATTAAGTTGAAATTTTTTGAAGTAATTAGGATTGAAATTGACGTTACATATCCATAATTAAGGTGATTTCGATGCTATTAGATGGATAAATTGAAGAAAACTATTGGAAATTGACAGGGATTGAGTCGGGTTATATCGCGGGTTGCAGGACCCGTTTAACAGGCAATCGGGTTGAGAAGATGAACAGTGCCCTGCACTGGAGTAGGCGCGTCGCACCCATGCGCAGCCACTCACGACGACGCATGAGGGCGTGTGGTAGCTTATCTCGAGGTGAGTTCAACATGAAACTTTTTCCTTTTAATGTAACAAACATTTTGGCATTGGTTCTGAGTCGATCGGACACCGTTTAGATAAGTTTTGAGGGTCCGAAGTGTTATGTTTTGTTTTAAATTCGTATTTAATTCCCAGAAAATTATGGGAAGTTAATATGATCTTAATTGAGTCATTAGTGACCCTTAAGGATGATTTTTGGACAGGACTTGGGATTCCTGGAAAATGTCGGAAAATAAGGAAAGACGTGCAGCTCGGAAATCGAGCAATATGGACGGTGTGTGAGTGGACTTTTTTTTTCAACCATAATGCATGCATATATGTTTTAAATGCTTTATTATATGATATGAAATGATTTGGTATGATTAACATTTCGATATGATGATTTATCGATTTTCTGGATTATTATATTGTTTTGGGCACAATTTTTGAGAAACTGTGAAATTGTTGCTTTGGGCGAAGGCCCGAGATTTGAGATTGGTTTTGACTCGGATTATGAATCAAGGATTGATTTGATGGATTTGTAATGCTTTTTGGACATATTTTTTGGATTTATGTGAAAATGGAAACTGAGGTTGCGATTGTATGGATCTGTGTGAAAATGATATTTTGGGCTTTAGACCCAATGGAAATGTGATTTTGCTTGGATTGGTATTTCCATGTGATTACATGATGATATTGGTGGTTTTCGGATTTATGAAATAATCGGGACTCGGGTTTTACGGGTTTTGAGGAAACTATGTTTTGTGCTGAGACCTTGTGTTGAAAATGATTTGATTTTTAAATGCAACTGTTTTCACTGGTTTTCATGGTGATGATATGTTGCGGATATTTAGGGCTTTCAGGTGGGAATATGTTTCCCCCGGAGTGCACCATGTGTTGTGGATATTAGGGCTTCCGGTTGGGAATGTGTTTCCCCGGAATGAACCCTGGAGATAATGCTCTCCTCCGGGATGGGTTGTGTTCGCCTGGAGAAGTCACGTAGCACGGTCTGTGGTCGTGCAGTCGAGGGAGGCTAGACTCAATTCAGATGTGCTAGATTATGTGGAGATCGGTCGGTGATGTGTTCACGACGATCTAGATTGTCGGCTGGTGATGTGTTCACAGCGACATGCTAGGATTTTGAGCGGTCCTTGAGCCTATTGATTTGCACGCATTGCAGGGATAACATGACTATGAGATTGGATATGGAAATGAGTCCTGTGTTTTTCTTGAGATTTGTGATTTATAAACATTTGTGCCCAGATATATTTTACTCATGTTTTATGATATGCATGCATGTTTGTGAAACTAGAGGGTAAGAATGTGTTTTGGTAAATGTATTTATAAAAGTTTGTTTTGTCCACTCACACCTTTTTCTCTTTTATTGACCCTACAGGTCATGGCGCGATGATCGAGGCTATTCGAGAGATGGAGGCATGAGTGGGCACATGTGTAGTTATCCCTTATTTGGCAAGTGCTGAGGGTAATTTCGGAATTTCAGTTGACTTGTCAGACGGGAGCAGGATCAGGCACAGATATCAAAGTCCTTCGGGAACGGGTTCTGTCAAATTGGTATCAGAGCACTAGGTTGCTGATTCTGTTGCCACGTCATGCCTCCGAAATGTAAGCCTCGTGCGTGACCTGGTATTGAGACGGGTATCCGAGGGTATATGAGACCTCGTTATTAATTTCGGAAGGAGATTGACCCTGGATTGAAGGTCAGATGTTAATCAGTGTACACTGTGAAATACTAACTGTTAAACACGGATTTGTGTGGGTCCCAAGAATGAATGAGCCCAGAGGCTAGAAAGGTAGCACAATTGGGCAGATTGGACCCGGGATGAGATTATTCTTAATGAATTCTTTAAGTGGAATGTGTGTCTAACGAGTCTAGAATATGATGGGATATCTCTTAAGCCTTATAGGTCATATAAGATGTGGTTCACCAGTAAAATTTGCTCGGTGACCGGGTATGCCAATGATGGCATGGATGATTGTTATGAGATTGGACTCAAAAGGAGTCACGATTGGACTGTTCATGGTCCTTACCGCCAGAGTACCCTACTCATGGTCCTTACGTGCCAGAGTACTGTTCATCATCTTCCCCATAGCTTCAGACCCGGTTATTTTTCAACATTTTTCACTCATTTTCACTTATTTTTCAGCATTTTTCACTCATTTCAGTCCAAACTACTCTAAATCATCTCAAAAAGAGGATCCATGGACTGAAAACTCAAAAACCTACCTCACAAGTCGTCTACCAACCTCCAACCTCTAGGTCGGCTATCACCTTTGCCATCTAGGTGGTTTCAGCGTCCAAACTCACTTCTTTTCAATCTAAAAATGTTCCTAATGAACTATAAGGTCTGTTACTGATTTGGTTTCGAGCTTTCTCGGTCGAAATTCAACCAAGAGATACAAACTTGAATTTTTCCTCTTTTCTTCGTTTTTTCCACTCTCTCTTGGGTCTAGGCTAGCTAGCCCCTTTTTTTTCTTCTATTTTCCTTCCTCGATCTCTTTTGTTCTCTCCCTGGGTAGTTCTAGTTCTCCTTTTCTCTCTCCCTCTTCTCTTGCTCACGGTTTTTTTTTTCAACCTCATGACATACACTAAGTCACACATGAAGGATATATAACAACTCCTACAAGATAAGTCAGTGCACCAAAGAAAGAACTAGAAAAATCAAGACAAGTGTCAACATCACCTTATCACTTATCTAAAAATTACCAAATTACCCTTCAATGAAAAATTACTAAAATGCCCTTGCACTTTTTAAGCCCAAAATGAACTCATCTGAACTCCATCTTTGACATGCCACCTGTCTATATACTCAAGAAGTTAAGACCTTCATAATGGTTTTTACAGAATGTCCCAACAATATCCAAGTCAAAAAGTCAACCATTGACCATACGAGAGCAAAATGATAATTTCTTTTTACCTTTTCCAATTTTACCCTTATTGAGATTCCGGACCGTTACAACCTATCATCCTTTAAAAAAATTAGTCCTTGAAATTTAAACAATTAAGTTAATATAATATCTTGACTCATATCCAACTCATATTCGAACATCCGGATATTCAGGTCTTAACTTAATACTTGTAATTTTCCTAAGAAACAATTAAATATGTACTCTAGAACTACCAAAACACGTGAATCATAATCAAAAACAAATAACGCACATGTCACCAGGCTTGGTGTTTCACGAGCCTCTTGTCGTGTAACAACAAACATTCGAGCTTGTGGCCCTAAAGATCGGCCACGTCCCCTTGATCCACTTCTGGTTCCACGAGTCGGGGTTTGACTTCATCTTGATACACCAGAAGTCTAGCCATAGTCTGCTATGTCTTGTCTTGTCATATCATTATATGGGTGGTTTGGATAATCCTTACGATAGTGCCCAATTTCTCCACACTCAAAGCAATGATTCATAAAAGTTCTACCCTCATATCTATCCGACGATTGTACCGAAGTTCGACTAGACTGAGTTGGTGTCTATGAACTTAACCTCAAGCTTTGAGTTCCTTCAAATCCAATCTTTTTACTACCTGAACCTGCATCATCACTACAAATGATCTGGTACTAATACAATCTCTTTTTGGCACCTTCTGACTCGAGGTACTCGTAAATAGACTTTTCTCATTTTTTGCTAGAATACGCACCCTGCTGTCCAACGATAAACTTTCCTTTACCCGAATAAAGACATCTAATAATCCCCTCAGAGTGGCAAATGAACCCACTGTCATGGTAACCCTAGTCTCACCTTGTAGTCCCAACTCAAAATTTCTGCACTTATCTACCTCGATTGCTACAACTACTGGAGAAAACCGGGATACTTAGGAACTTTTGCTCATATTGGGCCACGGTCATACTTCCTTGTTTTAGCTATAGAAATTCTACCACTTTAGCATCATGATATGAATGAGGGTAGAACCGATGTAGAAATCATTCTTTAAAATCCTCCCACGTCACAGTCTGGGCATCCTAGCCCATCATCTGTAACCCTTGCCACCACTCATACACATAATCACTTAACTAAAAGGTGGCTATTAGCATTTGAGCATTTGGTGGGCATCACATAACTTCAAAGATTTGTTCCATACGAGTAATCCATTCTTCTACATGTTTTGGGCTTCCTTTGCTCGTAAAAATAGCACCCCAACCGTTGGGCTCTCTCAATATTAGGAACCTCTCTAATTCGCTCTACCTCATCTTCAGGCCATGCACTGGGATCTCATCTCGAAGGCATAGTCAGTACTTTTCCTATAATGAATACACTTTAGTACACATCCTGCACCTCACAAGTGGAGTAAAAAATAATAAACCTAAGCCCGGATACCAAGTTGATAGCCGAAAAGTCTAGATAACGATGAAGGATCCTACTCCCGTCTAGCAGTCAATATTAAAAACAACGAAAATAACTTCAAAAGATTACACCATAATAACCAAATCATTTAACTGACTAACTAGGGATAATTTATACATCCATTTACGTTTAATACACAAAGCATAACTTTTACAACATAACTAAAAAATGCAGAACTTTACCCTAACTACCAACAGGTACACATTGTCTTGTTTATGCCTTCGCTCCTAAACATGTCTCCGTCTTTGTGCCACGACCAGAAGGGTAATTAAAATGTAAAAAAAAAAAATGAGTTAACAAAAATAACCTTTGAAATACATATTTTGAAAAGAAAAAAAAACCGTTTATCCCCTACGTTTTATAAAACTCTGCATGCATATTTTGAAAAAAAAAACGTTTATACCCTACGTTTATACCCTACATTTTACTAGAAGGGAAAAATGTTGACTTTTGACCTGAGATACTATTTGGACTTTGACCGCGGCTCGTTACGTAGATCGAGATGTTACGAGCCTATAGACAGGCGGCACGTCGAAATTAGACATGTAAACGAGAAAGTTATGGTTCACAGAAGAAAATTGGTACTATTCATATTTTTCGAGGAATTGTACAGTTGGAATTTTTGAATTGGTTCAAATATCTGGGTGGACAAATTGAAGAGTGACCAAAAATAGGGCATACTCACACCCGATCGCAGAAATCTCTCTATCTGCGAATAGGGCATACTCTCGAGAAACGAAAGAGTGGGTAGCTCCCGGGACTATCAAAGTACGTGCATTATGACCAAAAATAGTAAGCATACCTGTCACCACTCCCAGGGATGCTTGGGCCTCTTGTCGAGTTACTGCATATACTCAAGCATGTGGTCCCAAAGTCCGGCCACGTCCTAGTAATCCACCACAAGCTCTGCCAACTCCTCTCCCACCTGTCACATCTGAAATCGAGGTTGTACTCGGACCCTGTGTAACGACCCATCCCGAAAGTCCAGATTAGGGAAGTGATTAGTGAAGGATTAGCTGAGTTAATCGGGGGTTAGTTGGTTACTGTTGGACCTTGGGCGTAAAATGCAGATTTTTCCCCTAGGTTGGGTAAAATGTTGACTTTGAGTTTGGGCGGTCAATTTGATATTGACCATGACGTAGTTCGGGACGTCACGAGTCCGTAGACAGGTGGCACGCCCGATTTCGACATCCGAGGAGGAAGTTACGATGTTCGGAAGGTTGAGGGCATTACTATAATTTGGTTAAAATAAGGGAGAAGTTGACTTTTCGCACGACAAGGTTTTTACACGTAGACTGAGTACCGTTGGGTAGATCTCGTCGTCCTGAGTACAACGACAAGCGGAACGCCTTCATCGGACATCATGCGAGTAAGATACGGGTCTAGGAAGTGAAGGGTAAAATTGTAATTTGTACAATTAGGGGTATTTTAGTCCTTTTTACACTTTGGGAATTGTGCAAACCGAAAGAGGAGACATGGGCTAAATCAGTTGGATTTTTTGGGGCTATGTCTACTGGGTGAATGACACCTGGTGTTATCCTAGAGGCTTCTGCCTAATTCTACAAGGTTTGAGCCAAATTTAAAATGGCCGGTTAGTTGTTAATGAGAGAACAGAGGGATAGTGAGGTATTCGATCAGTGTCCAAGGTTATTGAGGCTTTAAGTTCGAGTGTGTGCGATCAGAGGAAGTTGAGAGCTTGGTGAGTGAGTAGTGAGGAAAGAACGGAGTGGTGTGCTCTATCTAACCGTCGTGGACGGTGGTTTCCCTTGAAGAACAGAGACATGGAGGAGTTGTGAGTTCTACCCCCCTTAGAATTGAGCAGAAGAGGTTGGGATGTGAAGGGAATTTTGGGGGGAAATTGCACAGAGTTGTTTGGTGTCCACGACAAGGCTCGACGACGGAGGACGACGGTGGTAACTGAGGGAAACCGTGAGTACCCTGTTTCCATTCAAATTGGAAAGTGGTTGTTTGAGGTTCGATGCTCGAATTGAATGATATTCAGAAAGTTCATGCGAGTCGATCAGGCCTGGGAAGAGGGCCTGCCGTGGTCGGGGGACGTCAAAACCGTGAAAGGTAACTTTCAATTCAAATGTGCTAAGACGTTATTTTCGTGATTGTCGATCGATTTGGTTATTTAAGTATTGATTTGGAAGTTCAGGTGAACTCCTCGGACGTGAACCCATAGTCAATGGTGCTGGAGAAGCTAGAACAGAGAAAGGAAATTCGTTCGTGTGTTCACAATTTGGTGAGTAACAATTAGACCCTAATTCCTTGATTTGTTTGTGTAATTGTATAGGAAAGACATGGACGAACCTAATGGATTAACTGGAATTAAAAATGGTTGAAAATGGAATGAAAATCGGGAACGCCGGTTCAACCTAGACCGAACCGGTTTAAACCAGGTGAACGGAGTTCACCTGAGGTTGACGATGACACTGTTCACGCGCGTGGGTCTCACGCGCAGAAACTTCTAGACGCACGTGGGGTCGCGTGAAGGGTGGTTTGGGGAATCGTCCAACACGACTTTTTAAGTATTCAATGTAACGAACATTTTGGCGCTAGTTTCGAGTCAATCGGACATCGGCTCGATATGTTTCAGGCTGTCCGAAGGTTTTAGGCCTCGATTAAAAATAGTTAAAAATACGGGAAAATTATGGGACTTGAGTAGGACTTTTGTAAAGTAGTTAGTGACCTCGTTATGGGATTTGGACAGGTTCAAGAAAACCGAAGATAGCGGAATGGCCGGAAACGATGGTGGAATGGTCTGTGAGTGGACTTTTCTTTCTAACTCTTGATGCATGCATATATGTTTTTATATGTTTTCTATACTTGATTCTATGATTTGATTTATGATTGTGATGGTTTACGGTTTGTGCACGTGTTTCGAGGAAATGACGGTATTTCACGTTTTACGAGATTTTGATGGATCTTGTGATTTGAACCTGGTTTTAATGATTTGATTTCGTAATTTGAACTAAGATTTGATTTCAATAAAAGTAAAGGATTTTGGAATGTTATTACGGGCTTAGAGGCCCAGTTTAAAAAGTGATTTTGAGAAACGTGATTTTTGGGTTTTTGAATCGGAATTCCGGATGACGATTCGGGATTCGATTCGGAACTTGAAATGGATTTTCGGGTTTGGGTTCGGAATGGTTATTCCGGATGCTAGGTTACAGAATGATGGTTTCGGACTCGGGTCTGGAAAAGAAGATGGATATGATTTTGGATTTGGATTCGGAATGACGGTTCTGAATGCCGGAAGGGCTTCGGGCCAGTGATATCGGATTCGGGTTTGGATATGGATTTGGAAATGGGTTTTCAAAACAGTTTTGGAATGGATTTGCTGGATCTGGTTATTGGGTTTAAAGAGCCGGATATTGTGATTGAGGGGGGACGGGCCCAGATTGGGTTTAAAGACCCAGATTGAGTTTAAAGACTCAGAATTTAAAGACTCAGATATTTTGATATTTCTCCCGTAGGCCTGTTGAGTTTAAAGACTCGGATTATATTGAGACCTGGATTGATTTTAAAGACTCGGGAGTTTAAAGACTCGGATAGATCCAGCAGGTTCAGTGAATGGAAAAATGAGATGGTTTTCAACAAGGTTTTCTGATGTTTTGGGCAGTGGCCCGGATGAAATGGTTTTCCATGGTTTTGGGCTGAGGCCCGGGAATTTGAAAAAGAAACTACTTGGTTTTCTTACATGGTTTTATGACATGAATTTGATATGCATGCATTGGTTTTGAAACGGAGGGTATAAATGTAATTGTGTTTTCTGTTAATTGTTTTTGAACTTAAACTTTATTTTTGTCCACTCACAGCCTTTTCGCGTTTTCGATACCCTCCAGGTTGTTGCGGCGTGGGATGTTGGTCGAGAGAGACTAAGACATCACACGCACGATCCACAGTAGATTCGGCACACTCTAGGAAGTCCGGAAGCTTCGGTACGGTTGGATTGAGAATCCCTTGTCCGACTTACGTGTCACATGAAGGTTGAACGTCAGTTTAGCCTACGTGTCATACGTAAGTTAGACGGGATCGGGATTTAGCCCTTAATCCCGGGGGATTAGGGGTAGGTCCTGAAAATTGGTATCAGAGCGAGGTTTCAGGTGTTCTGCGCGAGGATTGGTTCCCAGAATCGTTGGTTAGTCGACTTGGGTGGTGTGATGCTACTGTGGATGTGATGTCTCGACGCGGAACAGCCCGTCAGCAACCTGGATACGATAGTGATCGTACGTTTGAGGGGGCTAGAGAGCTGCGATTGAGGGTGCTAGTCGCTCGATACGCGGTGCGAGATTTGACATACGTCGGCTTAGGGCCGGAACGGTTTGTGTGTTGGCACTAGTTTTGCTTGATGGTTGGACCATAAGGGTCAGAGATACACTAACAGAATTGGATGGTAGCTGGTGAGCTACGGAGGGGTAGGTTGGTTGGCCTGAGGGGCCTGAGAGTAGCTTGTGGAGTTAGTAAGATATGTAGTCCAATGAGGCCGGTTGCAGGTGGCTGGTTTGGCCGAATAGTGTTTGGATGTTGATCGTATGGAATGGTGACCTTTGGTCAGTTGGGTTGAGTTTGGAATTGTGCAGCTACGAGTTTCCGGATGCCTTGAGTGGCAGGGTTTAGGAACTACTTTGAGATTCGAGGGTGTTTTCCCCCTAGTGATGGATACCGGTTGATGTTGGTGAGTAGAGTCACGATAAGGAATGGTCTTAGTCGGGTGTGATGACCCGAGTGATAAGTCTGTAGTGAACCAGTGGTAATTTCGGGTTTGGACAACCCGGAGGACGAGATGATTTGAGGTACCCCGTGGGATTACTGGAGTGTGAGTTGGGGTTTGTGGTAGCATAGTCCTTGTGGTTTGGGCCGATTTACGGCCGGATGGAAAACGGTGCTGCTAGGTGCAGCCGAGGTAGTGGTTGCCGGGTGGATGACTCTGGACGAGGGTTCGTATGCTGAGCAAGGTAAGGATGACCATGGGTAGGTCATGAACCAGGACGAACGGTCAGGATGCCGTGGGTTGATCAAAGTAGCGCAACTGAAGTGTGGTTGTGATCTGTAGAAGAGGAGAAGCCTTTGGCTAGTAGTTGAGTTGGGAAACTCGTGGTTGAAATACCTGGATTTGTAACCTCCCTTAACTTGTAGTGTGTTCCGAAGTAGAGCAGTACTTGGTAACGCCGAGTGTAGCGAGTGTTATGGTGAGTTCTGTTGAGGATGACGACAGGAACTGAGAAGTGAGTGACTAAATTGATCGATATGAGGTTATTGAAGAGGACCCACAATCTAGGAGTGCCTTTAGGACTTTGATGGTTTACCCGATAGGGTGGTTGTACGGAGGTTGACCACCGGGTAGGAGACCCAGAAGCGGCGTACGAGTTGTGGAATTTCGGGGACGAAATTTTTTTAAGGAGGGTAGATGTAACGACCCGTCCCGGAAGTCAGGATTAGGGAAGTGATTAGTGACAGATTAGCTGAGTTAATCAGAGGTTAGTTGGTTACTGTTGGACCTTGGGGGTAGAATGACGATTTTGCCCCTAGGTTGGGCAAAATGTTGACTTTGAGTTTGGGCGGTCAATTTGATATTGACCGATGATCGTGATGTAGTTCAGAACGTCACGAGTCCGTAGACAGGTGGCACGCCCGATTCTGACATCCGAGGAGGAAGTTACTATGTTCGGAAGGTTGAGGGCATTACCGTAATTTGGTTAAAATAAGGGGAGAAGTTGACTTTTCGCACGACAAGGTTTTTACACGTAGACCGAGGACCGTTGGGTAGATCTCGTCGTCCTGAGTACAACGACAAGCGGCACGCCTTCATCGGACATCAGACGAGTAAGATACGGGTCTAGGAAGTGAAGGGTAAAATTGTAATTTGTACAATTAGGCGTATTTTAGTCTTTTTTATACTTTGGGATTTGTGCAAACCGGATGAGGACACATGGGCTAAATCAGTTGGATATTTTGGGGCTGTGTCTACTGGGTGAATGACACCTGGTGTTATCCTAGAGGCTTCTGCCTAATTCTACAAGGTTTGAGCCAAATTTAAAATGGCCGGTTAGTTGTTAATGAGAGAACAGAGGGATAGTGAGGTATTCGATCAGTGTCCAGGGTGATTGAGGCTTTAAGTTCAAGTGTGTGTGATCAGAGGAAGTTGAGAGCTTGGTGAGGGAGTAGTGAGGAAAGAACGGGGTGGTGTGCTCTGTCTAACCGTCGTGGAAGGTGGTTTCCCTTGAAGAATAGAGACATGGCGGAGTTGTGAGTTCTACCCCCCTTTGAAGTGAGCAGAAGAGGTTGGGATGTGAAAGGAATTTTGGGGGGAGATTGCACAGAGTTGTTTGGTGTCCACGGCAAGGCTCGACGGCGGAGGACGGATGTGGTAACTGAGGGAAACAGTGAGTGCCCTGTTTCCATTCAAATTGGAAAGTGGCTGTTTGAGGTTCGATGCTCGAATTGAATGATATTCAGGAAGTTCATACGAGTCGATCAAGCCTGGGAAGAGGGCCTGCCGTGGTTGGGGGACGTCAAAACCGTGAAAGGTAACTTTCAATTCAAATGTGCTAAGACGTTATTTTCGTGATTGTCGATCGATTTGGTTATTTAAGTATTGATTTGGAAGTTCAGGTGAACTCCTCGGACGTGAAACCATAGTCAATGGTGGTCGGAGAAGCTAGAACAGAGAAAGGAAATTCGTTCGTGTGTTCACAATTTGGTGAGTAACAATTAGACCCTAATTCCTTGATTTGTTTGTGTAATTGTATAGGAAAGACATGGACGAACCTAATGGATTAACTGGAATTAAAAATGGTTGAAAATGGAATGAAAACCGGGAAGGCCGGTTCAACCTAGACCGAACCGGTTCAAACCAGGTGAACCGGGTTCACCTGAGGTTGACGACGACACTGTTCACACGCGTGGGTCTCACGCGCAGAAACTTCTAGATGCGCGTGGGTCTCACGCGCAGAAACTTCTAGACGTGCGTGGGGGCGTGTGAAGGGTGGTTTGGGGAATCGTCCAACATGACTTTTAAAGTATTCGATGTAACGAACATTTTGGCGCTAGTTTCGAGTCAATCGAACATCGGCTCGATATGTTTCGGGCTGTCCGAAGGTTTTAGGCCTCGATTAAAAATAGTTAAAAATACGGGAAAATTTTGGGACTTGAGTAGGACTTTTGTAAAGTAGTTAGTGAACTCGTTATGGGATTTGGACAGGTTCAGGTGTGATTTTGGCACGCGTATCGAGGCGATGTTGGAATGGTCTGTGAGTGGACCTTGCTTTCTAACTATTGATGCATGCATATATGTTTTTATATGTTTTCTATACTTGATTCTATGATTGTGATGGTTTACGGTTTGTGCACGTGTTTCGAGGAAATGACGGTATTTCACGTTTTACGAGATTTTGATGGATCTTGTGATTTGAACCTGGTTTTAGTGATTTGATTTCGGAATTTGAACTACGATTTGACTTCAATAAAAGTAAAGGATTTTGGAATGTGATTTCGGGCTTAGAGGCCCAGTTCAAAAAGTGATTTTGAGAAACGCGATTTTCGGGTTTTTGAATCGGAATTCCGGATGACGATTCGGGACTTGAAATGGATTTTTGGGTTTGGGTTCAGAATGGTTATTCCGGATGCTATCTTACGGAATGATGGTTGCAGACTCGGATCTGGAAAAGAAGATGAATATAATTCTGGATTTGGATTCGGAATGACGGTTCTGAATGTCGGAAGGGCTTCGGGCCAGTGATTTCGGATTCAGGTTTGGATATGGATTTGGAAATGGGTTTTCAAAACGGTTTTGGATTGGATTTGCTGGATCTGGTTATTGGGTTTAAAGACCCGGATATTGTGATTGAGGGGGACGGGCCCGGATTAGGTTTAAAGACCCGGATTGAGTTTAAAGACTCGGATATATTGATATTTCCCCCGTAGGCCTGTTGAGTTTAAAGACTCGGATTATATTGAGGCCTGGATTGAGTTTAAAGACTCGGGAGTTTAAAGACTCGGATAGATCCAACAGGTTCGGTGAATGGAAAAATGAGATGGTTTTCAACAAGATTTTCTGATGTTTGGGGCAGTGGCCAGGATGATATGGTTTTCCATGGTTTTGGGCTGAGGCCCGGGAATTTGAAAAGAAACTACTTGGTTTTCTTACATGGTTTTATGACATGAATTTGATATGCATGCATTGGTTTTGAAACGGAGGGTATAAATGTAATTATGTTTTCAATTAAATGTTTTTGAACTTAAACTTTGTTTTTGTCCACTCACAGTCTTTTCGTGTTTTTGATACCCTCCAGGTTGTTGCTGCGCGGGCTGTTGGTCAAGAGAGACGGAGACATCACACGCACGATCCACAGTAGATTCGGCACACTCTGGGAAGTCCGGAAGTTTCGGTACGGTTGGATTGAGATTCCCTTGTCCGACTTACGTGTCACATGAAGCTTGAACGTCAGTTTAGCCTACGTGTCATGCGTAAGTTAGACAGGATCGGGATTTAGCCCTTAATCCCGGGGGATTAGGGGTGGGTCCTGACACCCTGCTCAGTAGTGCACCAACCTGTACCACTACCACTGGCCAAACATAGGCAGTCCCTCTTGAAGTGGCCCGGCTCCCTATAATAAAAGCAAACAAGAGTATTGCCCTAGTTGGGCCTACTACTCTGTCGGCCAGTGGATCCTACTGATGCCTCACTAAACTGTGCAATCGCTGGAGGTCGAAACCCAAATCTCTATGAACCCCTCCTACTGGTAAAACTCGAGCGAGCACCACTAAAAGATCCAGGACTAAAACTACCTCTCTTCGGAGTCATCTGGCTCGTAGGTCCCTGGTACTACCGCTCACGGCGCCGACCAAAGCCCTGGTGTTGCTGTCGTACTAGCAAACTCGTCTCAACGCGAACAGCAGCATCCGACAATTCTCTCAGTGTGGCATAAGATACCACAGTCACAGCAGTCCGTATCTCACTCCTCAATCCATACTCAAAGCGTCGATATTTATCTTCCTTAGTTGCCACATACAATGGAGCAAAAGTGCATAAGGTCAAAAACTTATGCTCATAGTCAGCCACTGACATGCTCCACTGTTGCAGTTGTAAGAACTCAACCTCCTTAGTGTTACAGAAAGAACAGGGATAAAACTGAGCCAAAAAGCGGTCCCGAAAACCTTCCCAAGTTAGGGTGCGGGCGCTCAAGCCAGTCATCTGTAACCCACGCCACCATCTATATGCATTGCTACTCAGCATAAACGTGGCTAACAGAACCATATCCTCCTGCAGGCACTGCATAATGTCGAAGATCCGCTCAAAATGAGTAATCCATTCATAGGCCTCGTCTGGGTCAGTCTGGCCAGTAAACCCAATGGCCCCCAACCGTTGAGCTCTCTCCACGTCCTGACCCCCAATCTCATCACCAGGCTGTACACGGGGCTCACGTCTCGGAGGCATATTGTGATGTTTCTGCAAGAGAAACATATCAGTATAGCAACACATGCACACCAATGTGCAAGATTCAGACCGCAACCTAATGCTCTGATACCAATTTGAAAACACTCATCCAGATTATCCCTCGATAGTCGTGATGGATCTTGCTCCCATCTGACAATAACTCTAAAGTGCCAAAAGTAACCAAACATATATACATAAACCACACAACAAACTCCAAACATTTTCAGACAAGGGATAGTTAAGTTTTACAGGACCGTTGACATCAAAAGTTCGATTAATCAACAACATTACAAAGCATAGGTAATATCACAAGTAGGGATCAAACTTCTACTCGGTACAGTGTCTGAGTGCGCAACGATCTGCTTAATCTTTTGCCTCGTTTCTAGCCCCTATACATGTGCACTGGTCTGGAGGGTAAATAAAACATCAAAGGTGTGAGTGGAGAAAACAAACTCTTATAAATACATTTACCAAAAAACTCAATCATACCCTCCAGTTTTCACAAACATGCATGCATATCACAAAATCATGAGTAAAATGCCAATATTTATAAATCAATAATCTCGATAAAACCACGGGACTTATTTCCATATTCAATCTCATTAGTCACATTATCCATGCTACGCGTGCAAATCAAATAGGCTCAAGGACCGCTCAAAATCCGAGCATCTCTCGCTGTGAATACCTCACCATCCGACAATCCAAATCATCGTGAAGACATCACTGACCGATCTCCATATAATCCAGCACATCTCTGGTCTGAGTCAAGCCTCCCTCGGCTACACGACAACAGACCGTGCTACGTGACCTCTCTGGGGTAAGCACTTCCATCCCGAAGGCGAGCGTTATCTCCAGGGTGCACTCCGGGGAAAAAAAAAATTCCGTCCGAAAACCGTAAATATCCGAAACACATCACCATTATGAAAACCAATGAAAAATAGTTGCATTGAAAATCAGATCATTTATTAACACAAGGTCTCAGCCCCAAAGTATACTTTCCTCAAATCCGGATAACCAAAGTCCGGATTTATTCCATAAATCCAAAAATCATCAATATCATCATGTAATCATATGGAAATACAAATCCAATCAAAATCACAATTCCATTGGGTCTCAAGCCCAAAATATCACTTTCACGCAAATCCGTGCAACCGTAAACCCAAGTTGCCATTTTTCACGTAAAATCATAAAATATGTCCGGAAAACATCAAATCAATTCCTTACTCATAACCCGAGTGAAAACATCATTTTCAATCCCGAGCCTACGCCCAAAACATCAATTTCATAATTTCTCGAAAATCGTTCCAAAAATAATATAATAATCCAGAAAATCGAGAAATCACCGGATTGAAACATCAATCATGTCAAATCATATCAAAGCATATAATAAAGCATTTAAATCGTATATGCATGCATCACGGCTAGAAAACAAAGTCCACTCACAGACACAGTGCAGATTGTTCAGCTTCAAGCTGTTCGCTCTCTTCCGATATCCTGGGAATATTTCGGCATGTCAAACAAAGTAATTTGAGGTTACTAGACCATCGTATAGTCCCATATATGAATTCCCTAATCGTTGGAATTTAATAATATTATTTATACATAAACTATACGCTTCGGGTACACGAAACTACTCTGAATCCATATCCGATTGACCCGAAACCAACGCTAATAGGTTCGTATCATCGAGAACATCAAAACACATGTTGACCACTTTCCCAGAAACTCACCCACGCGCCCTCACGCGCCGCCGCAAGCGGCTGCGCGTGAAAGCCACGCGCCTAGCACAGTACTGCTACAGTGTGTCTTCTTCACCCGAATCTCTAATAAACGGGTTGAAAACCTGCGACAAAATCCGAATTGTTCTCCCTCAATTCGACCTCAATTCTTTCCATTCTTTCCCCTGATCCCTTCTAATCTATCTTAATTCAAGTTCTGTAAAATTAATTACTTCAATTATGATCTTAATCCTCACATCCCACGATCAACCTTCGAACGGATTTTCTTTTCGGGTTCACTCATGTCGTGCTGGTTTTTCAAATTAATTGACACATAAAGCATCGTGAGAGTGTAATAAACATTTCCACATAATCAATTTCATAATTTCTTACCTCCAGCTATTCGAACCCAAGCTCGATTTTGAGCAGAAATTGGGGCTTCTGTTCTTGCTCAATACCGCACTAATTCTCTTCGCTTTTGTTGTGGATTGGTTTGAAATGATCTCAAGAAGCTTAATCAAGCCTCAATTTTGATTCTCAAAGCTCACAAAGTCGAATTTGAATTCTCACCACAATTTTCCAAATTTTCGAATTCGGTAATGGCAGGTACCTTTCTGTTCCTCGTGTTCTTTTCTCTCTAATTCAGTCCTCTCAATCTCTCATTCCCACAAATGAAGCAATCCAATGTATAACACGGTTTAAAGAATGGACAAAAGACATGTTTTTCCCTAATTAAGGGATTAATGTTCCTAATCCATAATTTCATCCATGAAATCAGGAGCAAAGGTGGGGGACAAAGTGACAAATGTCACTGGCTGGTAGCATGAGTCAGCATGCTAATGATTCAACTGTTTACTTGTTAAAAAACCATTTTGCCCTTCGCTTGGCAAATTACCGTTTTGCCCCTGGACTTCGTAGATCCGTAACTTTCACATCCGAGCTCCATTTTCGACATGCTGACTGTCTACGGACTCAGCGTCTCGAGATCTACACAATGGTCCTCACAAAGTTATGAAAGGTATCCTACATAAAAAGTCAACTTTAGCCACTCCCTTTTCAAGGGTAAAAACGTCCTTCTACATATTATTTTATAATTTTACAAGATTCGATGACGTCAGCGTTGACCGTTGACGGAAAGTTTGATCAGTTCATGAGGGCACGTGGGAACGAATTTTGAAGTCAAACTAGTCTTGTTTGAAAGGTTTTGAGATTCTGAATCCAATGGTGGTAGTTTCATGTCGATCAGAGACTGTTAGGTTGATCATTTAGAGGTTTTTAGTATGTCAGGGACGCATTTCCGGTATCAGGCTTTGTGAGGGTTTAGTGTATACACATGTATAGCATATTAGTGAACCTTACACATGATTTAGACATGCCCGGAGATTTTGGACTAGCTCGGTGATAGACTTAACGCTGAGGTTTAGCATGCAGCGTGGACCGAGTGTGAGTGGAATGTTTGTTTTAGAACTGCAATGCATGCATAACTGTTTTAAATGCTTTATTACATGATTTAAGTTGAAGTGTTTTGATATTATGATTTGATGATGATGTGGATTGTAATCATCGGTTTATGAAACGTTTTACGGATTTTCGTGAAAACGAGGTTTTGGCCTTGAGACCCGATGGAATGATGATTTGACTTAGATTTAGAGTCGTCAGGAAATTGGAAGGAAAAAATACATTTAAACCAGATTTGAATGATGATAATTCGAAATTTATAAAAAAATTCTTGACACGGTTTTCGGGTGTTTTTGTGGAACGGATTTGTGAGAATTATGTCTAGGGCATAGGCCCAATTGAATAGTATTTAATCTAGTTTGAGCAATAATGATTTTAACATGATTTTTCATCGGATTTGGTTACGGTTCCACATATGCCATCCTGTGTGAGTTGATTAGTCTCCTCCAGAAATTGAGGATCCTGGAGTAGTCATGGTGCACTACTTGAGATGAGTGACTCCGAGGAGAGGTTCAGGATCAAGAGTGCTTGATTATGATATCATCCTGGACACGGTAGATCCGAGCAGGCACCCCATGTTGATATCACCCCGGATGTCATTAAGATGAGTCATGGGGAAGTACTCGGAGATGAGACCCTGAGTTGCACGCGTAGCATTGGAAATCGTGACGCAGATACCTGAGGATTGGTTATAATTGTGTGTTTTACTGATGCAGTGTGTCCATATGTGTATATATGTATATGTATGTGTATGATTTGACCTGTTTTCATACGATTTATCTTAAATACATGCATGTTTATAAATGGAGGGTTAAATTGTATATGTTTTCAAAATGAGTTTGTAACTTATTGATTTTGGTCCACTCACATTTTTACTATTTTATTGACCCTGCATGCCGTAATACACCGACATGGGCGGATACCGAGGCTGAGACATATATAGTATTGCTGCGTACCTAACATCCTACGGGGTAGGTTATAGTACATGTATTGTACTAACACACACACTCATATATATATATATATGCTCGATCATGTGTAATAGATCCCGATCGCTTGTCTGACAATGTGGTAATGTACTACGTATGTTATATTTGAACCATAAGGGTATTTTCGGTATTTAGAGTATGCTTGTCAAAAAAGAGCAAGGCACGTCCCACTATAGTCCCAAGGGGACTGGGACGGGTCCTGTCAATGAATATAAAAAAATTACATATTTATAACACACGTCAATTTCATAAACCAAATCCACGTTTTCAGAAATTGTCCCTATGCCCAAAAAACACATTTTGCACAAACCCTCATAAAACGTGCACAAATAACAATTCCCGTGAAAATTACCCAAAAATCATATAAAAAAACATAAACAGCCCAACATAACGACGTCTCACATCACAAATATCAAGAAACACACTTTTATCGCACATAAACATTACTTCAACCGAAATCCACAATTTAGGCGAAATTCGGTAACATAATATAAATAAACCTCGTAAAACGTGCAATAATTTTTCCCCTAAAATTGTCAAAAATCACAACCAAAATCACTTAGAAAAACATTAAAAATACGTAAATACACATGCACGCATAATATTTTGGTAAAATAAAAATCTACTCATAGTCTTATTTCACTGTTTAATCCTGATTCGCACGTTCCTTGTCTGCTTCGAGGGTTATATTTCATGTCAAAAAAGTATAATTTTAGATTACTAAGATTCTACATAACTCCCTAATACAATCCTAAATTTCCAGAATTTAATTACAATTTTTTTAAAATTAAATATACACTTCAGACAACCAAAACTACCCTAAAACAACGTCTGATTGACTCAAAATATACATAACTCCCCACGCACCACCACAATGCCCTGTGCGTGGTCCTCACGCGCCAGGGGGTACTATTCATCGTCTTCCCCATAGCTTTAGACCCAATTATCATGTTTCGGGTTGCCTAACCCGATGACCACATCCCGATCCTAATTTTCTTAGTTTTGACCCTTTCACTCCTTTCACGTCCAAACTACTATAAATTGTCTCACAAGGGGATCCATGGACTCAAAACTATAAAACTTACCTCACAAGTCGTTCACCAACCTCCAACCTCTCGGTTGTCTGTCACCCTTGACGTTTGGGTGGTTTCATCGTCAAAACTTCCTTCTTTTCAATCCCAAAATGCTCATAATGAACTATAAGGTTTGTTATTGATTTGGATTCAAGCTTTCTCGGTCGAAATTCAACCAAGATATACAAACATGAATTTTTCCTCTTTTCTTCGTTTTTCTTCTCCTCCTATATTCTCGGCTAGCTAGCCCTTTTTTTTTTCTTTGCTTTCCTTCCTCGCTCTCTTATCTTCTCTCCCTGGTTAGTTTTGGTTCTCTTTCTCTCTCTCTCTCTCTCTCTCTCTCTCTCTCTCTCTCTCCCTCCCTCCCTCTTTTCTTGCTCAAGGTTTGTTTTTTTTTTTTCCAACTTCATGACACACACTAAGTCACACTTGAAGGATATATAACAACTCCTACAAGATGAGTCAGTACACCAAAGAAAGAACCAGAAAAATCTAGGTAAGTGTCAACATCATCTTATCACTTACGTAAAAATTACCAAATTCCCTTTCAAGGAAAAATTACTAAAATTCCCTTACACTTTTAAGCCCAAAACGAACTCCTATGAACTCAATCTTTGGCATTTTTCCTGTCTATATACTGAGGAGGTCGAGACCTTAATAATGGTCTTTACAGAATGTCCAAACAATATCCACGTAAAAATTCAACCACTAACCCTACAGGGGCAAAATGGTCATTTCCATTTTACCATTTCCAATTTTACCCTTATTGAGATTTCGGGCCGTTTCAACATAGGTCGTTGCACCACCACTATATTCTTCCTCTCCCTCTCACGAATCCGGCCATACTAACCATCATAGCCCTTATTCACTGTACATGGAGCTACAAGTTGCAAGGAATGGGTCATCGCGCCTTTCGAGGTAATTTCTAACCACCACAGGAAATTTCGTTTGATTTGGTATCATACTCGTGGTCCTCTATTTGAGTAGATGAGTTTAGACCTATGGGTTGTGAGTTTTAGTGAGGAATTATAAAGGTTGTAGGAAGCTTGAATTGGCCAACTATGACGGATTTTGGTCAAGTATCGGCTATAACGACCCCTCTAGAAAAATGAAGGCATTTTAGAAAAATAGATTGGGTACGGTAAGATTTACTGTCACGACCCATCTCCCCTAGCACGATATTGTCCGCTTTGGGTCCAGCCCCCATGGTTTTGATTCTGGGAACTCACGCGAAACTTCCCAGTGGGTCGCACATCTTGGATTTGCTCTAACTGAAACTCGCTTAGCTTTGGAGTTCCAACCAAACCCAAAGCTAGTGAGCTCCCAAAATGCCTCGTTACGAGGAGATATGTGCTCACACATATAAGACACTTCTTCTTTCCCTCCTCGAGCGATGTGGGATTGTCCACCGTTCTTCCCAAGACACGGGTCTTACATGATAGAACCCCACCTGAAAAACACTATAAAGTACATCCAAGACCTGCTCTCGTCTGAAAAGAATCAAGATATACATTAGAGATCTTGTTAGACAAGGGATACACAAATTTGTCTCTAGTTCATGCCTCTACCTTCTGAGCCTCGATTCCCATGCAACGCCTCTTGAGGGTCACAAAACCAAGAAAAAACGTGTGAGTGGATAAAAAGAAATAGTTTTAAAATATAATTTGAAAACATCCAACTTTTACCCTCAATTTTCCAAAATTATGCATGCATACGAAAACAAGTTCACTTCGATTAAAAATGAAATACAATTTATAATTCTCGAAATAAATGAAAACATATGTATATCACAAACTAACCCAACCATGAAATATTAACACGTCGTAACATAATCATCCACCATAACAATGCCACATAATCAAAACATAACCACTGTGACATCAATTCATACATTTCACAGTCAACCTATCATCATCACAATATCAATCATCAAACCACTGCACAACAAATAGGTACACCACTCGGGATCTGGAGCCTAGCTCGATGTCCGAGTGAGGACTGACTCCAGATCTGGAGCCCGGCTCGACGTCTTAGTCAGCATCAAACCAATCAACAAGCATCATAACATACACCATACATCACAAGGCATCACACCAACAACGCACAATCAATCCATATCCAATATTACCGCATAATTCACATATAGTAAACTCAACGTCATCACAATACTCATACACAATCAACCACATCTAAATCATCCTCAGAGCACAAGCACAACCTCAAACATCACATCACAAGTGCACTACTAGTAGGCCATCACATACACACTCGAGATTCGGAGCCCCAAGCTTGACGTTTGAGCGACATCCGACTCAGGATTCGGAGCCCCTGACTCGACGTCTAAGTCACCAACACAATACCAGTCTCAAGATTTGAAACCTCGAGCTCGCCGTTTGAGACTCACATCCAATTCACAAAATGACAATCATGCATAATAGTAGTCTCAGGATTCGGAGCCCCCAGCACAACGTATGAGACTAAACAAACAACCAGCAAACATCATCATATATAACCGACCCAAGTTCAATTCACAGTCAACATCAGAGTTCACATCACCAATACCGAGATACACATAATCATATCATAAATTAGTATCACACATCAAACCATAATTAGATCCTCGAGCCTAAGCCCAAAGGCACAAATCAAGCTTAGTCCTCGTAAAATGTGCCATGACTTAACTCAAACTTTACATAATCAAACCTTATTACCTTGAGAGAGACTCAAAAACATTGTGTTTTCATTTTTTTTTCTCATTTTTATATAAATAAAATTTATCAAGGTAATAATATGTGACAACATTACAACAAGGTTTGAGTAAGTAAATCCATAGAATACATATATAAGTCTTCAAAACATCATCAATTTCTCTTCACACCATCTTCACGTCTTCAACCGAGTCCTTGGAACAAGGGTAAATGATTTTTATACTAAGCTCAAGTGTTTAGATAATCATGGTGATGAAAGAAAGACTTAATATGGGCTCAAAGGGGTAAAAACTAAGGGGGTCGCAACTTGTGTGCACAAAATAAGAAACATGGATGTTTGGATATGTGATGTTAACCCTAATGCCTTAATCATGTCCAAAATTAGAGAGTTTATTGACTTAAAAGCTTTAAAAATCACATAGAATAAGTTCTAGTACTCTAAAGTTTATTAAAAGCTATGACAAGCAGTTATGAGGCATATGTATATCAATTTAAACAAAAAACTTATGAATCACTCATCAAATATGTATATAAAGTTCTAAAACTCACATAAGGTTCATATGATTCATACTTATCTTAACATGCACGTATACGTACCAGTTTAACTTGCATTATCTACAAGTCATAAACACTTCATCACAAAGTATTAACAAACGAATTCAAGTTGTAGTGATAATATTTATAGTCATAACTTAAGCGTTCTTCCTTCATTATTATCATTAACAGGTTAAAGGGCATCCTAAGACTCTTAAAAACACTAAGTTAAAACGAAAAGACTCAAAGAAAACAATAAAAACTCTTTTTTTTTTACAAGAAATTTTATAAAACAATTTTATTGCACAATTAAAATTGTCAATCATTCCCCCACACTTAAATTCTACATTGTTCTCAATGTAACCAAGTAGAAAGTAATCAGACATATAATCAAAGTAAGGAAGAGGATTTACAAAAATAAAGAAAAAAAAATTAAATAAACAAAGTAAAAGAGAGTGAAAAGTTGAAAGATAATAAATCTGTGTTGATGACTCCTTCACATCTCGGGAACACATTGTGATGCCTCCCAACAAGCGCTTGAAGTTTAACGTCCATCCAGCCTAGACTAAGATGCAAGTTAAAGATGTAAGAAATGCACGTTTGTCAAGAATGCAAGTTAGAGATGTGAGTTTAGTTAAAGATGCAGGTAAGTTAAAAATACAAATTAAAGATGCAAGTATAAATTAAAGATGCAATGCAAATTAAAATGTAAGAGATGCAATAACAAGTAATGTAAAAGAATGTATAAAAAAAATGTAATATGATATATACAAGTATGAAATAACATATATACAAGTAGGAAATAACAAAAAATAAAATTTTAGAATTCACAAAGTAAAGTCACGGTAAAATCAAGCCAATGTACAAGTTCCAAAAAAGTTTAAACTAATGAAAAAAATGAGTATTTACATGAAAAATGGCGTGAATACACAAGAGATAAACAGTTAGAACCTACACATGACATAAAAGTTATGTGATAATGCATGACAAAATGACCTGCATCTTCGATCTCATTTCCCTAAATTCACTTAGTCTAGGGGGTCCGGTGATGAAATCCAAGCATCATGAAACCTTTAGGGAGGTTATGCAATTTACAAATACCATAGATAGAAACAATATTTACTCGTTGAGGGAAGTCAAGATATATATAGTTCACATAGCTTCAAAGTTTAGATGGATACTTCTGCGTCCATGCGGCCCAAGTAAATATCTTAGATTTATTCAACTGTTTGAGAAAGTTCAAAGGTGACCAGGTTAGAAAAAATAAACAAAGAGGTAGAGCTAATTTCAAGACATCCTAAGGCTTAAACTCCATTGATGTCCTTTTATTAGACCCAATACCTATTACGTGTATTGTGTCATATCCTAGACATCACCTTTGAAAATTTATTACTCCAGATGAACTAAGATAACTCAAGTGTTAACAATCACCGCCCTCAACCTCATTGCTTCTTAGGTCCATGAAGGGTTTAGGTGAGAGTTAACAAACACGACTTCACCTATTCCATTAAAGATTAAAATCTAAATTCCGAAGTACAAGTGATCCACATATAGTCGTGACTAGTTTATGAAAAACAAACACTTATGAACAAATATAAACAAGTATAATATGACAATTTACATATGAACAATTTATACACAAGTATGAACAATTTATATATAAGGAATTTATTCACATGTATGGTTTGATGCACAAGTGATGATATGCACAAGTAATGATATTTACAAAATATATTTACACTAACATAATAATATATGCACAAGATTTTTTCACAAGTATATATATACACTAACACAAAGCTAAGACTAAGAAAAATTTGAATTTTTTTTCTTCATTTTTTTTTATAAATAAAGGCATGAAAATGTTTTCTTTATTTTAAACGATTTTTTTTTCTAAATTGTTTTTTTTTTCTAAATAAGTAAAGGTAAAAAGTAAAGACAAACTTATTTATTTTTTTCTTTCTTTTTTTACTAATTTTTTTTATTTTCCAAAAAAAAATTGAAATAGATAAAAATAAGAAAAAGTGAACAAGTATAATATACAATTTATGAACAAGTATAATAAGAACATTATGAACAAATATACTAAAAACAAGTTTAAAAAATTATGAACAAGTATAATATACATGTATAAAAAGAAAATAAAGTATGAACAAATATATTATGAACAAATATAATATAAACAAGTATACATAATTATAAATAAGTATATTATGACAATTATGAAAAAAAAAATATGAACAAAAATAAAATTTAATAACAAGTATAATATGAACAAATTATACATACTAACACATTAAAAATGATTTTCCATTTCCCAGACAACGGCACTAAAAATTGATATGTCTGGACTACACATTTAAATAAACACGTAATTCAAGTATATGCAATTTAAATCCTATTTGTGTAAATGTAGTACTGGTAAATAGGGATTCTTCTTAACCAGAAAAATTATGGAACATTCAAAATGGTTAGTGAAAAAGAATAATAAATAAACAAAGAATAAAATAATAAATGAATTAATGAATTAAATTGGGGGTTTTGAAAAGAGTTTGTTGCCTAAACTATGTTTTAACGAACTAAGAATTGAAATGTGAATGTTCATGCTAACTAGAATTTACAAACCATAAATTAGTTTCATAGACAAAACCGACAATTTTACGTAAGTAAATTCAAATTAACAATCACATTATTTAAACTACTCCTACTTTAACTTTTGTACAATGGACTTTCTTTAAACACAAATTTTACCAATACTCTAACATTTTGCTCATATTAAACCAATCACGAAATCCTACTTTCATTATTTCAATTGCATGCATACATTTTTCAATACTATAAATGCACTAAACAGCGGTCATAAACACTTATATTATGATTCACCTTACATTTTTTATTTGAATGTGTGTCAAACATTTAAATCTCTTCAATCATATTCTAAGTGCACCGAACAACGATCATAAATACTTAGTATTAAATTGAAGGTTAAGCACCAAAACGTATGAAGTAAATGAAATTTGAAAAGTAAAACACATGGAGATTGTACCCACATTTACAAATGTTATAAAGAAAATACCAACACAAATATTGCATTATAAGTAAAACCGAAACAATTACAAGAATTTAAGTAAAGGGAACAAAGTTATACTTTCGGAATCCAAGAATAGCTTGTAATTCCTAAGTTGATGGAGGAACAAACATGTGAATTCAGACTTAAACTCTAGAATTGCCTCGGAAATACTCGGCTTACGATTTTCTTAAGGAAGGAATAAAATTGTGTCTAAGAGCTCTCCAAGAAAATTCACTTAAACAATGAGAATGGCCCCTTATTTATAGGGAAAGTGCCACTCAAAAGCTAGAAAAAAAAATACAAATAAAATGATAAAAAAAATAAAACACTAATTAATAAAAATAGCGAAATGATGAATTGTAGCTGATTTTGAGGGTTGAAGGGTGTTGGAAAGCTGCACAAAGTGGAGTAGGTTGCTCGGCAAGGAGCTGCAGGGGAGCAGATAGTGAGATCGGCGTGGGCGTGCTAAAAAGGAAGGGTTAGGTCGTGTGTTAGGCGCTAAAAAAGGCTGCAGGAGCTCGGCGAGTCAAGCGGTGCAGGGTATGGTGGATTCGGTAGGCGCTGGCCGACACAGAGTAGCAAGTTTTGGCGCACGCCTGCTGACACGAAAGTGGGCTTGTCAACAGCTGCATTGCTGGTGGTAGGTTGGGCCGTGGTTCAAATGGGCTGAACCGCACAAGATAGGATTCGGCTGTGACAGGACCTGGGCTAGGCTTGCACACGTTTGGGCTCAGATGGAAATGGATTTGGTCTAGGTGATATTGGGCCTTACATTGATGGATTTTGGCTGGATTTCATGGGTAATTTTTCTCATTTCGTCCATAACTTCTTCGTTATAATTCCGATTAGGACGATTCTTTTGCCAAAATGCACAAAATTTCAAACTTTTTTTTTTCTGCAAATTTCCCACAAAATATATTATTTTCTCCAATTGTTTGTCATTTTAACATTAAAAGATAAGTATAAAGGGTATAAAGTAATACAAAATAAAGCTGAATTAAAGGCTTATCACGGCTTAGTGGTGTAAGCATAGTTGGTAATTTTGGAAGCTCGTGCCTTGTAATTTCACATTTGTTCATATCAAGGCAAGCTTTGTAGACCTTTTTCTAGGCAGCTAGATCAGTTATGAGATGTGGAAAGTCAGAAGAACTAATGTGGGTGTGGAACCCAAAATCACTGGGAGAATGTGGAGCTGCCACGTGACCCATCATTCTCAAAATGTCCAATTTGCCCCTAGCAATGACATTAACGGCTCAAAAACACCTATACATTAAATAATCTATTTCCGGCTAAATATTCTATTTAATCGGGTTAAAAGCCTTAATAATATTAATTGTCGTATTCATAATAATGAACAATTAATATTAAATATTAATATTAAATTACTTTAATTATCATCATAATAAGCCATTATTATAATCATTAAATAATATATTTAATTAATAATATATTATTTATTAATTACAAAATCAACCGACCAATCAGAACGCTCCGTGACTCCCAAGGATTCTCTATAAATAGAGACGTTCATTCCACTTCCAAGGTAATTCTGTTCAACACTACTTAAGCTCTTGAGATTTCTCTTTCAAAGTTAACTAAAGCACTCGAGCGTTCTTGGTCGAATAACCCCCCGGGTCTCGATCATTGAACGAACGATAGTTTACTGTTTGATGTTTGCAGGGATCCTTGAGTCTTTTGAGTTTAAAGGACGAATTCTGCTTCAACAATTGGTGCTTTCATTGAGAGTTTGGAAATATTCAAGAAGGAGCTCACGATCGTTCATCGTTCATCTTAATTCGTTCATCGTTCATAACGTTGTTCGAAGATCTTGAACGTTGTTCATTGTTCGACAAAGAATTTTCCGCTAAAGATTCTCCAATTCAGCATGGCTAGGGTTCATCGATCCGTTCAATCAGCTGGAGAAGGTGTTTATGCCTCAACTGCCCAAACGAGGAATGAAGCTTACATAGAGACTCTGAAGGTACGCCCAACTCGACCCCGACGTGTGTCCATAGAACCCATGGAGATGCAAGGAAGGATGCCAACTTTCAGCTTCAGAGCGTTCCCTTCTCAAACAACCCAAGTGCTTGTGTTAGGAGAAGGAACTTCAACCATGCAACTAGCAAGAGGATAGTTGATGAGGGGATCATCCAGGCAGAGTCAGCCCCACCCAAACATGGACCTGCGGGACTTCCTAGACGGACGCCATGACATCTCAGGGAGGAACCACCAGCTTGCTCAGGACAACCTAGTTCGGCAGGTCGAAAGATTGAGCAGCCAAGTCCAAATACAGTAAGAACTTCTACAACGGCTCTTAGCGGAAACAACAACTCAGGAACCAGAGAGACGCTCCACTTCACGTGGAAGGCCAGAGAATACTCCAAGGCGCCCGGGGAATGAAAAGGTCTGATGCCGAAAAATGTCACAAGGCGCCACGCTAAGTGAATCTAGAGAAGAAAGTCACACCAGTAGGAAAAAGAGCCCACGGCGCCCAAGATCGTCAGTACATGAGCAGCTTGGAAGTAGAGTCGGGACAACATCACGGGTGGAACGCTCACATGGGAACGGAGGGGAACATCAGACTCCACAGAAAACCCCAAGATGACCTACCCATGGTAATGAGGGGGAGGATGAGGCTCACACACCTGCTTTACCTCAAAGGTCAAGGGGAGAGGCTCGAGGAAGTTCCCGACGGTTAGCGTGTAATGACTTTCCGCCTCCACGAGGTGCGCTACAAGCTAATGATGTCCAAAGGATGTTGGATCGGTACCTTCATGTTCAACGTGAAGGCTGTCTAGAAGATGATCTACGTCGTCAAATTCAACAATCCACGCCCTTTGTGAGAGATATTAAGGAAGAGTTGTCCCCTCAGAGATTTGTGATGCCAAACTTCAATCAGTTCAAAGGAACTTCCGGCCTGGTGAAGCACATAGATTACTACCGGGGAGTCATGGTTCCTCATAGACACAATGACGCACTCATATACAAAGTGTTTCAAGCCTTTCTTCAAGGCCAAGCCATGACGTGGTTCAATCATCTCCCGTAGAGGTCGATCGCTTCTTTTGAAGAGTTGGCTCTAGCGTTTGTGAAGGAGTACTCGCAACTTCGTATGGTCAAGGTAAATGAAGACCATCTATTTGTACTGCAAGGAAAAGTCTCGGATTTTTGGCTGCAGCGACCTTGTTACTGAAATGGTGTTCAAACAAAGGCTTCCCGGGGATAGTCATCTCTATGGAGACATCATCATGGACAATGCACAAAGTCTCACCAAGATGCTACCCTTAGCCGAGCAACATGCATGCTGAAGGATGAAAAGAATGATGCACATGCACCAGATCATGCCGGGACGAGTGAGTAAGCATCCAAATCGCCACCACCACACAAAGAGGATGTTGGCAGCAAATGTTCACATGGGGGGTTCAACAAACGCAAGATGGGCCAAACTCACGATGCTTCACCCATCGAGACGCCTAATATGCAATTCTTAATAACAGTCCACCAGACTCATAATGAAATCAAGGGCAAGACTTGGTTCAAAAAACCAGAACCCATAAAGGACGATCAGGAGAAAGCTGATAAAACTAAATGGTGCGCCTATCATGAGTATTATGGGCACAATATCAACACATGTATATCTTTCGAAAGATATCTCCAAAATCTCATGAAGGAAGGACATTGAACAGACTACATCAAAAACAAGACTGCATATCACATAGTGAACAAAGAACCTAAGGAGCCCACATCAAAGGTGATCCGCATCAACTAACTCCATATCAAAATTAGATGGGCTTAGAAGTCTATGAAACTTTCAATTTTGCTCTTTATGTTGTCTTCAAAATTCAAGTACCATGCATTTGAATTATCAATAAGATTGAAAAATTGTTCTGAATTCATACAAACATATATGTACATCATATACAATTTTCAAAACTTATTCCCTCTACCATCAAAGCCTTCGCCCTGCGAAGCACCTAAGCCTTCGCCCTGAGAAGCACCTAAGCCTTCGCCCTGCGAAGCATCTAAGCCTTTGTCATGCGAAGCACCTAAGCCTTCATCATCGAAGCATCCAGTCCTTCGCTCTGCGAAGCATCTAAGCCTTTGCCAAGCAAAACACCTAAACCTTCGCCTTACGAAGCATCCAAGCCTTCGCCTTGCGAAGCATAAGCCTTCACTATGTGAAGCACCTAAGCCTTCACCTTGCGAAGCATCTAAGCCTTCGCCATGTGAAGCACCTAAGCCTTCGCCTTACGGAGCAACCAAGACTTCGCCATGCGAAGTGACCAAGATTTTACCCTGCAAAGCACCCATGCTTTCACCATGCAATGCATCTCAACCTACGCCTTGTGAATGCCTTCCGCTAGGAAGCACTCAAAGCCTTCCACTAGGAAGCACTCAAAGCCTTCCACTAGGAAGCACTCAAAGCCTTCCACCCGGAAGCACTCAAAGCCTTCTACCAGGAAGCACTCAAAGCTTTCCACTAGGAAGCACTCAAAGTCTTCCTCTTGGAAGCACTTCAAGCCTTCTAATAAGAAGCAAAAGCCCTTCCTTGAAGGAAACACCAAAAAGAACGCTAATCAAGTTAGCTGAAACCCAAAGTTGGAGGCCCATGGCTACAACGGGGGCATTTGATGTGCGAACAAGTTTGGATACATCAAGGCAGTTAGTAGAATTATACAAAGATACGGGAGCCCGAAATTTCTCATAAATATCGTTTTCATTTATTGATTTGAAGGATGGTTGGCTAATCAGATCTCGATCGCTCAAACCAGTTATTCAATACAAAAATGAAAATGTGATAATCAACATTCAAAGATGAAGTAACTACGGATGCAAGTCTTTAAAGCCCATGGTCCTTCGAAACTCTACCCACTTTTTTATTGAAAGTAGAGAAACGTCATCAGAAGACTTGTTGGTTTCATGAACATCTACTTTTTTAGCCTCCAACTCATGCTCCAGTTCAAGCTCAAGCTCCATCTCTAGTTCAAGCTCCAGCTCTTGGGAGGTGATCCCACTCTGGCTTACCATATCCAACTTTTGCGTTTCATCTTCCTTAAAACACAAAGTTATGGGGGCATGTGATGGTAGCAGGCAATCGACTCTCAAATTTTGGGATTCAACATCCAACCGTTTGACTTTCTCTTCGGAATCATGCAAGCGTTCGAGAAGCTGGAACATATCTCCTGCTGGGTTGTGACACGCCTTACATCAAGTGATGAAACTTTTCGCCTCTCTTGCTAAAAGCTTCGATGTTGGCTCCACTTGCACTTGAAGATGACAAGTCCATAAATGCACCGAGCTCTTCTATCTGCCACGCAACACATGCATGGTCATTGGAAGTACGCCTCGTGCAATATTTTGAGCTCCAACCAAGCTTTGCCTTACATTCTGCTGTGTCTTTGAGCTCTAACCAGGCCTTGCCTTACTTCTAGCTTCCAAGCACCACATGCATGGTCCACCTCCAAGCTTTCTTCCTTCAATTACGTAATGGAGTACACCATCTGGAGCTTCACAGAGGGCATGATCGATCGTCCATCTTTATGCTCTACCTTGTCGCCGCCCCATTTTGAGCTCAACAAGGCCTGGAATGTTAGGTCTCTAGAAGGTCCTCTTCCAACCAAAACAACTCCTCGAGAAGCTTCATTCACTCCATGGCACCACATGCACTTCGCCTCGGGTCAAGGGATACCTTGCCTCGCCTTCAACTATGGCACGTATTCCCTTGCATTGTGACGTGTCTAGCTTCAAGTCATGGGGTACCTCACCTCTTGTGGATGAAAGACTAGACATGTCATAGTGCACCTATCCCCATCGCACTTGCAGCATGCCTCGTCATGTAGTTGTACCATGCCTCGCCTCGCAGTTGTAATGTGCCCCACCTTGGGTCGTAACACTCCTCACTTCGAATGATGGAACTCTTCGCCTCTCCATGTTGAAAGCCTTGATGCATCATGTCATATCGCTCCCAATCCGTCGAGCTATTCAATCTACGAAACGCCACGAGCGTGTCAATTGGATAAGTATCTTGATGTCAACTCCACCCTCTCTAGAAGTCGGAAGCTCCAACCAAATTCAAGACACACCACTGGATGGTCTTACAACTTGAGCTCCCACAAAATTGAGCCTTTCGAGCTCTCGCTGCAAGTATGACTTCATGCATCTTGAAATGACCATCTCTGAAAATGGAGTATATTGCCACTTGAATCACCACAATCGGACTTTCAGAGCTTTTAGAATCGTCAAAAATGCAAAGTTGAAAAAAGGAATTATATTTATTAATTTTGAAAATTAAATATAATAATTATATATTGTCATATGTATAAAGTGCAATGAATTCCATGGAACGAATTGATGGCCAGACCAATTATATATATATATATATATATATAAAGAAATGGAATGCATAGAGCGACCACTTATTATATAATAATATTATACTGTAATATTGTTGTATATAAAGCAAAATAGAAAAAGCTCACCAGAAAGAAGCCGAATACAGAAGGAGGAGCCTCAACTCCATATCAGCCTTTCAAAAGCCTGGCCAATAGCAAGAGGAGATAAGACACAAGTCAGACTTCTCTTGATCGACCACCAAGTCGAGAAGCCTCTCTTTACAACACACTCCCACCAGGTTGTTGCCCACTGTTGAAGCAACGCCTAAAGCAGCCTTGGCACATCAGTCATGCCGTCAAACTCACAATTTTATTTGAAAATCTTCGAGAAAAATAGCAGAGACGAAATTAACTACAAATGCACCCTATGCAAATAAGAAATCAGCAACCATCTTCACCAGGATCAGAGAAGAGAATAAAATTTTCTCTCTCACCCTTCCTCCATCGAGTAGATGAAAGATAAAGAGAGAAAAAAATATTTTCTTCCCACAGTAGCAGCAATGAAGAAAAAAAAAAACTATGCAAGAAAAGGCCTTCTCTCACCTTAGCAGTTGATTACCATCAGGAATGCATGCGAGTTCGTTTTGAAGATAATGTTTATGAGTGGAGGTTGCCAATGCCCCTTTTAAACAAAAATAAAAGAAATGACAGAGGGGAAATAATGAATAGAAATAAAGGGATAGAAGAAACTGACCAGCTCCTAGTTTCAATTGGGAAGAAACTGCAATACCCATATCTTCCAATTTTAATATGGGAGTTACTTTTGGGCTCTACAATTTCAGTTTCAACTCAGAATAACACCGGCAGAGGTGAATATCAGATTATAGTCTGCAACAAGGATGATGGTTTATATTTCTTTACTTAAATAAAGAAAGTGAAACCTCCAAACTCCGTCATCAAAAGGAAATTTAACCTTGTCATTGTGCAAATTATAATCTAGCGGACCGTCAATCAAGTCCAACCAAGCAAGCACAACCAAATCGTATGTCAGGCTTCTAGCTCAATACGTATATGCGACAACTTGATGTAATTTTCTGAACCTAGTTGAGTTTATCCGACACAAGAATATTAAAAGATAAAACAGAGTCCTACTCCAAAAATGATTCATTGGGACTACCGAAAATCTACTTCCCTTAGGATTCCCTGAATTCCTAAGCGATGTGGGGGCATTTGTGGAACCCAAAATCACCGGGAGAATGTAGAGCTGCCACGTGGCCCATAATTCCCAAAATGTCCAATTTGCCCCTAGCAATGGCATTAATGGTTCAAAAAACACTCACACATTAAATAATGTATTTCCAGATAAATATGTTATTTAATTCGGTTAAAAGCCTTAATAATACTAATTATTGTTATTCATAATAATGAACAATTAATATGAATATTAAATTGCTTTAATTATCATTATAATAAGCAATTATTATAATCATTAAATAATATATTTAATTAATAATATATTATTTATTAATTAAAAAATCAACCGACCAATCAGAACGCTCCGTGACTCCCAAGGATTCTCTATAAATAGAGACATTCATTCCACTTCCATGGTAATTCTGTTCAACGATACTTAAGCTCTTGAAATTTCTCTTTCAAAGGGTCGAACAACCCCCTAGGTCTCGATCATTGAACGAACGATAGCTTATTGTTTGCTGTTTGCAGGGATCCTTGAGTCTTTTGAGTTTAAAGGACGAATTTTGCTTCAACAGTGGGATTGCAGAAAGTCTTGGTACTTAAGAAATAAGACTTTCTATAATCAAGAGGTGCGAAGAATGTTTGGTTACTGAGAATGTGTTGTTGTCCCAAGAGTTATTCCATAAAATTCTACATGGCCATTACCAGTGCCCCTTCCTCCTCAAGTCAGATGGTTAAAACCCCCTCCGAATGGATTTAAATTGAATTGTGATGAGGCTACAGGTCAAGTAGGGCTAACCAAGGGTGTGGGAGGTCTTATATGGGATCATAACGACAATTTTGTGGGAGGTTTCGCGGCTGCAGCATCCTTGGGACTTGAATTTGAAGTTGTTGAGCTGGTGGTAGTGTGCCATGGGTTGTAGCTTGTGTGGCACCTAGGTCTTAGGGGTCTCTAGCTTGAAGTCGACTCCTCTTTGGTTTTCACGGCCCTGCAGGATGTAAGTTTGTTGAAGTCATCTTAGAGTGCTTGTTGGTAAGGCAATTGGTTGTTGAGACATGTAGGGGGTTCTGAAGTTTTTTTTTTTAGTGAAGAAAAGGGAATAAAGCTTCGCATATATTTGTAAAGGTAGGGTTACAAGGTCAGGTGAGAATGTAGTGGTTTGATAGGGCTCCGCCATAGGCGGAAGAAATGCTTTCTTTCGATCTAGAGTAGTCCAGGTTCAACAGTTTGGCGGAACCACTATTTTTAATGGTGGTGTTTTGTGGTGCTGCGGTTGGTGAGATTTTAGTTGAGACGAGTATGTGCTTCAAGGTGGGATATCTAGAGACTTGGAAGTTTTAAATTGGTTACCCAAGTGATGTATTTGTTTTATTTTCCTTCTAGCTTTTCGAGCAGCCATTTAGGTGGCACTCTTTTTCCTTGATCGAGTTTTCCAAGCTAGCGGGTTTTCTTTTTCGATGTAAAAAAAAAGTTTTTGTGAGCGAAAAATGTATACTTTAGTGTTATATGGCATATATCGACATAAGTAGATCGATAACATCACATTTTGTTAAAAAAGTTGTCGTATGGTCAAGAAATTTAATACATTATGAAAAAGGTTGAATTTGTGAGCAATCAATGTATGGGCAAATTTGTATTACTATACTTTTTGAAAAGTTTCTTATGATGTGTGTTCTTAGCATGTAGCTATATATTAAAATACTTAAATGTTTGGTAAAATGTATTTTTAAAAGTATTGTGAGCAGGAAAAGTAATATCAAAGTGGTGTGAGGGGCTCATGTTGGTTGTGGTGGCGGAGTTAGAAGTAGATGAGTTAGATGTGGATAAGGTGGTAGAGATTATGGAAATTGATGTAGAGGATGTAATGGTGGTGGAGACATGGGTGGATGAGGCAGTGGTGGAGATAGAGGTGTGTGTAATAGTGAATGTGGGTCGCAATTATGGTAGTGGCAACAGTAGCGGTGCCTGTAGTGAAAAATGAGATGGAGGTTTGGGTGGAAGTGGCAACAGTAGCGGTGCCTGTAATGATAGAAGTGGTGGTTGCAGTGGTGAATGTAAAGGTGTTAGTGGCATCGTGTCAGGACCCGTCCCAAATATCACCTCGATACCCGGGACGAACCCTACTCCCGTCTGACAATCACACTTACAGTACCAAAAAAAAAAACAGCATTCATATAACTATAAGCATAACTATCAGACGAAGGAGTAAAATATATACAAAAGTCAGTCAGAGCATAGTTCTACAAAATGGGCACAAAAGTCCTACAATGCTAGTCTCGCAACGGAAGAACGTCGGAAGCTCTATGCCTCGATATCTGCCTCAGCGTTCACCCCAACGCTATCACCACGACCTGGAGGGAAAATTTAAACCAAAAGATGTGAGTGGACTAAAAGAAAAAAAACAGAAAGTTTGAAAACCGTTTATTTCCAAATCAACGCTAAGAAACTAGAACACTCTGTTCCCTCCGTTTTGGAAAGTGATTAAATAATTCTAAACCAAGAAACATCATAAGAAACAGAAACACTATAAAATATCATAAGAAACAGATACACTGTAAAATACCATAAGAAACAGAAACACTATAAAACGGATATAGAAATCATAGCATCAGCATCAAATCATCATTTCCGATCAAACCTGCTGGACCTATCCGAGTCTTTAAACTCACTCAGGCCTTAAATGAAATCCGAGTCTTTAAACTCCCGAGTCTTTAAACTCAATAGGCCTATGGGGGTAATATCAACATATCCGAGTCTTTAAACTCCCGAGTCTTTAAACTCAATCCGGGCCCGTCCCCCGTCAATATCAATCCGGGTCTTTAAACCCAATATCTAGATCCAGCAAATCCAATCCATATCCAGTGTAAAACCAATTCGAAGTCTATCGCCAAACTCGAATTCGAAATCCCCGGTTCGAAGCCCTTCCGGCGTTCTGAACCGACATTCCGAACCCAAATCCGGAAATCCATTCTTATACCCAGAAATCACACATAATCACAAATCATATTTCATAACCCATTGATCATCATCAGAAAACATTTATAGGTTGAAATCGCAAATATGGCATCAAAATCCGAAAACCAGCTTTTTCTCGAAAAACGTGCAAAATCTCGGAAATGTCTCGAAAAATGTGCAAACTCATCAATCACATATAATCATCATTCAAAAGCATAAAAACATATTTAAGATCATAAAACGTCAATAAAACAGTTAGGCATGCTCGGATTTAAAGAAAGTGTCCACTCACAAGTCAGAACGAGTCAATCTCTCTCCGTGCGCTCCTCAACCGTCTCGGGTACCTCCCGTCCTATCAATATACACCAAATAAGGTCACAAACACATCAAGGATACTAACCCTAATTTCCCCAATTTTTCGGGAATTAAATAATATTTTAATCCTAGACCCTAAACCATCCGGATTCCCGAACAACCTCCTAACATCGTCCGATTCACCCGAAATTTATACTATTGGACTCCTTAGGACATTTAGAACCAAAACCATGTTGGAAGCTTGGCCGGATTCCTCCCCACGCGCCTCCACGCGCCGCCCAAAGTGGCTACGCGTGGGCCTCACGCGCCTGCTACAGTGCATCCATAACCTCGATCGAACCCGGTTCGCACCAGGGCTGCAACTCAGACCGGCGAGATCCAATCTCCGCCGTCTGGCCACCATTTCATCTCCTCTCTTTTCCTATAGCTTCGTCCAGGCACCAGGAATTCATCCCCCTCACTCTCCTGGTTCGACTTAACCCTCAGCTTCACGACTGAAGCTCGAAAGAAAACACAGTCGACCCCCTGTTTTCCTTCCCGGCCATCCAGTGCTTCCCCCTTCACGGTGGCGATTCCAACCTCTCCCTAAGACCTCACTGAGTCACTCCCAACTCACAGAAACCTTCGATTCACCCCTAAAGTCCACGACTTCCCGTTTGAGCTCACGGCCAAAACAGAGTACAGAGTACTCGCCGTCGCCTGAACGCCGCCGTGTACACCTCCGTCACGGCAACCATCACAAACCACTCCTAGGACCTCCCTAAACATCACTGTACTCACCAATCCCCTCGATTCTCATCCTACCTTCTCGACTTTCAAAATGAAAATCACAGGAAAAACAGAGGAAGAAAACTCACCCTTCGATTCCGTCTCCGCCGCAAGCGCCGCCACGTACCACGGTGCTTGTTGGTCTCCCTGCAACCTCCTACGGCTCCCACTGCCTTGGTTTGAGCCACCACACGGCGTAGCCACCACCAAACTCTCACGGTCTCCCTGTTTTCCCAATACTTCGCCGCACCACCACCGTGCCGCCGTGCACGATTTCTCCACCAAAACACGATCACCAGCTCAAATACTTCTCTCTGTCACTCTCACAAATCACTCTTTACTCTCCCTTGCACAGAATCGATCAATCTCGCCCAAACTCTCACCCTCTGTTTCTCTGCGTTCAAAGGATTGCACGGTTCAATTTTTGTGCAAAGTGTGGCCGTGCACACTTGAGAACGGCCTGGAACCATCCAGTGTCCCCCACGTGTCCAGCATCCATAGGTCAGCACAAAATATCCCTGCCACTTGCCCTTATCTGATTGGGCTGAGGGAAATGACCAAAATACCCCTCTTGCACAAATTACCATTTTACCCTCACACTTTCCAGACTCGTAAATATTTCATCCGACGTCCGATGACAGCATGCCGCCTGTCGTTGTACTCAGGGCGTCGAGACCTATCTAACGGTCCTCGGTCTACGTGAAAATCACAAGTCCTCCAAAAAGTCAAAATTTTCCTTATTTACTCAAAATTACGGTAACGCCCTCAATCTTCCGAACGTCATAACTTTTTCTCCGATTGTCCGAATCGAACCTGCCACCTGTCTACGGACTCGTGACGTCCTAAACTACGTCACGGTCAAGGGTTAACACTCATCCAATCGGTAATTCAAAAAGTCAACTTTTGGCCTACTATTCACAAGGGCAAAATCGTCCTTTATATACAAAAATCTTATAAAATTACATTTTTACCCTTCCCGAAGGTACGGGTTGTTACAATCTACCCCCCTAAAAAGAATTTCATCCCCGAAATTCAGTGAAATAAGTAAGGGTACTGTTCCAGCATCAATGCCTCAGGTTCCCACGTAGCTTCTTCCACTTGATGATTTCTCCATAATACCTTAACCAAGGGAACCGTTTTCCTTCGTAAAACCTTATCCTTCCGGTCCAAAATCGCTACAGGCTGCTCTTCGAAACTCAAGTCTTCCCTCAGTTCAACTGGTTGTGCTTCCAGAACATGTGAATCATCTCGAATATACTTCCGAAGCATAGAAACATGGAAGACATTATGTACCTTTTCCAAGTCTGCTGGTAAAGCCAATCGATATGCAACAGGACCAATCCGTTCTATGATCTCATAAGGTCCAATGTAACGAGGACTCAACTTTCCTCGTCTGCCGAACCGCACAATTCCCTTCCAAGGGGACAACTTCAGGAAAACCCAGTCTCCTACGGTAAACTCCAAATCCCTGATCCTACGGTCGGCGTAACTCTTCTGTCGGTCCTGAGCTGCCTTCAATCGATCCCTGATCAGTGCCACTTTTTTCCTGAGTAAGGTCCACCAATTCAGAAGTAGTCAACCTCCTCTCACCAACCTCAGTCCAACACAATGGAGTCCGACACTGTCGCCCATACAAAGCCTCGTAAGGAGCCATCCCAATGCTCTCCTGATAACTGTTATTGTAGGCGAATTCCATCAAAGGTAAATGAGACTCCCACGTACCCTGGAACTGTAAGACACAAGCTCGCATCATATCCTCGAGAATCTGAATAGTCCGCTCAGACTGTCCATCGGTCTGAGGATGAAATGCAGTACTGAAATGCAGTTTAGTCCCAAAAGCTTCTTGTAAGCTCTGCTAAAATCGGGAAGTGAATCTCGGATCTCTGTCAGATACTATCGACTCTGGAGTCCCATGCAGCCGAATAATCTCATCTATGAACAACTGTGCAAACTGCGTCAACCTGAAGTTCTCCCGTACTGTCAAGAAATGAGCAGACTTCATAAGTCTATCTACAATCACCCACACGCCATCGTGTCCCTTCGGTGTTCTCGGAAACTTGAACACAAAATCCATCGTCAGGTGATCCCATTTCCACTCGGGAATCGGCAAGGGTTGCATTGCTCCATAAGGTCTTTGCCGCTCAACTTTCACCTGCTGACAGATCAAGCATCTACTGACATATTCTGCAATCTCACGTTTCATCCCTGACCACCAGTAATGTTCCCGTAGTGTACGATACATCTTGGTCCCACTAGGATGCATCGCATAAGCTGAACAGTGAGCCTCGTCCAGTATCACTTTCTTCAAGGCTGCATCCTCAGGTACGCACAACCGTCCACCTTTAACCAAGGCTCCATCCTCACGAATCTCAAAGTCCTGTCTCTCTCCAGCCTCGACCTCAATCCGAATGATGCCCAAAATGGGGTCCTCAAACTGAGCATCAATAACCTGATCAATCAAAACAGGTTGCACATGGAAACTCGCTAGGAGTGCTCCCTGATCATCCACAGTCAACTCCACTCCCAGCCTACGGAGCTCAACCAACAATGGTAATCGTACAGTCCTCAGATGCGACAAAGAACTAGCTGACTTCCTGCTCAAAGCATCGGCTACCACATTAGCCTTCCCTGGGTGATACTCAATAGTACAGTCGTAGTCCTTAAGCAACTCCAACCAACGGCGCTGTCTCAGATTCAATTCCTTTTGAGTGAACAAATACTTCAAGCTCTTGTGGTCCGTGAAGATCCTGCACCTCTCGCCGTACAAGTAATGCCGCCAAATCTTCAGGGCATGAACCACCGCAGCAAGTTCCAAGTCATGTGTAGGGTAGTTCATCTCATGGGGTTTCAATTGTCGGGAAGCATACGCAATCACTTTCCCGTGCTGCATCAAGACACAACCCAAACCTTGCAAAGAAGCGTCACTATACACCTCGAACTCCCCACTATCGTCTAGAAGGGCTAACACAGGAGCAGATGTCAACCGCCTTTTAAGCTCCTGGAAACTCGGTTCACAGTTCTCATCCCACTCAAACCGAACTCCTTTCCGAGTCAGTCTCGTCAACGGTGCTGCAAGAATAGAAAAGTCCTCAATAAAACGCCGGTAATAACCTGCCAAACCCAAAAAACTCCTAATCTCCGTCACCGTCTTAGGCTGTTCCCATTTTGCTACCGCCTCGACTTTCTGAGGATCCACGCTGATACCCTCGGCCGAAATCACATGGCCAAGAAATCCAACACCGGTCAACCAGTACTGACACTTACTCAGCTTCGCATACAACTGATGCTCCCTCAGAGTCTTAAGCACGATTCGCAGATGTTCCTCATGCGCCTTCGCACTCTTCGAATACACCAAAATGTCGTCAATGAAGACAATCACGAAACAATCCAAATATGACCGCAACACTCGGTTCATAAGGTCCATAAAAGCTGCTGGGGCATTAGTCAAACCAAAAGGCATCACAACAAACTCATAATGACCGTACCTGGTCTGAAAAGCTGTCTTCGGTACATCCTCTTCTTTAACCCTTAACTGATGATAATCGGAGCGAAGATCAATCTTCGAAAAGTACTGCGCCCCTTTTAACTGGTCAAACAAATCATCAATCCGGGGTAAGGGATACTTATTCCGAATAGTTACCTTATTCAGTTGTCTGTAATCCACACACAATCTCAATCCTCCGTCCTTTTTCTTGACAAACAATACTGGTGCTCCCCAAGGTGACATACTCGGTCGAATGAACCCTATATCGACCAACTCTTGCAACTGGGCCTTAAGTTCCCTCAATTCTGCAGGTTCCATGCGATAAGGAGTCTGTGAGATAGGCTGTGTACCTGGAAGAAGATCAATCGTAAACTCGAGATCTCGGTGTGGGGGTAGTCCTGGTAACTCCACGGGAAAAACATCGGGAAACTCCCGTACCACGGGTATATCCTCCGCCCTCACTGGCGTAATATGCGTATCCACCACATGAGCTATGTAACCTTGGCACCCCTTACGCAACAACTTGCTAGCCTCAAGTGCCGATATAACTCCAGTAGGAACTGCACGCTGATCCCCCTGAAACGTAGTCTCTGGTAATCCGGGACTCCGGAAAGTCACTTTCCTATCAAAGCACTCGATAGAAGCATGATGTCTTGTCAACCAGCCCATACCCAAAATAACATCAAAATCCTGTAGATCCAAAAGTAACAAATCCGCCATCAACTCAACCTCACCTACCATCACCGGACACTCTCTCAACACCTGAGTCACCACCAAAACCTCCCCAGTAGGTGTACTCACCCCTAAAGCACACTCCAAAGTAGACACCTCCCTCCCTGTCACCAGCCTACACCTCCGGGCTACAAACGAATGCGTAGCCCCGGGATCTATCAAAGCAAAAATAGTGTGGCCAAATATGGTAAGTGTACCTGTCACCACTCCCGGTGCTGATCTGGCCTCCTACTGAGTCATAGCAAAAACTCGCGCCTGAGGTCCCGATGACCTACCGCGCCCCCTGGAACTGCTCGTGGCACCATCGCCACCCCTAGGGCCTGCTGCCCCTCACACTGAAGCAGCACTCCGCCCGGGTTCCGCTGCACCTCTGCCTGCTCCACCCTCCGGAGCTAACAATGGGCACTCCCTCCGGAAGTGTCCTCGCTCTCCGAAATAGAAGCAAGCATCCCTACCGGGTCCACCAGTATGCCTCCCCGTAGAAGCCACTGAAGTCGCACTCGCCTGAGGAGTCGGATGTGCCCTAGCTCCTCGAAATCCCGAGCCCTGAAAACTCCCTGGTCGGCCATACCGGGCTCCACCAGCCGATGACGATCCACCAAAATTACCCTGCTTCGGGGGCCTCTGACTCGATGCTCCTGGAAATGAATGCTCTCGGCGTCGAACACTGCCCGAGTACTGTGGTCTAGCAGGTAAACTGGCCTCAACCCTGACAGCAGCATCAGACAACTCCCGGAAAGTAGCAAAAGAGCCAGCTGTCACTATGGCCCTGATCTCTCCCCGAAGGCCCAATTCAAACCGGCGGCACTTCTCCGCCTCGGTAGCCACAAAGGCCGGAGCAAACTGGGATAGCATCTGGAATCTCTGTTCATACTCAGCAACTGTCAAGTTCCCTTGCTTTAACTGAAGAAATTCTGCCTCCTTCGCTTCCCGGAAAGAACGGGGATAGTACTGATCTAGAAACCGCTCCCGGAAAGTCTCCCATGTCACGGTATGTGCATCCCAGCCGGACAACTCCAGCGTGTACCACCACTCATATGCGGCTCCATCTAACAGAAAAGTAGCCAACAAAACCCGGTCCTCTGGAGGACAGTGCATCACCCCGAAAATACGCTCAAGCCGGGTGATCCATCGATGAGCTTCCTCGGGATCTGCCCCACCGCTGAAAGTAGTAGCCCCAAGTCGCTGGGCTCTCTCGATCGAAGCGCTCTCAGTCCCTCTCGCCGCTTCATCTTCAGGTCGTGGAAGGGGTTCACGTCTCGGAGGCATGATCGATCGTACGCTGAAAGAGGCATAGAGTTAGTCAAACAACCTAGACCCAACACAAATCGATAACCTTGCTCTGATACCAATTGTCAGGACCCGTCCCAAATATCGCCTCGATACCCGGGACGAACCCTGCTCCCGTCTGACAATCACACTTACAGTACCAAAAAAAAACAGCCTTCATATAACTATAAGCATAACTATCAGACGAAGGAGTAAAATATATACAACAGTCAGTCAGAGCATAGTTCTACAAAATGGGCACAAAAGTCCTACAATGCTAGTCTCGCAACGGAAGAACGTCGGAAGCTCTATGCCTCGATATCTGCCTCAGCGTTCACCCCAGCGCTATCACCACGACCTGGAGGGAAAATTTAAACCAAAAGATGTGAGTGGACTAAAAGAAAAAAAAACAGAAAGTTTGAAAACCGTTTATTTCCAAATCAACGCTAAGAAACTAGAACACTCTGTTCCCTCCGTTTTGGAAAGTGATTAAATAATTCTAAACCAAGAAACATCATAAGAAACAGAAACACTATAAAATATCATAAGAAACAGATACACTGTAAAATACCATAAGAAACAGAAACACTATAAAACGGATATAGAAATCATAGCATCAGCATCAAATCATCATTTCCGATCAAACCTGCTGGACCTATCCGAGTCTTTAAACTCACTCAGGCCTTAAATGAAATCCGAGTCTTTAAACTCCCGAGTCTTTAAACTCAATAGGCCTATGGGGGTAATATCAACATATCCGAGTCTTTAAACTCAATCCGGGCCCGTCCCCCGTCAATATCAATCCGGGTCTTTAAACCCAATATCTAGATCCAGCAAATCCAATCCATATCCAGTGTAAAACCAATTCGAAGTCTATCGCCAAACTCGAATTCGAAATCCCCGGTTCGAAGCCCTTCAGGCGTTCCGAACCGACATTCCGAACCCAAATCCGGAAATCCATTCTTATACCCAGAAATCACACATAATCACAAATCATATTTCATAACCCATTGATCATCATCAGAAAACATTTATAGGTTGAAATCGCAAATATGGCATCAAAATCCGAAAACCAGTTTTTTCTCGAAAAACGTGCAAAATCTCGGAAATGTCTCGAAAAATGTGCAAACTCATCAATCACATATAATCATCATTCAAAAGCATAAAAACATATTTAAGATCATAAAACTTCAATAAAACAGTTAGGCATGCTCGGATTTAAAGAAAGAGTCCACTCACAAGTCAGAACGAGTCAATCTCTCTCCGTGCGCTCCTCAATCGTCTCGGGTGCCTCCCGTCCTGTCAATATACACCAAATAGGGTCACAAACACATCAAGGATACTAACCCTAATTTTCCCAATTTTTCGGAAATTAAATAATATTTTAATCCTAGACCCTAAACCATCCGGATTCCCGAACAACCTCCTAACATCGTCCGATTCACCCGAAATTTATACCATTGGACTCCTTAGGACATTTAGAACCAAAACCATGTTGGAAGCTTGGCCGGATTCCTCCCCACGCGCCTCCACGTGCCGCCCAAAGTGGCTGCGCGTGGGCCTCACGCGCTTGCTATAGTGCATCCCCAACCTCGATCGAACCCGGTTCGCACCAGGGCTGCAACTCAGACCGGCGAGATCCAATCTCCGCCGTCTGGCCGCCATTTCATCTCCTCTCTTTTCCTATAGCTTCGTCCAGGCACCAGGAATTCATCCCCCTCTCTAACAACCCGTCTCGAGAGCCGGGATTAGTAGAGTTAATGTTGACTTTTATTCGGGTGGTCAATTAGGTATTGGCCAGTGACCAGGACGTAGTTGAGGACGTCACGAACCCGTAGACATGAGGTACGTTCGATTCCGACATCCGAGGAGGAAGTTGTGATGTTCGGAAGGTTGAGGGCTTAACTGTAATTTGGGTAAATTAGGGGGAATAGTTGACTTTTTGTACGAATGGGTTTTGGTAGGTTAACCTAGCATGGTTAGCTAGCTTTCGTCGTCCTGAGTTTGATGACAGGTGGCACGTATTCATCGGACTTACGAGGCGAGAGTTACGGGTCTAGGAAGTTTTGACAAAACCGTAAAAATGTGTTAAACAGGAGGGTATTTTGGTCTTTTTGGCATCTGGGGATTTGTGCAGAGAGAGAAAGCAAACTGGACGGCTGAGATTTAACCAGATGGGATAAGGGTTGAGTGGATGGTGACATGTGGCAAGGGGCTAGAGGATTCTGGGAGAATCCTGTGTGTTCATAGCCCAAATAATTGGGGTGCACTCATGCAAACCCGTGGTTGTTCTTCGACAAACACAAAGAAACAGAGAGAGCTTGTGAGGAGAAGTTGAGGATTGATCGTGGTAATTGACGAGTCCTGGTGAGTGAGGGAGGAACGGGAGACTGAAAGGAAGCTGGTGGTCGTGAATTTGTGGTGGAATCGTGCACGACGGCAAGGCGGTGGTGCGGCAAAGTTTTTGGGGAAACAGGGAGACCGTGAGCGTTTGGTGGTGGCTACGCCGTGAGGTGGCTCAAACCACGGCCGTGGGACGTTCAGGAGGTTGCAGGGAGGCCAACGAACACCGTGGCACGCGGCGGTGCGCACGGCGGAGCTGCAATCGAAGGGTAAGGTTTCTTGCTCTGTTTTTCCCGTAAACTTCATTTGGAAAGTCGTGAGTCTGAGTTTAGAACCGAGAGGATTGAAGGTCAGGGTGATGTTTAGGGAGGTCCTAGGAGTGGTTTGTGGTGGTCGCCGTGACGGGGCATACACGGCGGAGCTCAGTCGAAGTGGAGTACTCTGTTACTCTGTTTCGGCCGTGAACTTCAAACCCAAAGTCGTCGAGTTTGGGGCTGAGTCGACGGTATAGGAGGGTTGGTCTAGGTTCAGTAAGGCCCTAGGGATTGTTTGGTGTCGCCACCGTGACGGGAGGTGACCGGAGCAGATGGATCGTGAAACAGGGGTTTGAGGGCTGTCTGGTTCGAGCTGGAATCGACGATGGTGGGACTGTGTCGAGGTTAGAGGAGTAGGGGATTGGATTCTTGGTGTCTGGACGAAGCCGTGGGTGGAAGAAGGGAAGGAAATGGTGACCGGACGGCGAAGAATGCTCCTCGCCGGTTCAATTCACGGCGGTCGGTTCAGCACAGTGAGGTCGAGGTTGATGATGCTACTGTAGCTGGCGCGTGAGGGCCACGCGCAGCCACTTTGGGCGGCGCGTGGGGGTGCGTGCGGTGGTGGTTGGGAAAACGGTCAACATGGTTTTTGGTCTAGGAGTTGTGGTGAGTTCAATGGAGTTGGGTTCGAGTCAATCGGACGTGAGGGCGTGAGGTCGAGGTTGATGATGCTACTGTAGCTGGCGCGTGAGGGCCACGCGCAGCCACTTTGGGCGGCGCGTGGGGGCGCGTGCGGCGGTGGTTGGGAAAACGGTCAACATGGTTTTTGGTCTAGGAGTTGTGGTGAGTTCAATGGAGTTGGGTTCGAGTCAATCGGACGTCGTTTGAGTTTAGTTCCGCGAGGGTGAATGTTTAGGGTCCCGGGTTTTAGGTCTTCGGTTCGGGGAATTTTGAGGAAATTTAGGTGAATGTTCGTAGATGTATAGTGACGTATTTTTGACGATGATTGACAGGATCGGGATTTCCCGAGGAAGCCGAGGAACGGGCTGGACGTTCGGGACGCGAGTAGGGCTCTGTATGTGAGTGGACCCTTTCCTTAAACTCGATCATGCATAACTGTTTTTATATACGTTTTTGATGGTTTTACTCTTACATCTATGATCTTGACTATGTTATGATGGTTTTACGTGATTGCACGGTTTTCGAGAAAAAGACGGTTTTAGCATGTTTTACGAAAAGGGTGATTTTGGAGAGATAAATGATCTCAATGATTTTAAGGGGATTTTGGGACATGATTTTGAGAATCAAGGTTTTGATTTTGAAATCGAAAGTGACAATTGGATTTGGGGCAAAGGCTTGAAAAGTGGTATTCCGGATTTGGGTTCGGAATGACGGTTCTGAACGCCGGAAAGGCTTCGGACCGGGGATTTCGGATTCGAGTTTGGATATGGATTTGGTAAACAGTTTTCAAATGATTTTGGGATTGGATTTGCTGGATCTGGATATTGGGTTTAAAGACCCGGATATATGTGACGGGGGACCGGCCGGAATGGGTTTAAAGACCCGGATTGAGTTTAAAGACTCGAGAGTTTAAAGACTCGGATATATTGATTTCCCCCGTAGGCCTTGAGTTTAAAGACTCGGGAGTTTAAAGACTCGGATATGATTATGGCCTGGATTGAGTTTAAAGACTCGGGAGTTTAAAGACTCGGATAGGTCCAGCAGGTTCGATCGGGAAATGAGGATTTGAGATTTATGGTTTATGATACGGTTTCTGATATTCATGCTATGATTTCTATAACTGTTTTATAGTATTTCTGTTTCTTATGATATTTTATAGTGTTTCTGTTCTTATGATGTTTTATGATGCTTATTTTATAACTGTGTTCATAACTGTTGGTTATGCATGTGGTTTCAAAACGGAGGGCTAAAACCCCGGTTTTTATATGAAATGGTTTTTGAACTTTTTGTACTTTCTGGTCCACTCACACTTTCTGTTTGTTTTAACTTGTCCTCCAGGTTGTGGAGCGAGTGCGGGGTCTTGACGTCGAGGCAGTGACCAAGGCATAGAAGTCACGCGAGGGGTCCTGGAGTAGTTTAAAGTCTTCCGTGTGCGTGTAATTTATCGGTTTTTATTTTCCTTGTATCTTCGAACTATGCTCTGTAAACGATAACTTTGGGATATTTCGTTTAAGTACTCCTGCGTCTGACTGGGTTGAGTGAGGTTTACTTGGGTGTTGTGTCGGGGAGTCAGACGGGAGCGGGATTTACCTCGGGTTTCGGGGTGAAACCGGGGTGGGTCCTGACACCCTCACTCTCCTGGTTCGACTTAACCCTCAGCTTCACGACTGAAGCTCGAAAGAAAACACAGTCGACCCCCTGTTTTCCTTCCCGGCCGTCCAGTGCTTCCCCCTTCACGGTGGCGATTCCAACCTCTCCCTAAGACCTCACTGAGTCACTTCCAACTCACAGAAACCTTCGATTCACCCCTAAAGTCCACGACTTCCCGTTTGAGCTCACGGCCAAAACAGAGTACAGAGTACTCGCCGTCGCCTGAACGCCGCCGTGTACACCTCCGTCACGGCAACCATCACAAACCACTCCTAGGACCTCCCTAAACATCACTGTACTCACCAATCCCCTCGATTCTCATCCTACCTTCACGACTTTCAAAATGAAAATCACAGGAAAAACAGAGGAATAAAACTCACCCTTCGATTCCGTCTCCGCCGCAAGCGCCGCCGCGTACCACGGTGCTTGTTGGTCTCCCTGCAACCTCCTACGGCTCCCACTGCCATGGTTTGAGCCACCACACGGCGTAGCCACCACCAAACTCTCACGGTCTCCCTGTTTTCCCAAAACTTCGCCGCACCACCACCGTGCCGTCGTGCACGATTTCTCCACCAAAACACGATCACCAGCTCAAACACTTCTCTCTGTCACTCTCACAAATCACTCTTCACTCTCCTTTGCACAGAATCGATCAATCTCGCCCAAACTCTCACCCTCTGTTTCTCTACGTTCAAAGGATTGCACGGTTCAATTTTTGTGCAAAGTGTGGCCGTGCACACTTGAGAACGGCCTGGAACCATCCAGTGTCCCCCACGTGTCCAGCATCCATAGGTCAGCACAAAATATCCCTGCCACTTGCCCTTATCTGATTGGGCTGAGGGAAATGACCAAAATACCCCTCTTGCACAAATTACCATTTTACCCTCACACTTTCCAGACTCGTAAATATTTCATCCGACGTCCGATGACAGCATGCCGCCTGTCGTTGTACTCAGGGCGTAGAGACCTATCTAACGATCCTCGGTCTACGTGAAAATCACAAGTCCTCCAAAAAGTCAACATTTTCCTCATTTACTCAAAATTACGGTAACGCCCTCAATCTTCCGAACGTCATAACTTTTTCTCCGATTGTCCGAATCGAACCTGCCACCTGTCTACGGACTCGTGACGTCCTAAACTACGTCACGGTCAAGGGTTAACACTCATCCAATCGGTAATTCAAAAAGTCAACTTTTGGCCTACTATTCACAAGGGCAAAATCGTCCTTTATATACAAAAATCTTATAAAATTACATTTTTACCCTTCCCGAAGGTACGGGTTGTTACACATCGCAGTAGGGAAATTAATGCTAATGGTGGAGGAAAAGGAGGTAGAGGTTGGGAAAGCAGTGGTGGTGGTAGAGCTGGTAATGGCAAAGCCTGAAATTTAGGTGAGAATGAGCCCCTTATATAGATAAATGCTTAGGGTTTTTTGGTCGAAAGGAAATCAGTGTTTTTGACTCCACTATGAATTAAGAAGTTAATGTCTAAGAGAGACACTATCTAATAATAATGATAATGATGGGAAAAATACTTATACAATTGTGGTATCATCTATTTTGATTACCCAAAAGTATGCAAAACAAATACGCATTCACTCATATTGTTAATATTTATTAGATGAATGTGACATGTTAATAGAGAATTAAGAAGAAATAGGCAAAAGAAGAAATAAACTTCAAATTTTTTAACAATATTGATATAATTTGCATTTTAGGTGTGCCTATTAATTTTTTTTTGTGTTTTCCTTGGCCTTCTAAATTAGCCAAGAGCATCAATAAGAAAGGTAGAAATTTTTTTTCGGGTTCTTCTGCTTCCTACTCCACCTATTGCTTGACATAATATATGTAAACCCAAGGACAAGGGAGGGCTAGGTCTCAAAAAAGTTAAGGACTTTAATAAAGTGGCTATGACCAAACTAGGTTGGAAGATACTCAAGGGCCATGAGTATTGGCAGCTCAAATTAGTTAAAGCTAAATACCTAAGGAAACTAATCTTTTCTTATGTCCTCAAAAAGCTTCCAACTCATTTCCTTGGAAAGGAATCTTGGACAATCGTGTTCTCTTTTTCGGGGAATACGATGGATTGTTGTTGGTGATACCCATATTAATTTTTGTGGTGCTTACTAGGCCTTTCCCTATCCTCTTGCAAAGTTTATGGATCAACATCATCTTGACCATTTGAATTGGTCTCTAAATTTAATGGAGAAACATCATCTTGACTATCTAGATTGGTCTCTTATTATTGATAAATTTATTAGCAATAAAAAATGGAACATTTACACTCTAAATACTCTTTTACCTAACAATGTTGTGAAATCTATCCTTGTTTTTCCTTTTCCTATCCCTAACTCTTTACATGAAGACAAGTTTATTTGGGGACCTAATCCCAAAAGAACTTTCTCTGTTAGATCTACCTCCTTGCTCTCGGGGAGTTTGGAATATCTCCAACCCTACTATAAGACCAAATAGACATGTTGATATTGTTTATTAGTCATTTTCTCTCAACAGCCAAGACTTGTAGGACAACCTCATTGTTGCCATCTTGATTTGTTGGTAGATTTGGATTGACGAGAATGAATATATTTTTATCAGAAGCCTCATTCCCACGTTCGTGTTCTTCTTGCTTACAATACTTTGGGCCATAGCATCCTTTCTACAAATTGGAGGAAGAAGAATGGACCTTCGAAAAACCAGAATATAATCTGTTGGAAGCCGCCTCCGCATGACTTCTTCAAATTGAACTGTGATGGCTCGATGTGTACCAATGGTTGTGCAGCTACATGATATGTGACCAGGGATACCTCTGGTTTTCCTATCTAAAGAGGTCTAGGAATATTGGCTTCTCTGATGTTCTTAGATCTGAAGGCTATGGGCTCTTGGATGGTTTGTGCAAAGGTAAAGAGTTCGGCATTTCCAAGTTATTGGTGGATGACAATTCCAAAAACCATATTAATGCCATTATCCATGTAACGACCCGGATATCGAAAAAGGAAATATTGGAAAATTTGAAGGAAAGTCGATTCTGCCCCTGGTTATAAGGGCTGAAAGTTGAATTTTTGATTGGGACCTTATTTGGATTTTCCGGAAGTACCGTTGGATAGATCTCGAGACACTGAATCCGTAGACAAGCGGTATGCGTTAATCGAAGTTCAGATGGAAAAGTTACGAACCTTGGAACATTAGGGGCACTTTGGTCATTTGTTGAGCAAAGGGTAAAAAGGTAATTTGGCGGGCAGCTTTGCTGATTCAGTCGTTCACCGTCTCAGTCACGTGTTTTAGTTACATCTGTCACTGGGAGATTGTATTTAGTGGCAAGATTGCCGCTTGAAATTGGACAAATTCAAACGTGAAGGTTATAAACGGTGAGTAAATGGTTGTGCAAAATTCCAATCCATTGTGATCAGTAAAGAAAACCAGAGACACAGGGAGATTAGGAGGGAAATTGTGAGTGAAAAACGAGAGGGAAACAGAAGAGAAAACAGAAAGGAAACAGTAAACCCGAGAGGAAAACCCGAAGTAGTGCTTGGAGAAATTGAGAATCAATTTCCAAGTTTCAGCCTAACCCAAGTCGAATTAAGGTCAGAATTAGTCTTCTGGGCCCATTTCGAGTCGAACCACGTCAAAAACGAAGGAAATTGACGAAGAAACCATCAAGAATAGACCCTGCGAAATCTCTGAAATAGTCGAATTCAATTCGTGTAATTGAAGGTGAGGAATTCCCAAATTGATGTTGGATTTATGTTTTTGTTAGTCTAATGATACTTTCTGGTTAATTGGAAAGGACAATTAAGGTCGAATTGGATGAATTGGACAATTGAGTTTGACAGTATGAACTTGGGGATTTGTGAGTTTTAGCGTGAATCGTGTTAATTAACTTATGCAAAACTTTAATTAAGATGTATTATAAGTGATTTAATGAAAGAATTGAAAGAAACAAGCTCGAATTGAAGGAAATCTAACCGGGTTGTGTCGCGGGTCGAATCATCCATTTGCAGGGCAGCCGGGTAAGGACGATGCACTGTAGCATCACTGTGCACGTCGCGTGGATTTCACGCGCAGCCACTCACGGCGGCGTGTGAGGGCGCGTGGTGGCTTATCTCGAGGTGAGGTCAACATAACTTTTGTTCCATTTAATGTAACGAAAATTTTGACTTTGGTTTTGAGTTAATCGGACACCGTTTCGATATTGTTTCGAGGGTCTGAAGGTTTATGTTATGTTTTAAATTAATATTTAATTCACGGAAAATTATGGGGAATTAGTATGATGTTAATTAAGTCATTAGTGACCCTGAGTAATGATTTTGGACAGGATTCGAGATTCCTGGAAAATACCAGAAATTACGGGAATGCATGCGGCTCGGAAAGCGAGCGGTTTGGACAATGTGTAAGTGGATGTTTGTTTTATAAACTGATATGCATGCATAGTTAAATGTTTTACATGATTTATGGCATGATTTGAATGACAATGATTTGGTATGATTATTTCTGGAATTAATGATTATTTTAATCAGTGTTTTGGGCACGTTTTTCGAGAAACTGCAAAACTGTTGTTTTGGGTGAAAGCCCGGGATTTGAGATTGGTTTTGAGTTGGGAAATTGATTTAATGGATTTTTAATGTTTTTCGGACATTTTACGGATGTATATAAAAAGGGCAACCGAGGTTGCGATTGTAGGGATTTGCGTGGAATTGATGATTTGGGCTAGGACCGGGATGTAAAAAAGATGTTTTGAATAGCATTGTGAGTTAATGATTTTAATGATAAAATGATGGAATTAAATGATTTTCAGATATGATTTTACGGATTTACGTGCATTGAATTGTTTAATGATTTTAAGGATTTACGAGAAATGAGAAATGAGATTTGGGCATGTGGCCCTGTGATAAATGGTTTTAACATGGTTTTACTGATGATTTTGATTGTGTATTGATGTTTGATGCCCCTAGATGTGTAATTCCTGGGTAGACTTCGAATGTGTAATTCCTGAAGTGACTCAGGATGTGTAATTCTCGGAGGGACTCCGGATGCGTAATTCCCGGAGGGACCGGATGTGTAATTCCCAGTGAGGCTAGATGTGTAATTCCCAGCAGGATGATGACTCTGGATGTGAAATTCCCAGAGGACCCTCGGATGTGTAATTCCCGAATTATATGCTTTATCTTTATGAAATGTTTTCATGAGATTTGGCTAGAAAGCCGGTGATGTTTTTCATATGTTGATTCTATGCATGCATGGTTTGATAAACTAGAGGGTAAATGATGTATTTTGATAAATGTGTTTTAAATGATATTATTTTTGTCCACTCACACCTTTCCTGTTTTTGATGACCCTCCAGGCCGTGGCACGAGACTGGGGCAAAGCGAGAGGCGGAGGCATAAGAAGAAATCGATCTAGTCATCCCTTGTCTGACAGGTGCTGAGAGGTAATTTCAGGGCTTCGGTTGACTTGTCAGACGGGGATAGGACCAGGCACGGTTATCAAAGTCCAGTTGGGACGGGTCCTGTCAATCCACCCCAATTCGGCGCCTTGGAGTCTCCACACAATCCTCAAGAACATTCGTCTCCTCAGTAGTTCCTTCGACTTTTTAATTTCAAACATGTTTTAGGGAGGCCAATTTTGTCACTGATGTCATTGCTAACTTTGGGAAGCATTTGGGACACAATGTTGCTGACGCCTCCAAGTGGTGTAAATCCTTCTCTAATAGTTTTATTATAGCTTGAAGATTTGATTATGTTGCTGGTGGTTGTTTAAGAAGCTTTGCCTTCTAACTCTTTATGTTTTCTTTTCATACCACAAAAAGGTGTAATTTTCATACACATATATACATAAAAATGTAAATAAATAAAAAATCACAGTATGGCCCTGTGGCCCTTTTGGTCCAGAGATGGCTCCGCCTCTGAGAAAGGGTAAAGATAAAGGTGAAAAAAGAGGTGGTGGTTGTGGCAACGGAGTAGGTTTAGACAAGAGGTGTTGGTTTGTTCCCTTAATAAAAACATATTTGTTGAGAGGAATGTCATTAAACCATACACTAGGGGTCAAATGCGTGAATAATATAAATTGTGAAAACAATTACTTTTTTAGAAATTAATTTGAATACTGTAGGAAACAAAAAATGTCATTAACTTTTTTGTGAAAACGTCTTTCAAAAGCAATCTATGTGATATTTTTAAAAGTTACTATAAAATATTCATTTTTTTTAAGAATAAAAGAAACAAAAAAAATTTCATTTTTATCAAACAATTTACTACTGCTTGCTTTCAAATAAAAAAATATTTTTAAGAAGAAAAAAATAATACCAAACATGGCTTAAATATGTATCCCTAAGGAATCAGCTTATACCTTATGTTATAGGTAGTATACTGACATAAATAGATCGATACTATCACAATATGTTAGAAATGTTATCACAAAATTGACAAATGTAATATAATATAAATAAAAATATCGTAGTTGTGATCCTAAATAAACTTTCGTGAAAATTACATTTAAATTTTAATGGTATACGTGATATAGCTAGATAAATAAATTGATAATATTGTCATATGAAAGTAGCTATTAGGAATGGGCACGATGCAGTTCCATACAGATATTGGTAATATCTAAATACAAACTGTCAAAATCTTAAAAGTTCGATATGTTTTGGATTTTCTAAAATTAGAATTGAAACTATTTCGATCCAAACTGTATAGGGATAAAAAAAAAATGAAAGGATAACCAAAAAAAGGAGATAAAAACAGCAGAATAATCAATACTCAAAATTTTATATATTAAGCTTGCGGATGAGATTACCACTATATTAAGATTTTTTTAAAATCTAAATGAAAATTTCATTAATAAAAAAAAAGGGATTACATATGGTTGGGTGCACACAAACATATGTCGGGACCTCATTAAAACCCTTACCATAAAACTAGTTAGACCAGGATAAATCTGATGAGGGACAAAGAGTACCTCAAAACCACAACGAATAGAAACAAAACAAAGTTAAACCTCCAATTCTCTTTCAGCAAGGGATTGAACCCATGGTGTGGTGGAGGGAACCCAAGCAATTCTAAGTTGTGACTGAAGCCCGTCTTGTGCTAGTTGGTGAGCAATCTATTCGCCTCTCGTGGCACAAAACCCAAAGCATCAGCAGGAAGAGAGAGCACAACCATAAGAGCAGCTCCTTCGCAGCCTAGAAACCCAATAGGATTCCAATTATCCTAAGTAGCCCGCAAAGCGACCACAATCTGCATAGAATCAGTCTTTAACTGTACACTGCCCAGGCCCAGATATTTCACCATGAGAGGTCTGATTTTCAACGCTGTAAGCTCAGCAGCAAGCATAGAAATCCCAACATCACAGTTAAGTTTGTAAAGTCCCACCACTGTTTTGGACCACCGCTGACATCGCACAAGCCTAGCACCACTGAAATGTGATTGGAGCAGCACAAATTCCTCTTGCGCTGCCAACCCCTGAGAAGCCAAGATCGCAACATCACCAACAAGTAGCCTATGGACAACCTTATTCCGCCCGTGCCAGACCTGTCGACACACAAAAATGAATTGTTCTACCTAATTCCACTATATTAAGATTTATTAAACAAATATTACCACTATTTGGGTAAATCTGGGTCGTTTTTTATTTTTATTTTGTATTAGTAGTATATTTAAAAATTAATATATTTCTTAATAGTCCAGTTTGGATTTAACAGATTTTTAAAATAAAAATTCAAATCCAAACTATATTAATGGAGCAGTTTTGATTCTCAAACTGATTAATTTTTATCCAATTAAATTTAAACTATTGAATAAATAATAATTTAAAATGGATTGATTAGTAGTTTATTTTAACAAATTTGGACCGTACTTAGTTGGAAGAAGAAAAAAGTAGCTATGCATTGTAATATAACATGAAAGAAAAATTATGTTCTGTTAAAGGAAATGAATAAAAAATATGACAATAATAATATATTACAAATATTTCAAATAGTTTCTAAATTATTTGTGACCATACTCTGCGTGTTGAGGGAAGTGTCGCATAAAGCAAAGGCCTCTCTCACCCCATACAATCTCGTTCAGACTTTCCACTTCAGTTTCTTCCAACCTTCCTATACTCAACTTGATTGATCTCTCCACTTCCTCCCTATCAGCTCAAAACGCCTTCGCATGACTCCCAAACCTCCAGCCGAAGTCCTCTTCTTCAAAACCTAACCCAAATTCAACATCCAGACGAATCCCTCGTATTCAATTTCTTCATCTGTTATTCGTTTCGGCTGGAAACCCAATTGAAAATAAGACCCAATTCGTCCATAAACCCATGCCATGCATGATTATATCGCCTCTCTGTTTATATTTTAATCGATTTCATTAGTTTTTCCTCAAGATTATGTAATAAATTGTCAATTTTGTTTAATTATTTGGGTGATAACCTATGGAGGATTTCTTGGGCAGCGATGATGAGTACGATAACTCCGATCAGGATTCTCTCGACGGAATCGAGAACGATGAATCTGATCCTCAGTGGATTCCGCCCAAAGGCCCCACAACTAAGGTTTTTTTATTGTTTTCTGGTTCCCTCCGGCTATTTCCAGCTATCAATAATAGTTGAATTTTAATTGTTTATCGAATCTTTTGATGGGCCTGCGTGATAATCTGCTTGTGTTTGTCTTGTTCTATTGGGTTTCATCATGATTCATTCATGGATATTTGGGGATTACTTTATGAATTTGATTGCATGAATAATTTGTGGGTTGTATTGGAATCAGGTTGCTTTTCACTTTCTTAATCATTTTCTCGTTTGTAAATCCATGTGATTTTTGTTTTTTTTTTTCAAATATGATTTCTGTTGTTGGGTATTGCTTTCAATAAGTTTTAGCTCTGTAATGTGCACGGTAAAGTTTTGAATTTGATGGCTGGTAAGTGAAAACAGAGCGTTTTTTGAGCACTATCGATCAGAAGTATAAATGATCATTGTAGTTTCGTAGAATACAATGTAATGGTGTGTGTCTCTGGATATGTGGATTAAGATTTTCCTATGCGCATTGTTCTTTTCCTACTTCAATACGTTGCTGGAATTGACTGTGTTTTTGTACCTCTGTAGGTAATTACCAAAGAATCTCTTCTGTCTGCACAGGTAGGAAAAGAATATTCCTTTATACTTTTCAATCTTCACCAGTTGGTCATCACAATATTAAGATTAACGTTTCAATTGGGTTTCACCTTCTGCAGAAGGAGGATTTGCGTAGGGTGATGGACTTGCTTTTTCTGAGGGAGCACCATGCCAGGACTTTACTTATTCACTACCGCTGGGATGTTGAGAAGGTTTTTGCAGTGCTTGTAGAGAAGGGAAAAGGTTCCTTGTTTGCTGAAGCAGGTGTAACTGTTGTGGAGCATCAAGATCTTGATCCACCACTGCCTAATTCTCCAGTAATGTGTGCTATTTGTATAGAAGATGTACCTAGTTGTGAGGCGACAAAAATGGACTGTGGACATTGCTTTTGCAACAACTGTAAGTAATCAACCCATTCTTACTCAATTTCACATGTTATGAAGCTTTGTTTTTTTCGATTCACATTGAGTTGGTATTTTAAGTTTTATCCTTGATCATGCATTTGTTTATATGTATACATATTTATAATAGTTATATATATATATAGATAGATATAAACAATATATATATATATGTGTGTGTGTGTGTGAGTGTGTTTGTATTCACAAAAGTATCCTTCTCTTCTTTGGTCCATTTTTTCTATCAAGCACGACTATCTTGAATTTAATACTCTCTTTCTTATGTAGGTTGGACAGAGCATTTTGTTGTCAAGATAAATGAGGGGCAAAGTAAGCGCATTAGATGCATGGCTCACAAATGCAATGCCATTTGTGATGAAACCGTTGTCAGAAATCTAGTCAATAAGAGGCATCCCCATCTTGCTGAGAAATTTGATCGTTTTCTTCTTGAGTCATACATTGAGGACAACAAAAGGGTTAGGTGGTGTCCAAGTACCCCTCACTGTGGGAATGCAATACGCGTAGAGGATGATGAGTTTTGCGAAATAGAATGTTCATGCGGTCTGCAGTTTTGTTTCAGTTGCTTATCACAAGCTCATTCACCTTGTTCATGCTTAATGTGGGAGTTGTGGACCAAGAAATGCAGAGATGAATCAGAGACAGTTAATTGGATGACAGTCCACACAAAACCTTGTCCCAAGTGTCACAAACCTGTGGAGAAGAATGGTGGCTGCAACCTTGTAAGCTGCATCTGCGGACAAGCATTTTGGTGAGGGTTCTTTCTTCTTTATTGTTTTTGTTATCCTGTTTCTTTGACTTTCAATTGTCTTAACTTGATGCATGTTCTTATTATGCCATGCTTGAAAAACTTCAAAAATTGGCAAATACTTGCATTATAGTTTGACATTTGTTGACTTCTCTTTCAGAATTTGAAATTGACTTGTACTTTCTTTCCTGTTGATGCAGTTGGCTATGTGGTGGAGCCACTGGTCGAGACCATACATGGTCAAGCATTGCAGGTCATAGCTGTGGTCGGTACAAAGAAGACAAACAGCAAAGTGCAGAGCGCGCGAAGAGGGATCTATATCGATATATGCACTATCATAACCGTTACAAAGCTCATACAGATTCCTTTAAGCTTGAAACCAACCTGAAGGAGAGTATACAGAAGAAGGTGTCAACTTTAGAGGAGATGGACTCGAGGCTTAGAGATTTCAGTTGGGTAAATAATGGGCTCTCCCGACTTTTCAGGTCAAGGCGGGTTCTTTCATATTCATACCCATTTGCTTTTTATATGTTTGGAGAAGAATTGTTTAGGGATGAGATGACAAAAAAGGAAAGGGAGATAAAACAGAATTTGTTTGAGGACCAGCAGCAGCAACTTGAAGAAAATGTTGAGAAACTATCGAAGTTTTTGGAAGCACCTTTTAATGAATATAGTGAGAATGAAGTTATGGACGTTAGGATGCAAGTGATCAATCTATCTGCAATCACAGATACCCTCTGTCAGAAAATGTGAGTATAGATGCCAGAAAATAGTTTAATAGAACTTTCTACAACATGCAGTTATGAATGTATTTGTGTATTTGTGATGGTGGTCAACATTTTTTTCCGTTCAATTGCATGCAGGTATGACTGTATTGAGAATGATCTGCTGGGTTCGTTACAGCTCGGTATCCACAATATAGCTCCTTACAAGTCAAAAGGCATTGAGAAAGCTGCAGAACTTACCGTTTGTTGGGTCAATAATACTGATAATGCTGATAAAGATCTACCATTGCATTATGGAACAAGTGGTAAAGTTGATTCCATGAATTCTTCTGCCTCCCGATTTTCCTAATTAACAAAAAATAATGAAAAATGTTACTTGTTACAAAAAAAAAAAAAAAAAAATTATCGCATGCATGTAATTTGGTATCTAAGCATTGTTGAGAGTAATTGTAAACCGGTCAACTTTTTAGGTGTCACTATTATGGTTATACTCACGAGTCCAATTGGATTGCATCACATCTTCTTGGCATTGGATTTCTGTAATTTTGTAAATTTTCACTGGATTAATTTTTTTTTTCTTACTTGGTCATTGTCAAATTTGGTTTCGTTTGCTCCAAAGAATTAGTGTACTATCACATTTTTAATACATGATGGATGTAAAAGGGAAGATAACTCAGGCTAACATGTGTAAGCTTTACTAATGCACTTTTATTGTAGGAGGATCGACTGAGCCTTCAGGTTCTGGAAGTTCAGAAGAGAGTGGGTGCTCTTCTCGGAAGCGTGCTAGGAAGGAGCATCTTGGAGGTGGTTTCTTTGATCTAAACTTGCCTGCAGAGGTTGACAGATCTGATTCATGAAAAGTTTCAGGCTTCGTACAGTAAAGATGTACAGTTCCTAACGTAAGACCTATTTTCTATGACGGTATAATCACCATTATTAATAGATCGCCATTATTAAAATCCCAAGTACTTTAGGTTTTAAGCTCCGAACTGCTTTGCGTCTTCCTCGTTCTTATCCCTTCTGTTGCCACCCTCTATTGGAAGAGAAATTGGTGGGCGTTTCGTGTTTCTGGATCCATTTCTCTCTGAAAGCTTATTTTGTAGATAAGCCTATGGTGGGGACTTTTGGGGCGCTGAATTTGTAAATTTTCCAGCTGAAACATGAGCAATTCTTAAATAGTATTTTGGGATTATATTCAATTTTTTTGGAGGATGGAAATAATCCAACCTTTTATCATTTCGTCTACTTTCAGGTTTGGTAACCTTTCTCGTGGAAGTGTTGATTTCTTGTTTTCTTCGCTTGGCTTTTTTCTGCCCAAAAATGGTGAAAATCTAGCAGTTTTCTTTCTAGAATGATTCTACACTGTAATCAAACGGAGAACCATGGATGAAAATATCGGTGAATGTCGTCGAAATTTCGGTATTTTTGGTCGAAATTTCGGTATTTTTGGTCGGCGGTATATAAGAAGGGGGAAAGAAATTCGCCGAAATATCGAACAATTGTCTTGTTTTGAATCCATCGATCGTTTTTTGGGATCACAACGATGAAGATGCACTATTAATTCGTGAAAATCGGACGTAAATCGAAGGTTATTTGATTGGGTCATGCCGCCGGGTCGAAAAACTCAAGTTGCAGACCCGACGGGAGGTAGGGGGAGACTTTGTTAATAGATGAATCTTTATACATATATAATTAACATAATATAAATTAACAGAGTAAAGCCCAATAGAGTTGGCATGGGTCTTTTATGTCCTTGGGGGGAGGGTCTCGGGTTCGACCCCCTAGCAATTGCAAAACCCTTGGTTTTTTTTAGTTTTTTCCTTTTTATTCTGCCAGCTGCCATTTAACCCTTGTTTTTTTTCCCCTTAGTTTTTTTTAGTTTTTTCCTTTTTATTCCACCAGCTGCCATTTAACCCTTGTTTTATTTTCCCTTGGTTTTCTTTTTAGTTTTTTCCTTTTTATTCATTTATTCCAATTTTTCAAAGGTTGGTCCTTTTTTTTTTTTTTCATTTTTTGTCCAATTTTATATATATCCATTACTTTCAATTTTTTTAACAAAATTTGACCCTATTTTTTCATTCTTTTTTTTCCCAATTTTAAATATATTAAACTTATTTTATCATTTTTCTTACATTGAATTTTTGTATGTTTATTGTTATGTTTTTAACCATTTTAATATTCAATTATAGTAACTCACCTCAATTTATGTTTATATTTAAGATTTTATATTATTAGTCATCGTCAGAATCATATTAAATCTTATTCATCATATATTTATTATATAAAAGTCATTTTATAGTTTTTATTAGTCATATATAACCATTATTGCATACTTAAGTTTTTCCCAAAGTTTCATTCCAAATTTCCAATTTTTAGACCGAATTTCCGTCATTTTTATTAATCGTAAACGATATCGATATTGATACCGATATTTGGGGCGAGATATCCGTAAATTTGACTAGCGATATATCCGTCGATATCGATATTTTCATCCTTGCGGAGAACATACACGTTAATTATTAGGGAAATTAATTCATAGATTCTTACTAACATATAAATTTATTCAAAAAATTGTATATAGAAAAATTAAATTTATGTCTTTTGACTAGTCAAAAGACTATACAATTTAAAATAGACCATAGTTTTTATATAAATTATAACTAATGTCATCCAATTGTAAACTAATCTAACAACAATCTAAAAATCATTTATCAAAATCTATCATGATTTCAACATTAATTTTATTTTTTTATTATAAAATTATATTGAGGATTATGAAAACATTAATCATATTTATATATTTTTTTGCACTTGTTCATTTTAAAATTAATATGAGTATCTAATCTAACTTAAAGTAAGATAATTAAAAACAATAATTCTTAAAAAATACTTTTAAATTTAAAAATTATTTATGTTCCGATATTAAATTCAAGAATAATATGAGTATCTTTCGTATAATTTGGTTAATTATATGTCGTACTGCCAAAATTCAAGAATTAAAGCCTATGTCGTACGATTTTTAACCACCATCTCACCCACCCCCCCCCCCCCCCCCCCCCCCCCAAAAAAAATTTTTATGTACCTTACCGTTGAACCCCAGACAATACAGACTTTATTTTTTATTTTATAGAAAAAATTCAATTGTAACTAAATAGAGTAAATATATATAGTATACATATTTAATATTTATTATATGCATAATCATAATATAATAAAGAGCTCAAGATGATAAAGAAATCAAACATTAAGGGGCACATGGGACAAAGATGACAAAAAGAAGACGATGTTATTTTTAATTAATTAAAAGAATTCTCAATAATTCACTCATTCTCTTTATTGAGATATAAAAGAGTAAATGTAGAATTTATTACTTATAAATTTTGTTTAGGGACTTTTGAATAAAAAAAGTTTGAGATAAGTTCTTATTTTGTTTAATACACAAACATTACAGGTTTTAAATAAAAGTAAAAGTTATTAAGGATGTAACAATGATTTACACTAATTATTATTTGAGGGATGGGTTGACATACCCGACCCGGAAATCGACCAGGATTTCGTAATCGAGAATTGATGGTCGGCACGTGAATATGGAGCTTACATGACGAAGCCCAGTAAAACGGTGACAAAACTCAGTAAAATGGTTTGTTTAGGAAGAAATAGGATAAATAGGGGTGGGTATATCGTCCCAAAATTCAAAACCATTATGTTCCGTATTATACTAAATCAGAAAAAATCGAATGAATGATCAGTACAGTACCGATATCGTACTGGTTAAATCGGTACGAGATCGGTTTCAATGTTAGAAAATACTATCCCGTATTGAAATTGAATCGTTTTTAATTTTTATTAATTAATTAAAAATTAAATTAAATCTAAAAATAAAAAATAAATAAAAACCCTAATATTCTAATATCCTAACAGGTTAATAGCTAATGATGGATTTAATTGTATGTTAATTTAGCTGATAAATTAAATTTTATGTTAGGGTTTTTTAGTAGATGGATTTAATTGTATGTTAATTTTAGTTGAAGGATATAATTGTATGTTAGACAAGCTTAGACATAGTAGGAATTGGACTCCACAAGTGCCGATGCGGTTGGACTTCGCATGATAAGCTCGGACATAGTAGGAATTGGACTCCACAGGTGCCGACGGGGTTAGACTTCGCATGATACGTACTTGTCTACCGGTAGTATAGATGGAATGCTAGTTGGACCAGCGAGATGAGGTTGACTACACTGGGCAGTGGTGCCTGAGACTTTAGATGTGACATGACTCTTATTTTAATCCTGAATTTATGCATATCTAGCATTGTATTTCCACCATTACTTTTTTCTGTTTATGAATGCATGTTTTCTCAAACAGAGTGAAAATTATGGATTTTGGAAAATGGTTTTCCAACACGTTGTTTTTGTCCACTCGCGATTTTAATGGTTTTCTTACCCTCCAGGATACTTTGGGGACGAGGGCTAGTGTGAGGCTGAGGCATCTTCATTCTTAGACTACGCACTCATTTTGAACCAAAGTAGGATTCTGGTTTTCATTATCGTTTCTCTAGTGCACTATAAACCCTTATTTTTAAAGTTCATTAACCTAGAAACGCGAACTTATCCCTTGTTAGACATTATATGAATGTTTACTTTTCTCAACTTAGGGAATTTTGGTAATCTTAGATATTTGTGTCAGAAGGGAGCATAGCCTTTCACGGAAATCTAGGGGAATTTCGGGGAGGGTCCTGTCAATTTGGTATCAGAGCATTAGGTTACTTTCATGTAGGTCACAACCTTGTTGTGCTGAGTTTTTTGTTTACTAATGTGTGCCTCTTTTCAGAACATCATGCCTCCACGACGACAGCCTCATCCACCGCCTGACAACGATGAGGAAGGTTAGGATAATAGGTGGAACCAGGACATGAATCAGTTTGATCAGGCATTGGATGTCGTGTTTCAAGGTAGAGGGAACAGCTGGTGGCCAGATATTGAGAAGGCCTAGCGGCTTAGAGCCATTGAGTTTCCTAGTGCTATGGATCCGGCAGTAGCTGAGGCATGACCTGCACGCATTGATTGGATTTTTCGGGTGATGAATTGCCCTCCGGAGTTTAGAGGGGTGACAACTACCTTCTACCTGACTGAGCATGATGAAGGTGGTGGCAGACCACCTTATCAACTGGGTTGGATGAAGCTATAGTGACCTAGGATTTGTTTAAAGCGTTTTTCATGCAACAATTTCATCCTCAGTCTTACCGGGATCAGAGGGAGGTGGAGTTCCTCCGACTTGAGCAGGGAGATATGATAGTGATTCAGAGGTTCGTGGAATTGTAAAGGTACACTCATGCCTTAGTGACGATCGAGGCGATTAAGATTCGTCGATTTATAAATGGTATTAGGATCGAACTTCAGGCTACTGTACTTGCAAGGGCTTATACTTCTTTATGGGCTTTATCTGATGTGGCTACACAGGTTGAGTTAACTTTGGCTCTATCCTAGCAGCAGTAGTATCCACAGCAGCAGCCGCAGTCGCAACACCAGCAGTAGTACGGAGCCCGAGGCAACGCCGTGAGCGATAGTATGTTAAGTCCTCCTTTCAGGGAGCTTTGAAGAGGAGCACTTTAAGCATCGATTCTTCGAGTGGCAGTGGCTCGGGTCACGGTGGTCGAGAAGCAGGATGGAGATGGTTCCAAGGGGGTCGATCGAGATTTCAGTCATCTTCCCATTCTAGTGGGACTTTTGGAGGCAGTAGTGGGCAGGTTGTTTGGAGCAGTGGTGATGGTTGCTTCTACTTTGGGGAGCTTGGTCGTATCAAGCGAGAGTACCCCTACCTTCTAAATAGAGAGACCGTTGATCAGGATAGAGCTGAGTTGGATAAACAAATGACTACTCATTTTTCGACTGTGGCTACTAGGATTCAGATTCAAACACCTAACCGCTGGGGCGGCAGATATGGTAGTGGCCAGAGAGGATGCGGCCAACCCGCGAAAGGGCGAGCCTGTGTGTTTGTGTAACGACCTGTCCCCGAAGTCGGGATTAACTTAGTAGTTAATGACAGATTAGCAAAATTAATCGGTGTTTAGTTGGATACTTTTGGACGGTCGGTGTAGAATGACGATTTTGCCCTTGGAATGGGCAAAATGTTGACTTTTAGTTCGGACGGTCAAAAAGACATGACTGAGGGCCGTGACGTATTTCGGGACGTCATGAGTCCGTAGACAGGGCACGCCCAATTCCGACATCAGAGGAGGAAGTTATGATGTTCGGAAGGTTGAGGGCATTTTCGTCATTTGGTTAAAAAAGGAGGAATTTGTTGACTTTTTGCACAACAAATTTTCTTCACGCAAACCGAGGACCGTTAGGTAGATCTCGACGTCGTGAGTACAGCAACAGGCGGCATGTAACACCCCAGAAATTCGAGGATTATGATAATGTAATTTAATGTATGAATTGACGTTTTTACCCTTGTGATTGGTATGACCAAATTGTTGACTTTTTGATTTGAGGGTCAAATGGATTTTGACCCATGACCGTGACGTAGTTTGGGACGTCACGAGTCCATAGACAGGTGGCACGTTCAATTCGGACGATCAGGGAAAAAGTTATGTCTATCGGAAGTTTAGGGGCATTACCGTAATTTGGACGATAGGGGTGAAAATGTTGACTTTTCGTTTGACAACTAATTTTCACATGACTCAAGGACCGTTAGGTAGGTCTCGATGCCCTGAGTCCGTAGACAGACGGCACGCCGAAATCGGACTTCGTATGGCTGAGTTACGGGTCTAGAAAGTGAAGGGCATTTTGGTAATTACTTGAACCAGGGGCATTTTGGTCATTTTGCCCTGATTACTGTAGCAACTGCGGGGGACCATGGACGGCACCACCATGTACGGTGGTTCAGTGCGCAATTGTTTATGCAAGTGTGTGCTGGAAAGAAAGGTGTGTCTTATGCTTTAGAACGTGGCCTGAACCATCCACCCTGCACGGTCGATTTGATTAATGAAGATTCGAAGCTTTTTCGGGGAACAAAAATTCAGTGGACAGTAAGGCTTCCACGAGCCTCTGGGACGGCTTGAATTGTTTAAAACTGATTGAGAAGTGAATGAGCTTCACTATGCGGTTGAAAGAACTGAAAATAGGTGAGGAACCAGAGAGAAACCATTTCGGGAAATTTTGGAGGGAAATCGGGTTTTCAATTTCTGGTGATTGTTGGACCAAACCAAAGCCTGGTTTAGTCTTCTGGGAGTATTTGGAACTTATCCACATCGAAATCGAAGGCCATCAGCCACGGGTGAGCTGGGACGGTGACTGCAGTTTTCAGAGAAATCGCAGAGCTTGGGACGACAACCTTCAGGTACTTTCAGACACAATTGATCATTCATTTTAGGTCGTTTTGATCCTATTATGCTGTCTATGAAGTTAATTGGAAATTGAATTAGAAACCAGGAAGTTCTGGTGATTGACCCGATTGGTTGATCACGGGTCGATGGGTCGATTGGGGACTTGTCGAGGTTGATTAATGTCTCAGAACTTAAATTGGAAGAATAATAAACATGTTAGGATCAAATTGGATTGAAATCGAGTAGGAATTGATGGGTAATCAACCGGGTCAAGCCGCGGGTGGCAGGCCCGTATTACAGATAAACGGGTGAAGGTGGTGACACTGTAGCTACAGTGTCAGGCGCGTGACTTTCACGCGCAGCCACTCTGGCTGGCGCGTGAGGGCGCGTTGAACCTTATCTCCGATCACGATCAACATGAATTTTGTTCCTCTCATCATTCTGAACATTTTTGATGAATTAACCATGTTGATCTGAGATAGTTTGGGAGGGTCAGTTTAGGGCCGGTTGTCTCGGGAAACGTATTGGACGGTTTCCCCGAGCCGGTTTCTGTTTCGGACCTTTTGGATAAATGTGTAAGACTAATAGTGACCCTTACGTGTGATTTGGACTGACAGGAATTGTACGATAATCCCAGTACAAGTTCGTACGCGCAGGTTCACCGCGGGATCGTACTGTGAGTGGACCCGATTTCATTAACCCTTGCATGCTTAAATGTTTTCTGATTTACTTATATATTCACATGTTGGAATCAAGGAACGGTTTTGATGATGTTGAAATTATGGTTATGGCACATTTCACGGTATTTGGGTTTAAGACCCGTCTGATGAAACTTAAAGATTGGTTGAATTTTTATCTATGTATATATATATATATGTTTTGCATGTGGATATCAATAAAATATATTTGGTACTGCATTGTATAGATCCATTCTTATGATACTGTCTCCTGTGGATGTGGTACCCCGGAGTGGTCATGGCACATTGCCTGCGAGGGGTCATTCTACGGAGGAACCGGACCGTAAAATGACTCAGGAGCAGGATTGCTTATTTGACGTCAGGGACGTCGAGCGTCTAGGACGCTAGGCATTTGAGATGTCGTACCCGGACAGGGTTCGGGGATTAGACTCGGAATTGAGACCCGAGTGGCACGCGTAGCCTTGAGACTGTGACCTTATTGGACGTCAGGGACGTCAGACATCGGGGATGTCTGGATCGGAGCGTATAGTGCAGCAACTAAAATTATGTTTATGGTTTTATTACATGCCTTATGGTTCATACTATATGATTTATGGTTTTAAATTCTGATGCATGCATGTTTGGAAAACGAAGGAGTAAATTATATGTTTTACTTATTAAATGGTTTTATAAACTTGAGTTTCGGCCCACTCACCCTTAATGTTTTGGTAACCCCTCCAGGCTGTGCTACTGAGGTAGAGGAGGATCCTGAGGCTGAGGCATAGATCTACTTCCGCGTACCTGATCTCCTGTTGGGTGGTTTGCCCGCAGGTTTATTTTAGAGTCGTGCTCGCAACTTGTAATTTTGGATTTCATCCCTTGTCTGACATTTTTTTATTTCGGATTTGATTTAAAACTTTAATTTGGTTATTTATGCATTTGAACGTTTGTGGTTAAAATTGGTATGTTATTTTGGGTGTCAGACGGGAGCAGGGCACGTCCCCATGTGGTCCCATGGGGATCGGGGCGGGTCCTGTCATGGCACGCCTTCATCGGACGTCATACGAGTGAGATATGGTTCTAGAAAGGTGAGGGGAAAACGGTAATTTGTGCAAATAAGGGTAAAATGGTCATTTGGCTGTCTTGGAGTGTGTGCCAATGAGATCAGGACACTTGGCTGTTTTTGGGTGGAGTGACCATCAGAAATTGGACACATGCCCCCTTCTAGATGGTTGTAGACTTTGGTTCACCGCCTTGCCCAAGTTACAAATCGATCAATCGTGGCAATGACCTTACACAATTGAAAACAGTGAACACAACTAATCATGAACCCAATCTTCCCGTTTGTTGGACTCTCACCTTTTGTTGTGACGAATGGGGAAGAAGGAAGGGACTTTGAGACGGGTTGTGAGATTGGTGGAGTGCACTGTCGTGCACGGTGGAAGGCGGCCACACTCTGTTTTTTATTTCGACAGAAAAGAGTTTGTCACAAACCAAATTGTAGAATCCCTTAAACATGCTTCTAGTTCCTGATTTTTTGATTGAGGAAGTGAGAAGAAGGTTTAAGGAGTTGATTGAGCCTATTTTCGAGGCCTAAATGGAACGGTAAGCACATGTCCCATGAAACCTTCAGTTGTGTTTCAATAATGACAATTTTATTTGTGCTAAGTGTTGATCAAATTGGTCATTTGCACGAGGTTTCTGGAGTCACTAGTAAGCTTTTGGGATCAGACCACCGCCTAAGATGGCCAGAACCATGAGAACGGTATGGAGGAATGGACCGGTTCGAGAAAATCAATTGAAGGTATGAAGATATAACTTGTTTTTCCTATTCTGAGTTCATGGATCTTTTAGAAACTTTGAGAAAGGATTGTAGAATTAATTAGGGAAGTAAACGGACAAAACTAGACCAGATAGACCCATGAACTGGCCACGCCGGTTCAGCCTGAACCGTGAACCGGTCGGACCGGTCGAAGCAAGGTTGAACATGACACTGTGCTGGCGCGTGAGGCCCACGCGTTGCCCCTTTGGGCGGCGCATGTGGGCGTGTGGTACAATGTTTGAGAATGGTTCCAACAAGACTTTTAAAGTATTCGATGTAACGAACATTTTGGCGCTGGTTTCGAGTCAATTGGACATCGTCTCGATATCTTTCGGGATGTCCGAAGGTTTTAGGGCTCAGTTAAAAATAGTTAAAAATATGGGGAAATTATGGGGCTTTAGTATGGTCTTTGTGAAGTAGTTAGTGACCTTAGTATGAGATTTGGACAGGTTCGGGAAAGCCAAGAACAGCGGAATGGCCGGGAACAGTATAAGTGCGCGCGTATCGAAGCGACATCCGAATGGTCTGTGAGTGGACTTTGCTTTCTAACTCTTGATGCATGCATATATTTTTTTATATGTTTTCTATACGTTATTCTACGATTTGAATTATGATCTTGATGGTTTACGGTTTTGCACATTTTTCGAGGAAATTACATAATTTCACGTTTTGCGAGATTTCGATGAATATTGTGGTTTGAACCTGGTTTTAATGATTTGATTATGGGATTTGAAATACAATTTGATTTCAATGAAAGTAAAAGGATTTTGGAAAGTGATTTCGGGCTTAGAGGCCCAGTTCAAACAGTGGTTTTGAGAAACGTGATTTCTGGTTTTTGAATCGGATTTCCGGATGACGATTCAGGATTCGATTTGGGACTTGAAAGTGGATTCCGGGTTTGGATTCGGAATGGTTATTCCAGATGCCAGCTTACAAAATGATGGTTTCGGACTTGGATTTGGAAAGGAGATGGATATTAGTTCTGGGTTTGGATTCGGGATCCTGATGAGATTGCGGATTCGGATTCAGAAATGGAAAATGGTTTTCAATGGTTTGGATTGGATTTGCTGGATCTGATTATTGGGTTTAAAGACCCAGATATGATATGACGGGGGCGGGCACAGATTGGGTTTAAAGACCCGGATTGAGTTTAAAGACTCGTGAGTTCAAAGACTCGGATATTGATATTTCCCCCGTAGGCCTGTTGAGTTTAAAGACTCGGAAGTTTAAAGACTCGGATTATATTGAGGCCTGGATTGAGTTTAAAGACTCGGGAGTTTAAAGACTTGGATAGATCCAGTAGGTTCGATGGATGAAAATGTGGTTTCAAATGTGTTTTGGTTTTCACTGAGACTTGATGATGATGGTTTTGAATAAAGGTTTTCCGAGGTTTTGGGCTTTGCCCGGAGGATATGACTTTGATGGTTTTGGGCTGAGGCCCGGGTTTTGAGAAAAAGGAACTGTGTTTGGTTTTCTTACATGGTTTTATGACATGAGTTGGATATGCATGCACTGGTTTTCGCGTGGAGGGTAAAAATGTACCTGTTTTATGAACTGTTTTCAAACTTATACTTTATTTTTGTCCACTCAAAGTCTTTTCGTGTTTTCGATACCCTCTAGGTTGTTGCGGTGCGGGCTGTTGGTTGAGAAAGGTGGAGACATCACACTCGCAGTCCACAGTAGTTCGGTACACTCTAGGAAGTCCGGTTACTTTTCGGATGGCTGGATTCGAGAATCCATGGTCCGACTTACGTGTCACATGGAGGTTTGACGTCAGTCTGGCCTTCGTGTCATGCGTAAGTCAGACAGGAGCAGGGTTTAGCCCTTAATCCCGGGGGATTAGGGGCGGGCCCTGACAGTTTGTAGTTACTCAACAAGAGGCTCGTGCATCTCTTGGAGTAGTGATAGCCACTTTATCTATTTTTGGTCAGGATGCACTGGTGTTAATAGTCTTGAGGCTACACACTCTTTCATTTCAAGAGGGTTTACACTGTTTTTTGATCAGGAGTTGACCCCACTGGTTTGGGACATGGGTATCAGTACTTCAACCAGTGTTATGCTAGTTGCTAGTTCTGTGATCTAAGACTGTTCGATTTAGATAGAGGGTTTTGATCTTAAGGCAGGCCTAATTCCTTTGGACATTTACGACTTTGATGTGATCATGGGGATGGAGTGGTTGACTACTGATCATGCCTTAACTAGTGTTATGAAAATTCAGTTGTCTTTCATAGTCCTGACTTTCCCTTGTTTATTTTTCGTGGAGACTAGATGTAACAGCCCGTCCCAAAATTTTGTGATTATCTAGGTTAATCAGGGATTAAACGAGGATTATCGAATGATTGAGGTAAAAATGACAATTTTTCCCTAAAAGGGAAAAATGTTGACTTTTGACCTGGAAGGTCAAGTGCATGTGGACTGAGGTCCATTACTCAGATCGAGGGATTACGATCACGTGGATAGGCAGGCATGTCAAATTTGAACGTCGTACGGGAAAGTTACGGGACTAGAAAGGTTTAATTGGATTTTACGGTGCACGATTTTTGAAATGAGTGAATTGTTGTTTGTTGGCTAATGGGACCCAAAGATCTCATCTGGACCAAAGGATGAATGACATCTCATTGGTTCATTACCCCACATTCATGCATCTAACCTTTTTTCTCTCTCTCTCTCTCTCTCGTCCAAACATACCTGAAACCTACCCTTCCTATTTCTTCTTGGAGGTCTACAGCACCAAGTGCTGGTTGAGGAAAACAGAGAGTGAGTCGAGAAAGAGATAGACTAACTAGATGGTAGAGGTGGCTGAGCCATAGTGGCTAGCCGTGAAACCCATAAAAGGTAAGTTGTGTGTGTGTTTCTTTTGGATTTGGGTTTTGGTTAGTTGTGAGGTTGGTCTGAGGACAAGGTTTTGTTCTACGAGGTGTTGCGAGTATGTGGAGGCAAAAATGGACGACGTTGGACACTGGGAGAAGCTCAGGGAAAGCTCAAAGGTGACCCGTGAAGGTTCAAGCTTGGCCAAAAAATTTTAGGCCAGTTTTCTATATTTTGAACTCATAGATCTATTCTTGGAAGTAAGACGAGTCAAGGCCGGGGTCGAATGACCCGTTACAAGGTCGTAGGTTGACCCAGTCAGAGGTAGGAGGCGATGACGTGGCAAGCCACATCATCTTGTTAGTCCACGTGGTAGGGGCCGGTTGGTGCCACGTGGCAACGTGTCAAGACCCATCAACATTGACATGGCAAGTCCACATCAGCACTGTCAGACCACGTGGAACAGTCAAGTGGTGCCATATAGCAACATGTCAGAGATATCATAGTGACGTAGAAGGTGATGTTGCAGTGATAGCAGTGACATCATCATAACGCCATCATGTGACACATGGTGTAACGACCCAACCCGGAATTCGGGATTAGATTGGTAACTAATCATGATTAAAGAGGGTTAATCGGTGGTTAGTAGGGTGGAATCGGACGAACGTGGCAAAATGACCGTTTTGCCCCTAGTCGTGGGTGAAACGTTGACTTTTTATTCGGGCGGTCAAGTGGACCTTGCCCGATGACCGTGACGTAGTTTGGGACGTCACGAGTTCATAGACGGGCGGCACGTCCGATTCGGACGAACATGGTGGAAGTTATGACGTGCGGAAGTCCAGGGGCATTTCCGTAATTTAGACGAAATAAGGGAAAATGTTGACTTTTTGATCGGGAGGTCCGATGGCCGAGGGCCGAGGACCGTTAGGATGGTTTCGATGCCCCGAGCACAACGACGGGCGGCATGCGTCGATCGGAGTCCAATTGACCAAGTTACGGGTCACGGATGGTGAGGGGCATTGTGGTAATTTGCCAAGTGAGGGCAAAATGGTAATTGTTACTGTGGGACCTGTTTGAGCCGTGAATGGATGGTCTTTGAGCAGAGTAAGGGAATTGTTTATGGATTTTGAGGCGTGGGGAGCATGGTGGCATGGGTTGATGCAATGGAATTCAGCACTCATGGGAATTGTTTATGATTTTGGTGATGAAAATCAGCACGGGGTGCACTGGGGGTTGGGAAACTGGTGTTGTGCTGGGTTTGTTTTCGTTAAACAGGGCAGGGAGTTTGGGGAGCACGGTTATTCTCGCCTTGTTTATACGATGAGTGAGGGGACAATGGACAGAGGCAGATTCACAGGTGTGATCAGTAGTGAGTGGAGGAAAATTGGAGTTTGAAACCGGGCGACATTGCACTGAACAGGCAATGTACGGGCTGAGTTTTGTTGAGGTTGTGTCTGTGCTATTGGAAAAAAAAACAGGGAGTGTTGAGCAGTGCACCATTCCGTGGTTATTTGGGCTGGGTGAGAGGTGGAGACGCAGGGGCACGGGAGAATCCATTCAAACCTCTGTGTGAGGCTGAGGACGGAGAAACGACGGAGGAAGTTGGGGGACGACGGTGGCGGAAAGGAAAAACAGAGACCTGCACACAGTGAGCGTGATCGACCTTCCCCATACGAATTGAGGGACAATGTGAACTGAAAAGGATGTTAGGGAGGAATTGGAGTGGGAGAGAAGAAAGAATCGGGGAAGGGAAACCCAGGAACACTGAACCCGCCCGAAAACTCCATTTTTCAGCTTGAAAATCAAACGTTGAAATGGGGCGGCCAATTGATGGAATTAGGGGGAGGTTGAGTTTCCAGACATTCTGACGAGTCGAACGGGATTGGAAGTGATGAGAATGGTGCAGGGAGGAGCCCAGGCGACTTCGAGGTTCTATGCTGAAAATCCCAGTTGAGTCAGTGGGGGTTGAGGGATTGGAGCTTGCAATTGAGATCGAGGACTAGTTCCTAGTGATCCTGCGAAGCCCCTGAGTGAGCCAATTTAAAGAAATCACTGTGAATCAATGAAATCAAGCGTGGAACGGTAGCCGGTGTTCTTCAAAAAGAAGTCGTGTTGATTCGACCGGATTGAGGTAAGCTTTGAGGTAATTGACTTCACAGAACCTTAATTGGATTATTGGCGAGACTAATAGACAGTTGCATTGTTGAAATCAAGCTGTAATTAAGGGAAATTTAACGGGTCATGTCGCGGGTTGAACAACCCGGATTGCAGGCTGGTCGGGTTAGGACGATGACTGTAGCTACTACTGTAGCAAGCGCGTGGACTCACGCGCAGCCGCTTGCGGCGGCTCGTGACGGCGCGTGGACTCGATTTTCGAGGTGAGTCCAACATGACTTTTGTCCTACACATTGTAACAAACATTTTAACGTTGATACCAAATTTATCGGACACCGTTTCGATGTTATTCCGAGGGTCCGAAGATTTACGTTACGTTTGTAATTAACGATTAATTCTCGGAAAATTATGGGAAATTAGTATGTTGTTATCTAAGCTCTTAGTGACACTAAAGTATGTTTTCGGACAGGATTTGAAATTTCTGAAAAATATCGGAAATTACGGAACCGCGTGCGGCGCGAAACCGAGCCCTATTGGACGGTGTGTGAGTGGACTTGCTTTCAAAATTTAATGCATGCATAAATTATTTCTATGATTTTATGATTATGATTATAAGTTGAGATTGATTTTGATTTCCGTATTTATACGTACTCGATTTCCGTATTTATACGTATTTCTTACTATATATGTGAAATTACGCGTATTTCGAGACTATGGTCACTCGTGTGCTTAATGATGGTTTAATGAAAGAAATCATATGAAACGGGTGGAAAATGGTTTAAGAAGGTTGTTTATGATTTGCGAGTGTAACCTACGATTTTGACACGTTTTTCGAGAACGTTCCGGATTTGCACGTTTTACGAGGTTTCGAGTTATTGTGATTTGATCACTGTTGATGTTTGAATTGGGGAATTAAAATGAGACTTGTGATTTTGAGGATTTTAATTGGGGAATTAAAATGAGACTTGTGATTTTGAGGATTTTAAATGTGGGTTTGGAGTACGTTTTGCTTGGATCGTGATTTTGGTAATTATGATTTGGGTTTTGATGTTTTGATAATGAGATTTGAGAAATGAAATGATTTCAAGGAATTAAAATGGAGTTTGAAGAATGCGATTTCGGGCTTGATGCTCGGGGCATAAAAGTAATTTTAACAAACGAGGTTTCGGTTTTCGGAAATTTTAAGTAGATTCTTGGTTTGGGTTCGGGATGATGCTTCCGGATGCCGGCTTACGGAATCATTATTGTGAATTCGAATTCGAGAATGGAAAAGGATTTAATAAAGTGATTTGGTCTGATTTTGCATGCCCCGTGTTTAATGATGATTTGATTATGTTTGTGAAGTATGATTTGGGGAATTGAATGTGGAAATTCGGACCATGAGTCCTGTTGTGGAAAATGTGATTTTGGGATGGATCCCACGTTGTTGTGTTTGACAAATGTTTTGGGGTTTAAAGACCCGTTGAAAACTGGTTTGGGTTTAAAAACCCGGTGCTATTGCTGGAGCACGTTTTGAGTTTAAAGACTCGGTTAATTAATGACGGGGGAGGGCCCTTAATGAGTTTAAAGACTCGTGAGTTTAAAGACTCGATTACTGTGATACCCCCGAGGCCTATTGATTATGTTCTGAGTTTAAAGACTCGTTGATATCCCGGGAAGGCCTGTTTATGCGCATGGTTTTGAGTTTAAAGACTCGGGCGCACTTGATAACCAGCAGAATGTTTGATTTGTGATTTATTGATGATTTCTGATGTTTCGGTTGAGTTGGGCAGTGGCCCGGTATGTGGTTGTTGGTTTTGGATCATGTTGTGCATTTGGTTTGATTTGTGGTTTTGGGTTGAGGCCCGGTGTTTATAATTGCGGGCTATGACCCGAAGATCAAGGAAAGGAAAATGATTTGAGGTTCATACGAGTTTTTCCTTATGTTGAAATTTGATACACAGTTTTTCTTATGTGGAAAATCTTAACCGATTGCGAAATGATTTTTGTATGCATGCATTCGTTTTTACGCGGAGGGTAAAAACGCTTGTTGCATCTGTTTTGCTAAACTGATTTATTTTTGTCCACTCACGCCTTTTGGTTTTTATTGACCCTCCAGGTCGTGGCGCGTTGTTCGAGGCTGTACGAGGGGCGGAGGCATGAGTAAACACGTGTGGCTATCCCTGGTCTGGCACGTACGGAGGGTAACTTGGGTATTTCAGTCGACTTTCCAGACGGGAGCAGGACCGGGCACGGTTATCGATGCCCCTTTCGGGGGCGGTCCTGCCACATGGCACGTGTTAAAGGGTGACACAAGGCACTAGTCAGGGTGTGATACATGGTAGTTGTCAGAAGTTGTCAGTTGTCAAATGTCATTAGGGCTAACGTCAGCAGGTGACGTCAGCGTTGACCAGCCCGTGGGTACAAATTTCAATGTTAAATTGGTCTTGCTCGAAAGATTTCGACAATCTAAATCCAATGGAGGTAGTTTCAGGTCGATCAGAGATCGTTTGAGTAGTGTTTTGGAGGTTTTAGCCTCGGGAAGCATGTTCGGGACATGTTTACTGTTTCGAGGTTTATGGGGAGGGGGTGTTTACATACGAACTTATTCGGATTGTTAGTGACCCCCGAGTGTGACTTTGACAGGTCAAGTGGTTTCGGAAGCTTCGGAATTGCTTACGGACACAGGTTTTGAGCGTGCAGCGTGGACCGTGTATGAGTGGACCTTGTTTTATAAATGTGATGCATGCATAAATGTTTTAAATGTCTTATAATCATGTTTTAAAATGCAATGATTTCATAGTGATTTGAATGATGATTTTTGGATTTAATTGTCGGTTTCTGAAAGATTTTAGGGATTTCCGTGAAAATGATATTTTGGGCTTGAGACCCAATTGGATAATGAAATGATTTTGGGTATTTTGAAATGAGTTATGGACATTGTTTTACGATGTTTTTGAAATCAATGCTTGTGAAATGAATTTATGAGATTTTGGTGGAAATTATGTTTTGGGCTGAGACCCTATGTGAAACAATTGATTTGGTTTGAAATAAAACTATTTATGAAAACGTATTTCAACTGTTTCCACATAGACCATCCTCCGTGATATTGATATGACTCTGGTTGTGAATGTGTTTCCTCGGAGAGGGCCTCCGGTAGTGAATGTGCTTCCCCGGAGAGGTCCCTATGATGCTGCTCAACTCCGGGATGCGATGTGTACCCCCTCCCACTCTCGAAGAAGTCATGATGCACTGTCTATTGATGAGAAGTCGTGGAAGGCGCGGCTTAGGAGTGCTTATGTATGACATCGGTCGGTTATTTGTTCACGACGATATGAATGTCGACGGTAGATTTGTTCACTGAGACGTGCTCGGACATGAGCTGTCTTGGAGCTTATTTGCACGCATTGCATGGATGACGTGACTGATGATGATATGAGATGAGACAAATATGGGTTATGAGGATTGGTCATTTTTTCGAGTATTGTTTTATGTCCAGATGTTTTCACATATTTTGGTTTGAAAAGAAATATGATTTGATTTTAAGAAAGAATTTGAGATTACATGTTTTCTTATGCATGCATGCATGCTTTTAATTTGAGGGTATAAATGTATTTTCTCGAAATGTATTTGAAAATGCTATTTTGTCCTCTCAAAATTTTAAATGGTTTTTTTGATACCCTTTAGGTTCATCGTGGATGCGAGCTGTAGTAGAGACTGAGGCATCACATGAAGCTGCGTACTCTGGAAACCCTTTCTGGGTCACGGTATTATCTCTAGTCTGACACGTTGTGTCAGACAGGAGCAGGCCATCCCACGTTAATCCTGAGGGATTAGGGATGGAACCTATCATCAGAGGATACCTTCTTCGGGGGTCATCTCAGCTTTGGAATCTGAGAGGTATTTAAGGAGTGGTTGTTGGGGGTATTTGGCACATGTGTTGATGTCCCGAGATGTCTCAGTGAGGTTGGAGGAAATAACGATTGTACAAGAGTTTCTGGATGTGTTTCCGAAGGATTTACTGGGATTACCACCTCAGAGGGAGGTTGAGGTTACTATTGAACTTCTTCCAGGTACTCAACCTATTTTGCAACCGCCGTATAGGATGGCACCAGCATAATTAAGAGAATTGAAGGTTCAACTACAAGAACTAGTGAATTTGGGGTTCATTTGACCCAGTATGCCGCCTTGGAGAGCCCCAGTTCTATTTGTACGAAAGAAGGATGGTAGTCTGAGACTTTACATGGATTAACGATAGCTGAACAAGGTGACTATGCAAAACAAGTATTTGTTACCACGGATTGATGATTTGTTGAACAAACTAAGGGGTGCTAGGTAATTTTCCAAGATTAACCTTCGATCTAGATATCATCAGTTGAGGATCAAGGACTCGGATGGTCCCTAAACCTCTTTTCAAACTCGGTACAGACACTATGAGTTTTTAGTCATGTCATTCGGATTAACGAACGCCCCAGCAACATTCATGGATTTGATGAACCGAGTCTTCCGGAAGTTTTTGGATCGTTTTGTAATTGTGTTTATTGATGATATTTTGAGGTATTCTAGGAGTGTGAAGGCGCATAAGAAACACCTGAGGCTAGTCTTGAATACACTCAAAAAGAAGCAGATGTATGCCAAGTTGAGCAAGTGTCATTTTTTGTTGACCAGTGTTGGATTTCTGGGTCATGTGATTTTGGCTGAGGGAATTAGTATAGACCCTCAAAAGATCGAAGCTGTTTCAAATTGGCGTCAACCGACCACGTTAACCAAGGTGAGGAGTTTTGTTGGACTGGCGGGGTATTATAAACTTTTTGTGGAGGGCTTCTCCAAGATTGCAGTCATGTTGACGCGATTGACTCAGAAGGGAGGAAAATTCTTTTGGGATGATCTGTGTGAAGAGAGCTTTCATGAATTGAACAAACGATTGACTACTGCTCTGATTTTGGCCTTTTCGGATGATATTGGGAACCGTGTTATATTGCTTCCACGTAATACCCTTGTTGCTCGACCAGGTTATTATAGGATAGCTTCAGGATTCGACTCTTTGTGTCATTAGGATGGAGGTCAAAGCAGGTAACCAACATGACTTTTCACTCAGGGATGATAGAGCCTTACTCAAGAAGGGCTGGTTGTACGTAGTCGATGATTGCAACTAAAGAAGGATATTCTTGAAGAGGCGCACAATTTTTCTTATGCAATGCACCATGGAGGAACTAAGATGTACCATATCCTGAGGGAGTACTACTAGTGGTCCGGGATTAAACGAGATATTGCTCAGTTTGTGAGCATGTGCTTGGTATGTCAGTAGGTTAAGGCAGATAGGCAGCGACCTTAAGGGAGAGTGCATCCACTTCATATCCCAGAATAGAATAGGACCAGATTACTATGGATTTTGTGATTAGGCTTCCCGGGACTCAAAGGGGTCATAATGGTATTGGGTGATTATAGATCGACTTACGACATCAGCACGCTTCTTGCATATGCGAACGGGTTATAGGTTGTACCAGTTAGCTCAATTGTCCATGGATCAAATTTTTCGGTTGCATGGAGTCTCTGAATCCATTATTTCGGATCGTAATATGAAGTTTACTTTGAGATTTTGGCAGGCATTCACTCGGTATTTGGGAACCATAACACATTTTAGTACAGGTTTTCATCCTCAGACTGATGGGCAGTCTGAGGGGACTATTTAGACCTTGGAAGACATGTTGAGAGCTTGTGTGCTATAGTTTAGTGGGAGCTGGGATACTTACCTTCCCTTAATGGAATTTGCGTACCATAACAGTTTTCAAAGCTAGATTTGGGATGGCTCCGTTTGAGGCACTATATGGATGTCAGTGCAGGACACCTCTTTGTTGGACTAAGATGGGGAAGAGGAAACTGCAGACACCGGAGTATCTAGATGTGACAATTGAAAAAGTCAGGGTTATCAAGGAAAGGTTGAAGACAGCGTAGGATCATCAAAAGAGTTATGTGGATCGTCACACGAGGGACCTTGAGTTTAATATCGGAGACTAGGTCTTTCTAAGACTAACCCCTTGGAAGAGAGTCGTACGATTTGGACGGCAAGGGAAGTTGAGTCCTTGGTTTATTGGACCTTATGAGGTTATTGAGAGGATAGGCCATGTGGCTTATCGACTAGCTTTGCCTTCAGAACTTTCGCCACGTTCTATTCTGACTTCTGGATTGCTTGTAGAAAAAAAAAGTCTTTTCCTTCCCTATTCATGATGTGTTACATGTATCTATGCTCCGGAAATACTTGTACGATGGAGCCCATGTACTGAAGGAACAACCTATTGGACTTAGAGAGGATTTGAGCTACGAGGAGCAACCGGTTATGATTCTGGATCGGAAGGATAAGGTGCTTCGGAGGAAAACTGTTCTGATGGTCAAGTTTATGTGGAGAAATTCTAACGGGGAGGAAGCCACATGGGAGCTCGAGACGTCGATGTGGGACCAATATCCATACCTTTTCCCATGACAGGTACATTTTTCGAGGACGAAATTTTTTTAAGGGGGGTAGTTGTAACGACCCCACCTTTTTTAAAATATTTATTACGGGACTTTTCAGGTGTTTTCGGAAAAATTGGACCATTTTGCCCTTAAGTCTTTGCTTGGCTTACTAATTAGGGAAAGGGTATATTCGGTAGACATCAAAATTTGATATTTTAGGAGAGTGAGGACATGTGGCAGTCGGGGGGTCATTCCCTCATCCCTCATTGGATCAGATTGGCCACATTGAACCACCCAAACTCACCCATACTCTCTCATTCTCTCCCTCACCATGCAACCAAAACCCAAACAAATTCTTCAAATTATATACACACATTTCTAGCTCATTTTAGCTCAAAATAAGGCATGGATCATGATCCTTGGATCCTCACAATTAAGAAGGATCCAAGTTTGAAGGAAGTAGGACGTGGAATCGCCAGGAACTCGGCCAAGAAGGAAACCTGAAACTTTCGGGCTTCATACTATAAAATTCAGGTACTTTTTTGCAATTCTTTGCTTGGATTTGAGTTCATAGGATCGAGTACATAATTTTTTACTATTAGAACGTTAAATTTGGTTGAGTTTTGAAGAAGTTAGGAAGGTTTGAAGTTTTGAGTTTTAATGGCGATTTCTAGCTGGTCGACGGCGACCGTGATGGTTCGATCATCTTTTTTGGCGAGAAGATGATGTTAGACTGGCGTCATCAAGTGACACCATGATGACGTCAGCTGACACATGGAAAGTGCCACGTGGAAAGGGTGCCACGTGGCAAGGTGACATCACCATGACGTCAACGGGTGATGTTATATGACATCAGTAGGCAACACATGATCGATGTCAGGTCATGCCACGACGAACGCATCCTCATTCGCCAACATAACCCCTTGCGCAGACGGGTGAAGCCCACACACAAAGGGTCGTGGTGGCACATGAGGATGCGTCCATCGTCCACTCGCTGTCCTGTAAAAATGAAAGCTCTTTGTTATATTTTGATGAGTTTAATGGCACAACTTTTAGATTAATTGGACTTCAGTTGGATATAGTTTTAAGGTTTAACTTATATTTTTAATATTATAAATTCAAGTTCAATTAATGAAATTTAAGGGTTAATTTTAATCCTCAATTGGACATGAATATATTACTGGATGAACTATAGCTTATATTGATGATTATGTCAAGCTAGTTAGACCTTGTAAGAATTTTTTGTCGAATTTTTAAGATAACATGTTTACATTGAATATATATATATATATGTTGAATAAGGGAATGATGTAACTATATAAAGTACATTGATAGAAATGTGATTAGGGTATGGATGATATTTTTGTATGTAATTAAGGAATTGGAAGTCTATGTAAAGGGATGAAGGCTTGATTCGAATATACATAATATAATACGTATGGAAAGGTAAATATGGTAGAATAATGTAAAAAGATGAGCATATGAGGTTTACTTGAATTTGGTAATGAGAAATGTATTGGTGAAATTATATGGAAGATCTATGGATTTATGTGAAGTTATAACTAGATAACTTGGAAATAAAATTAAATGATTGTTATGGTATTTTTGAGATGAGTATGGGAACTTAACTAAATTTTGGTTATCAAGTTATTTGGACCATTAATCAATTATAATGCTTATAGTAATATGGTGAATATTTGTTAGTAATAATATAATAATATGGATGATGGGTGGAAATATGTGAAGATGAGTAAGGAAACAAAATAACATGATAATTATTGAACTTTAAAGAAATAAAATCAACTATAGTTGAACTAATACATCCACAACTTGTCGGGATAGTGTGTTGGATGTGAACGGTTTTCTCATAAGGGTGGATTTAATTTGGTTTTCTTAATAAGAGGTGGGTAGGAGTAAAATGACAGGACTCATCCCGATCCCCAGGGACCACGTGGGGATGCACCTTGCTCCCATTTGACACAACCCCAGAAAATGACCAAAATACCCATAACAGGTTAAATAATTCTCAATAAGCATTTTAAACATCAAATACATCCGAGAACGGGTCCAACAGTGCCAGACAAGGGATAGAGAGCACTACAAAAATATGAGCACGAATAATAGTTTTACAAAAGGTGCTCGACCTACCCAACTAGGATATCAGATACGCAGTAGTAACGTGACTATGTCTCAGCCTCGGGATCTGCCTCTACCTCTGGATCACGTCCTGGAGGGGTCAAGAAAACAATGAAAGTGTGAGTGGGCCAAAAATAAAGGATAATTCAAATCCGTTCATAATACATAGTACAAATACTGTTTTACCCCTCCGTTTTCAAATCATGCATGCATTTGAGTCAAAACGTATATATATATATATAATAAAACTGAAACATATCACATATCATCAACCATATATCATATCATCACACAAAATAATATAATAATAATGCATCCACCATAATCGTATTGCACCATATATCCTAACCCTGACATCCCAGATGTCGGACGTCCCAGACTCTAATAAGGTCACGGTCCTAAGGCTACGCGTGCCGCCCGATGTCTCAATCCCGAGTCCTATCCTCGAACCCAGTCTGGGTATGACATCCCAGATGCCTGACATCCCAAACGTCTAATACTAGCAATCCTACTCCTGAGTCATCCTACAGGCCGATCGCTCAGTAGTATGACCCCTCGTAAGCAATGCGCCGTCACCACTCCAGGGTACCAATAACTGGAGGAGACAGTAATCCATATGGTCAATATATCCAGTGCAATAGTATAAACCTGTTACATCCCGGTATGATTTCACAACTCACATAATAACCAGACGGGTCTCATGCCCAACACCATGTAATAAATATATACATAAACCATAAACGAGACCCAACATAATCCTCACACGATCACATAATAGTATAAGAAAAATAGTTATGCATGCAATCAGTTTAGAAACCAAAAGACCCACTCACAGTACTGTCCTGCTGCTTAATCAATGTCCAACATGTCCTGAAACTATATCACAATCTCTGATCTGTCCAAACATATCCAAGGATCACTAATGGTCTCCACAAACTCATATCTAAAACTTAGGAACAGTGTTGGCCCGAAAACGTATCCCGAACACGCTTCCCGAGGCTATAAACCTCATTTTGATACATCAAATGATCTCCGATCGACCTGAAACCACTACCATTGGATTCGGATCGTTGAAACCATTAAAATGGCACTGGTCCCACCTCAAAAAATGTGCCCACTCGCCCCCACACGCAGGTCAAAGCCGCTGTCAACGTTGACCAAAAAGTCAACGCTGACATCAAGTCAACGGTCAAAGTTAACGCTGACGTCAATCGGTGACATCATCAGACAGTGTCAGGTCTGACTCGTGTTAAACTGACAGGTGCCACATGTTAGCTGCTGGTTGGTCCACGTCACTAACATGTCAATAACACGTGGCAGCTACTGATTGGGCCACGTCACTAACATGTCAGTGCTGACTGTGCACTTACATGTGACACGTGTCCTTTCCTCGTTAGGCCACATCATCTGACATCTGACAGGGTGATGACATCAGCTAATGACGTCATCATCCTTGTCCTCTCGACGAGTCTGTAAACCGGGTCGTATAGACCCACGACCCGACCCAGTTCCAGAATCCATATTTCTCAACCTTTTTCGATGCTATTTCTTCCTACTTGTTCGTCTCATCCTACCCAAAAGATCTGTAAGATCAAACTAGGAAAAACGATCGAAAATATACTTGTGAGTCGATGAACAATAACCCGTAAACTTCCTCTTCTGTTTCCTCTCAACTCTGGCCACTCCTTGCTTCGCAAACTAGCCCATTGAGATCGTCTCAGTTCCTAGAACCTGTTAGGGGCCATTAGATCGATCGACATATGTCCTAAAACCAACCTCCATTTTTTAACCAAAATGAGTGTTTTGGGTTTTACCTTCCCGCCGTGATCCACCATGCACCACCGTCGTCCTTCTACATCTCTCTAGTCTAAGTTACTCTCCCAGTCTCACAATGAGCAAAACAGATGATATGGTATTTATGGGGTGAAGTTTTTGGTGTTCACGGGTTAGAGAGAGTTTGTGAGTTGATGAGGATGATAATAGGTGAAAATGAGGTAAAATGAGGACGATGGAACCCTAAGCTGATCCAAGTGCATGGGGAAACCCACCAATGAGATGAGTGACACTTGTCACTCATCCAAGAGTCCCACCAAATTATCCTTATCCAATTAGAATCAACCAAGTGTGAGATTCCTGGGTTTCATGAATAGTGCCATTTTTGCGTTCTTAACCATAACTTTCCCTTCCGGACTCCGATTCCAGCGTTTCGTCTGTCTACGGACTCGTGACATCCCGATCTACATCACTGTCATAGGCCAAGGTCTAAAATACAGTCTGAGTCAAAAGTCAACAACCTTGACCTATGACAGTGACGTAGATCAAGATGTCACGAGTCCGTAGACAGACGAAACGCTGGAATCGGAGTCCGGACGAGAAAGTTATGGTTAAGAACGCGATTAAGAGCTAATCCCGATTTACATTAAAATTTCAACTTTAACAAAACATAAAAATCCGGGTTGTTACATAAAATGGGTAAGATCCCTTGTCTGGCAATGGTTGTTAGATGGGAGCAGGACTGGTCCAGTTCTCACGGAAATTTGGGCCGGGTCCTATCATTATGAATATGAGGTTAGCTCTTAATGCAAAAGTTTCTGAGTTGATCGACTCAAATGTAACATGGAATATCTCTTTGATTGAGGCTTGTTTTTGTAGAGAGGGTGTTGAGGCCATCTACCGTATCCTTTGAGCATTACTCTGTATATTGTTGTTGGCAGGTATTGGTATTATACTAAAATGGTAATTATACAATAAAATCTTGTTATCACATAGACCTACCTCAAGTAGATTCTACGGTGAGTGTGGGAAGATAGGGGTCCTCAGTGACAGGGGCTGAGCAATTTTGGAATCAGATATAGGGTTTGCAAATTCCTACCAAGCCAAAAAAAATTTGCTTAGAAGGCCAACTTAGAGATTATCCCTATTGCTTGGTCATTGATTATGGAATTTGTTTTAGATGTGGTACAAGACTAGAATATTCTTTTTCAGGGTATGGAACTGCAAACATAGATAGAAAGTCTGATGGGACTCATTTTCACCTAAATAAACTGCCTAAGTTGTGCAGTTTCACGAATCTATTTGAAGCTGTAATAAGTAACTTCCTACTGGTTAACTTGGAATGATTTATTTATATGTGTTGGCATGTCTGGGGGCTGCGAAAACAAAATGCTTTCGAACAAGTCGGTCCTCGAGGCAAGCAACCTAATTGAGATGACTATGGATACACATGAAGAGTTTATGGCGCTGCAAAATAGGAGGGGTGGGGGCTAGAACTGGCAGTATGCCTCGGTGGAAGAAGCCTCATAGGCACATGGTAAAGCGTAACTGTGATGCAGCTGTGGCTCGGGAGGGCCTAGACATATTAGGTGTGCATTGTTGGATTATAATAGAGACATACTGTTTTATTTTTCTAGGCCGAGACAACTGGGGTCAAACGTACCTATGGTGGAGTTAGAAGCTATTAAACATGGCTTAATTTTAGAGCAGATTGTGGGGCTAGGCAATTTAGTGGTGGAGATAGATAGTAAATTGGCAGTTTCACTCGTACGTGACATTAAGAGTGACTAGAGAATGGAGGGTGTAACGGCCCGGACCTTCGACGCAGGTAAACTTGGAAAATTTGGATGAAATTGACCATTTTGCCCCTAGTCAAAGGTTGACTTTTCTTGGTCAAAGTAAAAAAGTTGACTTTTTGACTGATGACGGTTTTTGGCAATTCTGGGAATGTCGTTAGAAAGCTTTTAATCTCCCGAGTACATTGACAGACGGCATGCTGGAAACGGAGATCGATTGAGTTCGTTCTTGATCTAGGTTACTTAGGGGCAATTCGGTAATTTTTGTGTGAAGGGTATTTTGGTAATTTTCTTTTGAGATTTTTCTTGTCACCATTTAAGTGGCGACAAGTGTCCCTTATCTACTTAAATTGTGTGCACCGACTTGATGCTTTGGGTATCTTATTGTGTATTAGTTTTAAGTAATGGTTTGGTGTGTTAATAAACTTCTTTCAAATACAATTTTTACCAACACTTTAACATTATGTTTATATTGTACCAATCACGAAATCTTACCTCAATTACTTCAATTACCAAAAATATGTTTTTCAATATTATAAATGCACCGACACCAGCCGACACGTACAATATAATTCACCTTAAGTTTTTTTATTAAATGCACCAACAACGGCCGACATTTAAATCTCTTCAATCCTATTCTAAGTGCACCGATAGCAGCCGACACTTAGCTTTGAATTGAAATTTAAGCACTAAAACATACAAAATAACTAAAATTCATGAAGTAAAACACATGGAGATTGTATTTATACTTACAAATGTTAGAAAGAAAATACCCACACATATATGGAATTATAAGTAAAACTAAAACAATAACAAGAATTTAAGTAGAAAAGATGATTTTTCACAAGAATCACCGAATAGCAGCAAGAAACTAGTGAAGATGGAAGAAGAAATACGAGGAATGCAGTCTTAAAAACTCTTGAATTGCCTTAGAATTACCTAGCCTTAGGTTTTTCTTAAGGAAAACATAAAAATGTAATTAAAGAGAAGTTTAAGAAATTCTAATAACAAAATAAAGAAAATGAAATTAAAATAACTAATTAAAAGAAGTTACAAATGGTCCCAAAATAAATCTACAAAAATAAAAAGAAGAATAACTAAAATAAGAGAAAAACTACTAAAAACTAGGACTAAAATTGGGACCCCAAACAAATGAAATTGTCTCCCTATTTATAGACGGAGTGGCAAAATTCAAATAATAAAATACAAAAAAAAATAATAATAAAATACAAAAAAAAATATAAAAATGACATGATGATTAATGATGATTTTGGGGTTAATTTGTGCAGGAAAAAATGCAAAAGGTGGAGCAGTTGAATCAGCAGCAAACTGCTGAGCTGCAAAGATGGGACTCGGCAAGAGCAGGCTGACAGGAGAGCAGGTGAGTTAGTGGCAGGCGGCTAACAAAGGAATTAGGTGTTCAGTAGGCATGCGCATGTGAGGCGTACAGATTTACGCGTGAGAAGCACTGACAGAGGCACGGCACGATCAGTACGCGCGCTCCTGCGAAAAGAAGTTTGGTGTGAGGCTGCTAAGCTGGTCGCGACGGCCTTGGGTTGAATTCATGGGTCGCAAGTTCTGGGCTCGCACAAATTAGATTGCTGGGCTGAGCAAATCATGGATTGGGCTTGAATAATGGATTTGGGCTTGCAAATGAATTTCTCAATTTAAAACTTAATTAATATAATTTCACCGAATTTCTTCAATAATTTTTTCGTTATAATTCCGATCGGGACCATTCTTTGGCCAAAACACTCCAAATTCCAAGTTTTATTTAATTCTACAAAAATCCAACAAAATATATTATTTTTTCCAATTTTTTATTATTTTAATATTAAAAGTTAAATATAAAAGGGTATAAAATAATGTTTAATTAACGACCGATCACCTTGTAATCATCGTATATTGGGCCTCATCGGCTCTTGTAGAATCTTCACAAAATAAGGCCTCCTTTTCCAAATTTAAAAAATTCTTATTTGGACACTCCGCTTGCTCATGTCCTAGGCCTGAGCACTTGAAGCATTTGACCCATCGATGGCTTTGATCTTTTTACTGACTTGACCCAACATTAGTTTGGTTGCTGCTCCCTCTTTCATAAACTTTTGGATTCAATTTCTCTTTGATCAGAACTGGTTCAGATGGATGCTCTTTCCGACTGAAATTTCGACCACTGAAATTAGCATTGGGTCGATTTAATTTCTGCTTCAATTGCTTCTCCACCTTAATAGCCAGCTTGTAGACATCAACATAAGACCAATATGACTGCAGAGTAACAACATCATGAATTTCCCTTCGTAACCCACCTAGGTAGTGGGCTATGGTTTGCTCATTTGGTTCGTCCACCCCACAGCAGACCAAGAGTAAATCAAACTCCTCTGTGTATTCATCCACTGACATACTTCCCTGTTTGAAATTGTACATTTTGGAGTACCATTCTTGGAGATAATTATTAGGTAAGAACTTCTTTCTCAATTCCTTTTTCATCTTGTACCATGAGGTGATTTTTTTTCCCCATCTTTTCTCTACGCACTTTCAACTGCTCCCACCAAGCTGATGCATATTTGGTCAGCTTAATGGTGACAATTTTCACCTTGCGACCATCCAGAACATCTTTATAATCAAAGATACTTTCAGTTGTGTTTAATCAATCAAGAAACTCATCAGGCCTAATCTTTCCTTCAAATTCTGGAATATCATTCATATTGACATCATGAAACTTACAATGGAAATCACCATCACGCCTACCCTCTTCACTCGACTCATCACGCGGAGCACGATGGTGAAAAGTTTATCTTCCTCATCAGAGGTGGTGCCTACTTGCCAACCATGGGCCTCGAAACGCTCCAAGCGCTCTGTCAACTGATGCACTTGTCTTCTCAATTCTTCGTTCTCAATATCATGAGGGTCAACTTCATGCCGACCACGCCCACCACCCCGTCCACCTCGAGCCATTGGCTTCTAGCGTGGCTGATGAAAACAAGAGCTCAAGAAGAATGCTCTGATACCACTTGATGCAGTCTCAAAATGAGAAATCTTCAAAGAGGAAGAACAAGAATAAAAGAACCAATCTGCAGCCACAAACCAGAAATATTTCATTCAAATCAGCCCTCATTTTCCCACTCAAACACCACTAAACATATAATGAAAGAAGACACTAAAAATAGAAAACGATATTCAGAGACCCGCAGAGACTCCCTAGGTATCATAAACCAGTAAACTATTTCTCAACATATTTAATGCATAATCCTAGAATTTTATGGGTGTTTCACTCTGCCTCTTAGGACGCCCCTTGGGAATAGGAACCTTCGAATGTACTGAAGGCTCAGGTGACCCTTCGACTGGTCCTCCATCACAAACCCTCAATTTATGCACCACCACTGTCATCTCAATCCCTATTCACTATCAAATTTCCCGCTTGAATCAAAACACCAACACCAACCCATGATCAAATATCAAAACTCAAAACTTAGAAACGAATCAAAACATTCAATTTGAGCAACTCATAGAACAGAATAAAAATTCAAAATTTTGATCTGGGCACTTACCCAAATTTGAACAATGATTGATTGGATGTGTGGAAAGTCCTCACAAATGATTTGGGCACTTATCCAAACGAAATAAAAAATCCAAGTCCCACACTTCTCTCGATCTCTACAATGAGTTCCTCACAAACCCTCAAATCCTTGACACCAAGAAGCCTAAAAAGAAAGTCCTAAACCCTAAGCCCCAAATCTTGGAAAATGAGATACCCAACACAAAAACCCCTAAATTTTTTGAAATGCTCTCCAAGCCTCGGCGAGTAGACCAGATGCGACGAACGGACGAACCCCGAAGTGATTGACGGATGAGTGGAGATGAACTTGTTCGATATGCCTCCATATTTGACCACGCTCAGGTGGTTTAGGTGTAAGGCATGGGCCCTAAGATCGTCTATGGTGTTTTAGCTACTGGGAATGGGTTCAGGCGAATGGAGAGGATTGGGAGGGGAAGAGTGGGTCGACGGCGAGGTAGAGTATAAGGTTAAGAGGTGAGACCGATGAGATTATTGACCATCGCATCGACATTGGACGGGTCGGCGATGTCCTTGACCTTGACGAGGACATGGTGATTTTTCAGCGGCAGACCATATCGCGAACTGGGCCACTTCGAGGATGAGTCCGGGTGTCAGGACCGATCCCAAATCCCCCGAGATTAACGTGGGACCCACCTGATTCCGTTTGACACGAAGTGTTCGACCAGGGAAAATTTTGTCTCTAGCCCTCGCCGGGGCTTCCAGAGTACGCCGGGATCATAGGAGGAGGAGTGTGATGTCTCATCTCTGCTACAGCACGCATCAGCGATCAACCTGAAGGGCATTAAAACATTAAAAGTCGTGAGTGGACAAAATAATATTTTATTAAAAACATTTTCACAGGAAGACATTTATGCCCTTCATAAATACATACGCATGCATTCAAAACCATTTATCAAACATTTGTAAAAGCGTTTGTCTAACATTTTCAAAACCTTTCAAGGGTTCATCAAGGGTTCATCCAGGATCCCTGACCCAAAATCACAACTTCTAAAACCATGAAACAATACATGTGGGAACTCAGCCCAAATCAACGTACGTGGGTCTCAGCCCAAAACCGTTCTCAGTGAAATACAAAGCATAGAATACGGGGTCTCCGCCCCAAACCATTTCTAAAACATCAAGTACGGGGTCTCAGCCCCCAAGTCATAAAACCACATATGTACTTGTACGTATAACCCATCCAAGGCACTTCCGGAGAAGATGCCAACTCGGGGCACACAGCCCCTAGGGAACACATCCCCGATATAGTCACGATGACATCATATCTATCTAGTGTGCACACTACTCGAGGTCTCACTCCGAGTCTTCTCTCAGGAATCTTCATCTGGGAGGCTCAATCTCTGGATCTAGTCTGAGCTCTCTCTCTCTCTCTGGACCTAGTCCACATATCTCTCCGGAATCTGGTCCGGGACCACAACATAATAAGTAACCACCACTCCTGGAACGGAATCCCTATGGGGATACCCACTCTGGTCTGTGGATCGTGACTCTGCAGGTCGACGTCTGGAAGAGACCATATAAATCATATGGAGGGTTTCATATTTTTTTCAAATACTTTCTTTCTTTCTCAAATACATTTCTCAACTGGGTCTCATACCCGATTCATCTCAATAGGATTCCTCGAATCCGATTCAAATCCATTTCACAGGCCTCGGCCTAAATCCAGAGTTCAACTGGGTCTCATGCCCGAATTCTCCTTTCACAAACTGAACTGGGACTCAAGCCCGATATCACAAACAAGTGGGCCCTAAGCCCGGAACCATAAAGCAACAGGACCTCAAGTTCGATTTCACAACTAACGAGGCCTTAAACCCGATATCTCAACTAAATGGGTCTCAGGCCTGATATCATAAATCAACGGGGCATCAAGCCCGATAGTACCACTAACTGGGCCTCAAACCCGAATCGTAAACCAACTGGACCCTCGGTCCGATCGTATGGCTCAAATGGACCCTAGGTCCGATTCCTCGTCAAATCAAATGGACTCCAAGTTCGAGAGTTTGTAAATCAATTGGGTCTCGTGCTCAATTTCATATTTCCAAATCCGAAATCCATTCATTAAATCCTCATTGAAAATGTAGTACGCAAAGGTACGACATAAAGTCGAAAACCTCGAAAAACGTGCATATATGTCGATCCTAAGCTACCACAATCAAATGCACTCATGGCATTACAAAACATATATTAAAACAATTATAAAACATTTATGCATGCATAGATTTTGAAAGAAGGGTCCACTCACAGACCGTTCAAAGCCGCACCTCGATACGCGTGCCATAATCGTCTCCAGTGTCAATCGTCGCCTCCGGGATTCCCGAACCTGTCCAAATTAATTTAAAGGGTTACTAATAGCCCATTAACATCTCATTGAAGTCCCATAATTTTCCCGATTTTCTAACTATTTTTAAAGCCGATCCTAAACCTTCGGACGTCCCGAACTATATCAAAACGATGTTCGATTGACACGAAACCAGTCCCCAAATGTTCGTTACATTGAATAGATGATTTCGTGTGTTGGAACCACCCCCAAAAGACGGCTCACACGCCCGCACGTGCCCCTAGAAGGGACTGCGCGTGGGCCTCACGCGCCCTGCACAATTTCCTTCTTCCTCAAGTGAACCGGCCGGTCCGCCTCGTTCGAACCGAACCGGACCGGTGTGACCGGTCCAGGTGTTTTCCCTCCTTGTTTTCGGTCAGTTTTCTTCCATTTTAATTCCATTAATCCTATTTTATCAATTCCTATCCATTCCAATCCCTAGACTTAAGTTAAAACCCTTAAATCCTAACCATAATTAAAGGGTCTCACGGCCCTGTTTTTCCCGGCCACCCTCACGGCTTCCTCCGCTGTGAACCAACCTCCAAATCCTCCTAAAATCATCCTAGAAACCTAATAATCCTATTCCAAACATCCAAAACAACCCATAATGTCAAAATCGAATTAAAAAGAAAAATGGGCCTAATCATGAAGTTTGGTTCGAGTTCAAGGCCGCCGTCCACGGCGGCGTTGTTCCTAGCCGGCCACCAGCATCCCCAACTCCTCTCAACACTCTCTGGTCCCTCAAGCATGATTATGGGGTTCAAGGGTTGTGATTTGGGATGATAGTTTTGATCGAGTTTGGTTTAGGAAAATGAAGAAATGATCGATGAAGGGGCAGGTGAGATGCATGAAGGGGAAATGATGTCCAGTGGATGGGTGACACTTTTCACTCATCCATTGGGCAGCACAGAAATATCTGGGCCCCACTTCAGTCCAAAAGTCCCTTGTCTCGTAAAACGTGCAATAGTACTTTTGTACTTCCGTGAACCGTAACTTCTCCGTCGAACGTCCGAATTTGACGTGTCGCCTGTCTATGGATTCGTATCATCTCGATCTACGTAACGGTCTTCGGCCCTCGGCCATTGGACCTTCCGGGTCAAAAGTCAACTTTTGACTCATATTCACCCAAATTACCAAAATGCCCTTGGACATCCGATCGTCATAACTTCTTCCACAACTGTCGGAATCGAGCGTGCCACCTGTCTATGAAGTCGTGACGTCACGAACTACGTCACAGTCATCGATCAAAGTCCATTTGACCATCCGAACGAAAAGGAAACGATTCGCCTATTCCAAGGGCAAAATGTAACGACCCATCCCAGAAACTAGGGTTAATATAGTGATTAAGATGGGATTAGTGAGCTTAAACGGTGGTTAGTTGGTCTCGTTGGGGTCGTTAGGGTAGAATGACGATTTTGCCCCTAGTTTGGGCAAAAAGTGGAATTTTAGTTCGGGTGGCCAAATGGACTTTGACCGGTGACGAGGACGTAGGTTAGGACGTCACGAATCCATAGGCAAGTGGCACGCCCGATTCCGACATCCGAGGAGGAAGTTATGATGTTCGGAAGATTGAGGGCATAACCGTAATTTGGCTAAATTAAGGGGGAAAGGTTGACTTTTTGTACGAACGGGTTTTGGTAAGTTGACCTAAGACCGTTATGTAGATCTCGTCATCCTGAGTTCGATGACAGGCGGCACGTATTCATCGGACGTACGATGTGGGAGTTAAGGGTCTAGAAAGGTAGTGGCAAAGTTGTAATTTTGGTTAAAATAGAAGGGCATTTTGGTCTTTTGTGCTCTGGGATGTGTGCAACAGATAAGGACAGATGGAGGGCTGAGATTGAACCACATGGGAGAGACATGGTGGATTGGTGACACGTGTGGGGGAACTAGAGGGTTCCAGTAATTGGTGCACGGTCCAAATAATTGGGGCACCGTGTATGTGTGTTCGTGTGTTGGTAGAAGAACAGAAACAGAGGCTGGAGAATTGAGAGAAATTGGACGGTGATTGTGTGTGTTTGTGTGGAGTTATGAGGGGATGAGTGATCAGAGAGTGAGAGGGAGGTAGTGAGGAGGTTTGGAGGTGTGGTGAGTGTTGTGCGTGAGTTGAGAGCCACGGGTAAAAACCAGGGAGGAAAAACAGGGTGACCAGAGTGATTGTGGTGGCGTTGTGACCGTGTACAGTGCAGTTGGACTCATGGTGGTGTCGTGTGGGGTGAGAGGAGTTGACTAGCCCCAGCGGACCTCACGGCGGCGATCGACCGCAGGTAACCTTTCTTCCTTCCTCTCTGTACTCTATTTTGCAGTCGACGTTCAAGGTGGAAGTCATGAGTTTAGGAGTTGAATCGAAGAGGCTAGGGAGGTCTAGGAGACTCAGTAGGGTTCTAGGTTTCTGCTGGTTGTGCTACCGTGACGGGGAGTGCACGGTGGAGGCGGGTACGACGGAGGTGCCCTGTGTGCCCTGTTTTTCCGTTTTGCTTCAAACGTAAAGTCATGAAGTCTGGGGTAGAGTCGACGGTCTTGGTGAGTTGGGTGAGGTTTAGGATGGTCTTAGGAAGGGTTTAAGCTAGCCACCGTGATGGGGGGTGACCTGGGTGGCCGGAGAAGGAAACAGGGGACAGTACGGGTTTCTGTTCGAGCTTGAGTCGATAGGTTTGAGGGTGAGTCGAGGTGATTGGAGTACGGGAATGGGTAGCCTAAGTCTGGACGATGCTGTTGGTGAAGAGAGGAGTCGATTTGGTGGACGGAAGGAGGAGAACCGTCCTTGCCGGTTCAAGTTGCAGGACTGTGTCGAACCCGGTCTACTCGAGGTAGACGGTGACACTGTAGCAGGCGCGTGAGGCCCACGCACAGCCACTTTGGGAGGCGCGTGGAGGCGCGTGCGGTGGTCCTTGGGGAAGTTGTCAACATGGTTTTTGATCTGGGTGTTATGACGAGTCTAATGGAATTGGTTCCGGGTTGTTCGGACGTCGTTTGAAGTTAGTTCCGCGAGGGTGAAGGCTTAGGGTTCCTATTCCTTATGTTTAGAATCCGAGGATTTTTGATGGAAATTAGGTGGACCTTCGTAAACATGTTAATGACGTACTTTGGTGGTTATTGACAAGATCGGGAGTTCCCGAGGAAGTGGAGGAACGTGCGAGACGTTCAGGACGCGATTGAGGGCTCAGTACTGTGAGTGGACCCCTTCTCTAAACTCGATCATGCATAACTGATTTTAATTACTTGTTTTATGGTTTTAATCATGATTCTATGTTTAGCACATATGCTTTGTTGGTTTTACATTGTTGCACGTTTTTCGAAGAAATAACTTATTGGGCACGTTTTACGAGAAAAGTCGATTTCTGAGAATAATGCCATGATTTTGGGATTTCAATCTATACTTGGTTTTCAATGCTTATAAGTGGATTTTGGAACATGATTTGATGATCAAGGATTTTCGGTTTTGAAATTGGATTTCGAGAATCGAGATTTGGTTTTACGATTGGGAAGTGGTATTCCGGATTTGGCTTCGGAATGACGGTTCGGAATGCCGGAAGGGCATCAGACCGGTGATTTCGGATTCGAGTTTGGATGTGGATTTAGGAATGGTTTTTCAAACGGTTTTGGATTGGATTTGCTGGATCTGGATATTGGGTTTAAAGACCCGGATATTGATTGACGGGGGACGGGCCCGGATTGGGTTTAAAGATCCGGATTGAGTTTAAAGACTCGGGAGTTTAAAGACTCGGATATATTGTTATTTCCCCCGTAGGCCTGTTGAGTTTAAAGACTCGGATTATATTGAGGCCTGGATTGAGTTTAAAGACTCGGGAGTTTAAAGACTCTGATAGGTCCAGCAGGTTTGATCGGCAAATTATTGGTGAACCTTATGTTTTACGTTACGGTTTTATGATGCTTATGATATAATTTTTATAACCATTTTATAGTGTTTCTGTTTCTTATGATGTTTTATGGTGATTGGTTTATAACTGTTTTGATAACTGGGTTATGCATGTGGTTTCAAAACGGATGGCTAAACCCGGTTTTTCTTATAAATGGTTTTAGAAACTTTTCTGTTATTATGGTCCACTCACACCTTCTGTTTTTAACTACCCTCCAGGTTGTGGAGCTAGCGCGGGGTTCCGGCGTCGAGGCAGTGTCTGAGGCATAGAAGTTACGAGAGGGATCCCCGGAGTATTTTGTTTTAATTTCCGTGTGCGTGTATTTAGTTTAATAGTTTTCTTTCTTTTGAATTGAGTACTATGCTCTGTAAACTGTTGACTTCGGGATATGGAGTATAATTTCTCCTGCGTTTGACTGTATTTGTGTCGGGGTGTCAGACGGGAGCAGGATTTACCTCGGTTTTCGGGGTGAAACCGGGGTGGGTCCTGACACAAAATCGTCATTTCGCCCAAACGTCCGCTAATCCTCGTCTAATCCCCAATTAGCCTCGCTAATCCGTCATTAATTCTTAATTAATCCCGCTAATTCGGGACGGGTCGTCACACCGGGTACCTGGCTTGACAGGCCCCCTTCCTCGCTGGTGCAAATCCTAAACGAGGACGGACTGCCCGAGCCCCCCAACTGAGTTCCTCCTTCCTGGTGCTTGAATCCCTGAACCTCCCCTAGTCGTGGGAGGTCTCTGTTGGTGATCCTCTGTGGGATGTCTGCGCATTCCGTGTCTTTGTATTTCTTGGTTTTCCTTTCTTATGTATCTAGCTTGGTGAGGTTGTCTTTCTTCTTGCTTGTTCTTCTGTAGTTGTTTCTCTTCCGCTTGGCGGCCTGTTTCGACTTGAAATGAAATTCCAGTAAAAAAAAAAAACAGAAGACGAAGATTGAGAGTTTTAATCTATGTTTTTTAAAAAAATTTTAAGTTACAATATTTTAATTGAAAATCGATAGTCCAAGTAAGAAAAAAAAAAGCTAGCCCAGACATTAATAGTTTGATTAATGCATTGATTAAAAGTGGATACCTGTAGATTATATTTTGATAATTTTAGTACTTCAAATTTAATTTTTATAATTAGGATAATTGATCTTATAATTTATATATTTTTATGTAATTTTTTGATAAATTTATGTTAATATTTGACAAGATGCTTGATGATGGGTTTGGCACCTGGGCACATACATCATTGATCATTACATACCCAGACCCATACTAAAAGGAACAGTAGAACAATATGAGACAAAAAAAATTAAAAATATATGTAGATTTTCAGGTCACATGTGGAAAATTACAGCCATATAATTCTCCGGAACTCAACTCAGCCATAAATTTCTTTGTTTCATAAACCTTTTTAATTAATGAAATTATTTATTTTAAGATTTTAGCCTTTAGGAAACAACCACTTTAACCACTTTATGTTGTTTGGCATTTGGCAAAACAAACAAAAAGAGTGAAGGGTCTTTAATCATCTATCTCTACCAATGCGAGAAAGACACCAGAATGCTTATAACCCCAAAAGCAATAATCATATTATTAGCTGTAGTGCAGTTCTATTTTGCCGGTTCTGATAAACCTTCCTTCCCCAATTGAGACAAACCCCTTCAATTTGAAACCCCTTTGGTTTGAGATAAGTATTCACGGTACTCATCACACAAGAAAGCAGAGAGGGATAGAGAGAAATGGAAGAAGAGGGAATTGGGGTGGTTCTGGCAAGAGCCACGGAACTGAGGTTCAAGATCAGCAGCTGCATCCCCAAAGCTGATGACCCGCCGCCCAAAAGGGAAAATGGAATCCACGCTGATGATGAAGTGGCAGAGGAGCAAGAACAACAACAACAACAACAACAACAAGAAAAAGAGGAAGAAGGTGAGGCGCATAAACTTTTCAACATCTGCGATGCCCTTGAATCCCTTGAGAACCAGCTCTCTTCATTACAGGTTTTTTTTTCCCCCAAAATCGAACTTTTTATTCATGTGGGTTTTCTTCATTATACACGATAAAAAACCTAATTTTTCTCCAGTTGATTGTCATTGCAATTGGCCAATTGGGTACTTAAATTAGAAATCACAGAGATGTCTGTACTGGACTGTAACTTGGGCATTGTTGATTAGCATCTTGAATAGTCTTCCTTTGTTTGTGAAGGCCAAGTTGCACTTCTTTTGTTTTGTTTAAGCTAGAAATTACCTTCAAAATGAAGAGAAAAGAGGGACATATGTTGCTAGCTGTTATCGGAATATATAATTCTCAAAAGATGTTGCGCATTAGTAGGTAAATCAAAGTTCTACTTCTTGTCATGCATGCAATACAAAGGCTAATAAGGTATAAAGCTGAGGATGAAGATTCAAGAGTGCACCCTATCATTCCTGGCTCTGTAATGCTTGCGTGTGGTGTGGGTTCCTATGCATAGGTGTATAGGTGATGAAGGGCTGTCTGGGTTAGGTAAACTCGTTCTCGCACTCAGGCCTTATTGTAGACAAGTTAGAATGAGGAAAAGCAGGCTTTCTTTTGTTTCGTAAAGTTCAATAATGTTGATGTGGACCTCTTTTGGATGGTAACTATATGGGAGGCATTAGGAAAACCTTGGATTTAACATGTTAAAAGAATGTGCATAAATATGCAATTGGAACCTCAATTGGAAAGTTTCTTGTCTCTCAGGACTTGTGGACTTGTGCAATGCTCACCTTCCTTCTACTTAAGCATCCGCAGGTGCTAGTGAAATAGCTAGAGTTTTAGGTTTTGGCATGAAATCTGTATGTTGGGCCAGCCATACTGTTCTACTGAAAAATTAGTTATTGTGGTGTGATTCTTGCAACTACATATAGTCCGGCACTGTAATCCATATTACCGGAATTTTTCCTTTTATCCCATTTTTTATGAAAGCCTTTTTTTTCTCAGTAATTTCTTTGTTTTCCCTGCCCAAACCTGCTGTGTCATTTTTCACCTCCCTTTCACTATTTTTTTGCCTTCAAATAGCAATGTTTTTTGTATTGAATATGTGGCTGATTTTTTCTCGTGGCCATTGATGAGAACTTAAGTTATATGAAAGTTACTTTATTATTTCATGTGCATGTTTTTGAAATTGGAAATCACTGAAGTACCAATTCGCCTTCTAGGTCTGATATGATGCAACTTTGTGGAACTGCATAGGATTGAGCAAGCACCATGTAGTCAGTTAGGCCCGTGGAAGAGTTTCCTGCGTCCTAGAAATTTGTGTTTGATTCTTAAGTAAAAGATATTGTCATCACAGGAATTAGACATAATATACTGATAGGATTTGTCTCCCCCACCCTCCTGAGTTCTTTCTCCTCATGAGATGAACCCGCGACCTTCCAGAAGGTGGGTGTTTCATTTGACTAGGACGGCTAGAGACAGATTTGTAATTAATGTACCTATTTAACTTGTGACTATATCTTTTTTTTATTTGGGATGTCCTCGCTATATCTTCAATTGTTAGCATGTTTTATCTTATTGTTATTGTTACAATGAAATTCTTTTGTCTTGGAAAATTGACTGGTGGATTTACCTATCATTTGAAATTGGAAGCTTATGGAGAAATTTTCACTTGTATAGAGTAAGATAGTTTTGTATAGAAGAGTTGTAATTTTATTTTTGGTTTTTTATTGGTCAGGCTTTGCAACAGCATCAAATGTATGAAAGGGAAGTTGCCCTTGCTGAGATTGAAAGCAGCCGCAAGATGCTACTCAACAAGCTTAAAGAGTACAAAGGTCATGATTTGGAAGTGATACATGAGGCTTCTGCTTTTGCTGGTGAAACAGTAGAGCACAACAATGATCTTTTGCTTCCTCCATATCCAACCCGCTCTCCACAAACTTTGGGTCTAGCAAATGGGTATGTGCCACTTAAACATAAATCTAAACGAAATGGGATATTCAACAGTGATCCAGAAAATGAAGGTAAGAATTTGAGTGACACTGGATCAAAACACTTGAAAGGGTTGGGATTTGTCCTTAGCACAGTAGCCAAGACCGTGCTTACTCTTGTTGGTGTGGCATCTGTGTTAACCCTGTCTGGTTTTGGGCCTAAATTCATCAGAAGTAACACTGGTTTCAAATTATCAGTCGTATCTGAGAAACCACGGAATAATGAAAAGAGGTCATCAAGCAGTGAGTGTCCCCCTGGGAGAGTCCTTGTTGTGGAAGATGGGAAGGCTCGATGCGTTGTGAAAGAGAGAGTTGAAGTTCCGTTCTCCTCAGTTGTTGCAAGGCCAGATGTGAACTACGGGTGCGGTTAAATGTTTCTTCCTTCCATCATTTTGTATGTCTTTGCTGATGAAATATCATCTGTAATCAACACATCCCAGGTTGTCCTGATCTTTCACGAGTAACTACTCTTAAGCATATTATTTGTTGAGGGTTGTTTTTGGACTTCTTGTACTTATTATCTCAGGTGTATAGTTCAATATGTCCAATTTCCAGATCCAATAGTTTGTCCAGTCTGATGGGTTGATTAGATACTGACTAGGGGATGATATATGGGTTTGTTTGAATTTTTTTTTTCCCCACTGGAACAGTTCTGCGTTTTTCGTTCTTCCTATCTTGAGTGTTTAGCTTCCGATAGAAAGTTAGGTTGAATATGAACGTATCCTAATGAGCTACACCCGCAGTTTGGATGATAGACAAACAGCAACAAAGGGTTATAATGGTCAAGAATACAAGATTGCGGACGATGTTATGAAAGGCAACATTGCAGGAAAACTACATTTGATGAGCATGCATGTTGGTGTGCATGTCACCTTGCAGTGAAATCAATCATCTTATGGCACTAACAAGTACCAAAAGCCAAAACCGGAATTAATAAAGTGGTTAAACATGAGATTGAAATAATTGAACAAAGATTAAGTAATGCTCTCCAATAATCTGAATGCTATAAGAACATAACCTAGTGCAGAAGCATACTTGTCTTACAGTTTTCCAAGATAAACATCAACGAAGTAAACAAAAAAACTAGAATTTTCCAAGATAAATATCAACCGAGTAAACAGAGAAACTGGATAAGAGTAGTTCAGAATGACTCGTCATCAGCTGAACCCGCCCTGCACTGCACCAATAAAGGAGAAAATAAGCAACTATAATAGAAAATTAGTGAGACAATATCTTTTAAAGATTGTGAAGCCCTGCACTGCTTGTTGATGACGCCAATCACTAAGGGTAATGGGCCCATGCTATATAAGAATGTCCTAGGCGAATTGAAACATACACCATTTTACTTCTAGCATGTGTCAATTTTCTATACATAAAAGAACCACATTTCACAATAACGTTGATCCAAAATAACTCTTCTTGTTCATGCAACCTGTTTCCACCGAGGGTACAATTTTCACACCGCAGGCCCCTAACTTATCTACCAATAAAACAACGTTATTTTCTGTAACTCTCCTGAGAAAGAGAAACAGGTTTGTTTTATAACTAGCAGATTTCCACATGTGATCTACTCATAGCATAGTAAAGTAGTGATTGTTGGTGCCAAAATTGAAACAACCAAAAAAAGGGGATTATAATAGTTGTAAGTTGTAACTATGAGGAAAATTCCGTTTCCAGGCTCAACCACCATCTAAATACAAACTGAAAATAAGAATCATAACAAATGGCAAGTAGCGCAGGTTTAAGAAGCAATCACTCATCATTCTTGATTTCTTCCAACTCTGCTTCAAATAAAATAGCAGAGCAGACAATCACCGTTAATCTCTTACAATCAACACCTAAACAGAGAATAAATAAAACATTAATAACAAACTCTCGGATAATTATTATTGATTCGAAGTAGCTTCTTGTTCAATCAGCCTGTTATTCACCTAGGGGACATTTTTGACGTAATGAGTCAGTAACTTTACTATCCTGTAACTCATATTCCATAAGTCAATCTGCCAATCAAACCCTACATCTGTCTTTCTCCCCATAAAACACAAACATGGTTTAAAATTAGCAGATTCCACATACAAATTGCAGTAAAGTTAGTTATCAGTGAAGTGAAATAAAACCACCAAAAAGAGAGGAGAAAAAATTCGTATTTTTCAAACTCAACCATCATCTAAAATCCACTAGAAATGCTAGGAACAGTATATCATAATAAGGATATAGCAAGGAGCACAAGAAGCAATCACTCGTCATTCTTGATTTTCTTCCTATTTTGATTCAAACATAATTAGCAATGCATAACAATTGCAATATAAATAAAGCACACAAATATAAATAATAAAACAATAAACTAGCGAGGAATCACCAAATTCATGGGAACCAATGAAACAATCTGCCATATTCCCAAAAAAATACCGACTTCAATATTAACACAACCTTGAATTATGAGTTAGGACTCACCCACCATCAACCAATTCATAAGTTCCTTAATAAAACAGAAAATATCCTCCTCCCAACATAGCCTAAAAAGTGTATATATTTGAAAACCCAGAAACATTTAAAAAAAAAAAAAACTGAATTAAGTAAAGGAGGATCTCAAAATCACCTGGTATAATGAGATGGGTACTAAAATTCAAGCTTGAGTTCCTCCTTTTCACCCGATAGAAGGTGAAGAATGTAGGGGGCGGCTCGGATCGCGACGACCCAAGCCCCGAACATGGTCACATGAGATCGCAACTGCTTCAGAGCCTCTGCCTTGTCTGGCTTCTTCATAAACATTCCCGGAAACATTTTGTTTTCGCTGATTCGTTTTCTCCGCCGATAAAATTTATGCCAAACAGAGCCTGACGTTGAGAAATCTAAAACCCTAGTTTTCTTCTTGTATATTTGGGGGGCTTTCGGCTTCAAATGATCTAAAACCCTTAAAGAAATATAACCCACATGTTAACCGGTGAATCTTTTGTTTTAATTTTGTTTATACAACAATATTAAGTGAAGGGATTTATATTACCAGTGGGCACGAATTCATTAAAATCACTAACCGATTCGTTTTAAATCGTTATTTATCTAATAGTTTAGGGTTAACTGGATAAAAGTAAAACAGTTTGAGAATTCAAACCGTTCCGTTAGTAACGGTTTGGATTTGGATTTTTATTTTGGAAATCCGTTAAATCCAAACCGAACCGTTAAGAAATATATTATTTTTTATTAATATTTAAATCTATTATTAATACACAGTAAAATTAATAAAAATAAAATGATACCTAGATATACCTATATAAATATATGTATACTCATATAAGAATATAATAAAATATTATTAAATAGTTTGTGTGTTTGATAAATCTTAGTATAGTGATGATGCTTACAATTCAATACTTAGCAAGTTTAATATATAAAATTTTGAATATTGAGTATTAGTTTTTTTTTCTATCCTTATTTTTTCTATATCCTTATTTTATTTATTTCTTAACGGTTTTAAACCGTTTCGATCCAAACTGAACTGTTAGTAACGGTTTTGATCGAAACGGTTTTATTTCTAATTTTAAAAAATCCAAACCGTATCGAACCGTTAAAATTTTAACGGTTTGGATTTGAATATTGTCAATATCCGCAGCGAACCGTACCATGCCCACCCCTAATTTATATATGACAGGACCCACCCCGATTATCGCCTCGATAATCGGGAAGCATCCTGCTCCCGTCTGACAATCGAAACCAAAAGACTGAAAACTAAATAATGTTACATCACACCCATTGTCAGACCAGGGAGATTAAACAAATACATCCTACTGGACGTCAAGTCCGTAGTTTCACAGAGCATAATATTACAAAACAGGTTAAAGAACAAATCCTACTCTGTAAACTAACCACTCCGCAACGGGAAACTTTATGCCTCTGCCTCTGCCTCGGCGCTTGCCCCCACGCTTGTACCACGACCTGGAGGGAATTTAAAACAACAAAGTGTGAGTGGACCGAAACATAAGTTTTACAGAAAACAGTTTTTCCGAAATCGGGTTCGCCCTCCAGTTTTGTAACACGCATGCATAACCGAATATTCAGAACTCACGTATTAAACCTTTGAAAAACTCTTTTTCCGGAAACACATGAAAAACGTTACAGAAAAACCGTCATAACTCATGTAAAACCATTTAATATTACCAGATTCCAGAAACTGTCATTTTGAAACATCAATTGCACAAATCAAGTAAAAAGTGTATCAATAATCACAGTTAAGCCCTTGGATCCATCCGAGTCTTTAAACTCAATATTAGGCCTTCCTGGGATATCAACGAGTCTTTAAACTCAAAACATGATTAGTAGGCCTCGGGGGTATCACAATCATCGAGTCTTTAAACTCACGAGTCTTTAAACTCAATCTGGGTCCTTAAACCCAATTTTCGGGCCCGCCCCCGTCATCAACAAACCGGGTCTTTAAACCCCAAAACCAGATCCAACAATCAACCGGGTCTTTAAACCCAAAACCGTTTTTAAAACACAATAAACCATCATTCATCACAAACCGTTTACCAACATCATTCTGAAACCATATCACATCATAGTAGGACTTATGTCTGAATTCACATGCAAATTCCAACACATGCAATTTCCGAAAATCACTTTACAATTATGATCAAAACATCATAAATCCATAACATGCATAATCATATCCAGATACTTCATCAAAATCATCACGCATGCATAAGCGAAAACCGTAACCTCGAAATGCGTGAAATACGAATAATATCTTGAAAAGCGTGAAAACACGTAAAATCGATATATCATATCACCATCGTAAAATCATATGTAAAACTATAAGATAAACAAGAAAAATAGTCATGCATGCCCAATTTAGAAATCAAAAAGTCCACTCACAGTCTTAGGACGCGTCAATCGCGTCCCACGCGCTCCTCCGTAGCTTCGGAAGTGTCCGGGCCTGTAAAAACGTACAAGAAGGGTTACAAACATCCCAAAATAACTCGTGGGATTTTTTCCTAATTTTCCCAGATTTTTCGGCGAAATTAAACTTAGAGACTTAACCTTCCGGACTCCCGAAATTATCCCGAACGACTCCAGAACAACTCGAATCCTAAAGGTAAAATGTTAATTAGACTGAAAGGAACAAATTCCATGTTGACCGTGATCGGAGTTAACATCCCACGCGCCGTCACGCGCCGCCCAAAGTGGCTGCGCGTGAAGGCCACGCGCCAAGCTACAGTGCCTTCGTTCTTACCCGGATAGACTAATAAATGGGTCTATTACTCGCGACTCAACCCGACCAGTTCAAGCTCAATTCCCAATCAATTTCTCCCGTTCTCAATCCTATTATCTTCTCTAACCCATTAATTTCAGGTCTGTACTGATGATTAACGTCGACTGTCCCTAAATCGTTTCAATCTAGGCTTGAACAGACGAACGGGTCGTCACTCAGAACTCACCCAAACTAACTCCATTCTCAAATTAATTTCACCAGTAGATTAAGGGAACTTAGACGAACACAATGGTACAATCAATTGAACTCGCCGTTACCTGGAAGTCGTCGTCCTCAAGCTCGAAAATTCTCAGAACCAGGGAGCTCAGTTCTTGGCCAATTCGTGAGTGTCGTCCTTCGAAATCGATGTGGTTGGTTTCCTTTTACTCCCAGAAGACTAGAATGGCCCTTGGTTTCGATCAACAAGCCTCAGAAATTGAATGCGATTTTTCCCTCCAACTGGTTCTCCTCTGAACCGCAACTCGGGTTCTTGGGCCAACAGCGAACATTCTCCCTCAATTCTTGCACCTTCGTGATTCTTTCACTCCCAGAAGTCTCTCAGTGTGTTTAGGTTTGTCTCTCAACCCGTAGAAGTCGAATTCAGAGCTTTCCCGACAAAAACCCGAAAATGGTTCTTCACGGTTTCACTCACAGTTCCTCTCAAACTCAGCTCCCAAACTGAACCAAATGACCCAACTGAGTCCTCTCCTCACTCCCTTACTCTGTTGATCAATTCAAACGGCCAGCAACCCGTGGGAGACCAACTGAGGTTTTCTGAAAATGTCTCTGACGCACGCAGAAGCCATAGCCATTTCTTTAACCCATCCTGTGCTTGTGTGGCCTCAGACTGTTCACCCATGTCCCCCACTGCCTCAATCAACATAAAAAATGTATCTGATCATCCCACCAAGCCTTAAACAATTGCACGCACAAACTCCACGGCCGCACACTCTGTTTTTTTTTTCACGGTGGTGAACAGTAACCGCCGTGAAAATGACCAAAATGCCCCTCTGTGCAATAATTACCAAATTGCCCTCCAACTTCCGTGACCCGTAACTCGGTCATCCGACGTCCGTTTCACGCGTGCCGCCCGTCGTTGTACTCAGGGCGTCGAGACGAACATAACGGTTTTCGAGTCAAATGAATATCAATTGTCAAACAAAAAGTCAACTTTTTCCCTTTATAACGTCCAATTACGATAATGCCCCTGAACTTCCGAACCTCATAACTTCCACCCTGTTCGTCCGAATCGAACGTGCCACCTGTCTATGAACTCGTGACGTCCCGAACTACGTCACGGTCATCACTCCACGTCCGTTCGACCCTCCAATCAAAAGGTCAAAATTTTGACCATACGGATCACAAGGGTAAAAACGTCATTTTATTCATTATTTTATAATATTACATTTTCAGAACGTCCGGGGCGTTACAATCTCCCCCCCTTAAGAAATTTCGTCCCGAAATTTCAAGGAAACAAATAGGGGAACTGTTCTCGCATCTGCGCCTCGGGTTCCCATGTGGCTTCCTCCATATTCTGGTTCCTCCAGAGAACCTTTACCAGAGGAACGGTCTTCCGACGTACTACTTTATCCTTTCGATCCAAAATCTGCACCGGCTGTTCCTCAAAGCTCAAGTCTTCACGGAGTTCAATGGGTTGTTCCTCCAGTACATGAGATGCGTCAAACACAAATTTCCGCAACATCGACACATGAAAAACATCGTGGACCTTCGAAAGTTCTGGCGGTAGTGTCAACCGGTAGGCCACCGGGCCAATCCTCTCGGTAATCTCATACGGTCCAATATAACGAGGGCTCAACTTCCCTCGCCTGCCGAATCTCACCACACCCTTCCAAGGGGATAATTTCAGGAATACCCGATCTCCGACCGCAAACTCAAGATCTCGAATCCGATGGTCGACATAGCTCTTTTTTTTTTTCCTGGGCTACCTTGAGCCGATCCCTGATGCGTTTGACCTTCTCGGTTGTCAGTTCCACCAATTCGGATTTAGTCAGCTTCCTTTCACCCACATCCGTCCAACACAACGGGGTTCTGCACTACCGTCCGTACAAGGCTTCGTACGGAGCCATCCCAATGCTCGCTTGATACCTGTTATTGTAGGCAAATTCCATCAAGGCTAAATGTGACTCCCAAGTGTCCTGAAATTGTAGAACGCAAGCTCGCAACATATCCTCCAATATCTGGATGGTCCGCTCAGACTGGTCGTCAGTCTGAGGATGAAATGCAGTACTGAAACGAAGTTTCATCCCAAAGGCTTTCTGTAGACTTTGCCAAAACCGAGAAGTAAACCTCGGGTCTCTGTCTGAAACTATTGATTCTGGAGTACTGTGCAAACGGATGATCTCGTCGATAAACAACTGAGCCAACTGTGTCATTCTGAAGTTCTCTCGCACCGGCAAGAAATGAGCTGACTTCGTAAGCCTGTCCACAATCACCCAAACTCCATCGTGACCTCTGGGTGTCCTAGGAAGTCCAAACACAAAATCCATCGTTAAGTGATCCCATTTCCATTCCGGGATAGGTAGGGGTTGCAAGGCTCCATAAGGTCGTTGTCTCTCAGCCTTCACTTGGTGGCAAATCCGACACCTGCTGACAAACTCGGCAATCTCCCGTTTCATTCCCGGCCACCAGTAGTGCTCTCGCAAGGTACGATACATCTTGGTCCCACCAGGATGTATCGCGTAGGCCGAACTATGCGCTTCGTCCAAGATCTCCCTCTTCAGTGCCTCAACGTCGGGCACGCACAACCGTCCTTCTTTTAGCAAAGCTCCATCCTCCCTGACTGTAAAATCTAGCCGTTCACCGGCTTCCACTTCAATCCGAAGTACACATGAGACAGGATCTTGAGATTGAACCTCAATGATCTGATCGATCAAAAGTGGTCTCACATGAAAATTAGCCAGCAAGACACCTTGGCCATCCAAACCCAAATCAATGCTAGTTTTGCGGAGTTCAACCAAAAGTGGTAAATGAATCGTCCGTAGATGTGCTACAGAATGCGTTGACTTCCTGCTTAGAGCATCAGCCACCACATTGGCTTTTCCGGGTGGTACTCAATTGTGCAATCATAGTCCTTAATTAGCTCTAGCCACCGTCGTTGCCTCACATTTAACTCTTTCTGAGTGAACAAGTACTTCAGGCTCTTATGATCCGTGAACATTCTGCAAGTCGCACCATACAGGTGATGTCTCCAAATCTTCAACGCATGCACAACAGCAGCTAACTCCAAATCGTGCGTAGGATAATTGCGCTCATGCGGTTTCAACTGGCGCGAAGCATAGGCAATCACTTTCCCATGCTGCATTAGCACACATCCCAAACCCTGTAAGGATGCATCACTGTACACCTCGAATTCCCCACTGTCGTCTGGAAGGGTCAGTATAGGAGCAGATGTCAACCTTTCCTTTAGCTCCCGAAAACTACGCTCACAATCGTCATCCCACTCAAACTTGACCCCCTTCCGCGTCAGTCGTGTCAACGGGGCGGAAATGGTAGAGAAACCCTCTACAAACCTCCTGTAGTACCCAGCCAAACCCAAGAAACTTCTGACTTCAGTGACGGTCCTCGGTTGTTCCCACTTCGCCACTGCCTCAATTTTCTGAGAATCTACACTGATCCCGTCAGTTGAGATCACATGCCCCAAGAAACTCACGCTCGTCAACCAGAACTGACACTTGCTGAGCTTCGCGTACAACTGGTTTTCCCTCAAGGTACCCAGCACCATCCTTAAGTGCTCCTCGTGCGCTTCCGCACTCCTCGAGTAGACTAGGATATCGTCAATGAACACGATGACAAAGCGATCCAAGTAAGGCTGCAACACTCGGTTCATCAAGTCCATAAACGTTGCGGGTGCGTTGGTCAAACCAAACGGCATCACAAGGAACTCATAATGACCATATCGGGTCCTAAAGGCTGTCTTGGGTACATCCTCATCCTTAACCCGCAACTGATTATACCCAGAACGAAGATCAATTTTGGAGAAGTACTGCGCTCCTCGCAGCTGATCGAACAAATCATCGATCCGAGGCAACGGGTATTTGTTCCTAACTGTTACTTTATTCAGTTGCCTGTAATCGATGCAGAGTCTCAAACTCCCATCCTTTTTCTTCACAAATAGTACCGGGGCTCCCCAGGGGGATACACTCGGTCGAATAAACCCCATCTCAAGTAATTCTTGTAACTGCGCCTTCAGTTCTTTCAACTCAGCTGGCGCCATACGATACGGAGTCTGAGAGATAGGTTGCGTACCTGGAACCAGATCAGCAGTGAACTCGACATCTCGATGCGGTGGCAATCCCGGTAGATCCTCCGGAAAGACATCCGGGAACTCTCGTACTATCGGTATATCCTCCACCCTCAATGGTGCGGCTCGTGAGTCCATCACTTGAGCTAAGTATCCCTGGCACCCCTTCCTCAACAATTTACTTGCCTTCAGGGCTGAAATCACTCCGACAGGAGTTGCTCGTTGTATTCCCTGAAAGGTGGTTTCCGGTAATCCCGGGCTCCGAAAAGTAACCTTCTTATCGACACATTCGATAGAAGCATGATGGAGCGTCAACCAGTCTATTCCCAAAATGACATCAAAGTCGTGCAAGTCCAAGAGTATCAAATCTGACATCAGACCAACATCACCTACCATTACGGGACACTCTCGCAACACTTGATTCACCACAAATACATCTCCGGTGGGCGTACTCACACCCAAGTCGCAGTCCAAGGCGGACACCTCTCTACCCGCCAACAACTCACAGTCCCGTGAAATAAATGAATGAGTAGCTCCGGGATCAATTAAAGCACAAACATCATGCCCAAAGATCGTGAGTGTACCTGTCACAACACCAGGTGCTGCCCTGGCCTCCTGCTGCGTAACAGCAAAAACTCGGGCCTGTGGTCTAGCTGCTTGCCCACGGCCCCGGCCCCTCTGTCCATTAGCCGCTCTAGTGCCACCACCTCGAGTACTCCCAGTCCCAGAAACTGCAGCTGTGCTCCGTCCCTGCTCTGCTCCACCACGTCCAGCGCCACCACCCTGTGGCAAAGATGGACACTCCCTCCGATAGTGGCCCCGCTCGCCACAGAAGAAACAGATAACACTGGAAGCATCTCGAACAAAACCACCACCCTGCCGTCCCGTGGAAGCAACAGAAGTCGCGCTCGCCTGCGGAGCAGTCTGCGCCCTAGGCGCTCGGAATCCAGAACCCTGATAGTTACCAGGCCTGCCATAACGATCATTTCCTGCAGATGAGGCTCCACCATAACGTCCCTTCTTCGGGGCTCTCTGACCATATGATCCAGGATATGAACGCTCTCAACGTTGTCCACCACCAGAGTACTGTGGACGTGTCGGGAGACTGGCCTCAACCCGCACTGCGGCATCTGACAACTCCCTGAGAGTAGCAAAAGCTCCGGCCGTCAGAATGGCCTGTATCTCACCCCATAGGCAAAGCTCAAATCTACGACATTTCTCAGCCTCAGTAGACACAAAGGTAGGAGCAAAACGGGCTAGCATCTGAAATTTCTGCTCAAACTCAGCTACCGACATGCTCCCCTGCTGGAGCTGCAGAAACTCGGTCTCCCTAGCATCACGGAAAGAACGAGGATAATACTGATCCAGAAACCGCTCACGAAAGGTCTCCCAAGTCACCGTACGGGCATCCCAACCCGACAACTCCAGAATGTACCACCACTCATAAGCAGATCCATCAAGTAAAAATGTGGCCAACACCACACGCTCCTCAAGAGGACAGTGCATCACAGTAAAAATCCGCTCAATCCAAGAAATCCAACGGTGAGCATCCTCAGGATCCGCTCCACCACTAAACACCGTAGCCCCAAGACGCTGGGCTCGCTCAATCGAAGCACTCTCGGCATCGCCGTCAGGTCGTGGAGGGGGTTTGCGTCGCGGAGGCATGGCCGGTCGTCCTTCTCTGAAAGAGGCATAAGTTAGTATAAAATCAAGGCACACCCGAGTGCCAGACACGAATCGTAAACCTAGGCTCTGATACCAATTGACAAGACCCACCCCGATTATCGCCTCGATAATCGGGAAGCATCCTGCTCCCGTCTGACAATCGAAACCAAAAGACTGGAAAACTAAATAATGTTACATCACACCCATTGTCAGACCACGGAGATTAAACAAATACATCCGACTGGACGTCAAGTCCGCAGTTTCACAGAGCATAATATTACAAAACAGGTTAAAGAACAAATCCTACTCTGTGAACTAACTACTCCGCAACGGGAAACTTTATGCCTCTGCCTCTGCCTCGGCGCTTGCCCCCACGCTTATACCACGACCTGGAGGGAATTTAAAACAACAAAGTGTGAGTGGACCGAAACATAAGTTTTACAGAAAACAGTTTTTCCGAAATCGGGTTCGCCCTCCAGTTTTGTAACACGCATGCATAACCGAATATTCAGAACTCACGTATTAAACCTTTGAAAAACTCTTTTTCCGGAAACACATGAAAAACGTTACAGAAAAACCGTCATAACCCATGTAAAACCATTTAATATTACCAGATTCCAGAAACTGTATCAATAATCACAGTTAAGCCGTTGGATCCATCCGAGTCTTTAAACTCAATATTAGGCCTTCCCGGGATATCAACGAGTCTTTAAACTCAAAACATGATTAGTAGGCCTCGGGGGTATCACAATCATCGAGTCTTTAAACTCACGAGTCTTTAAACTCAATCTGGGTCCTTAAACCCAATTTTCGGGCCCGCCCCCGTCATCAACAAACCGGGTCTTTAAACCCCAAAACCAGATCCAACAATCAACCGGGTCTTTAAACCCAAAACCGTGTTTAAAACACAATAAACCATGATTCATCACAAACCGTTTACCAACATCATTACGAAACCATATCACATCATAGTAGGACTTATGTCCGAATTCACATGCAAATTCCAACACATGCAATTTCCGAAAATCACTTCACAATTATGATCAAAACATCATAAATCCGTAACATGCATAATCATATCCAGATACTTCATCAAAATCATCACGCATGCATAAGCGAAAACCGTAACCTCGAAATGCGTGAAATACGATAAATATCTCGAAAAGCGTGAAAACACGTAAAACCGATATATCATATCACCATCGTAAAATCATATGTAAAACTATAAGATAAACAAGAAAAATAGTCATGCATGCCCAATTTAGAAATCAACAAGAAGGGTTACAAACATCCCAAAATAACTCGTGGGATTTTTTCCTAATTTTCCCGGATTTTTCGGCGAAATTAAACTTAGAGACTTAACCTTCCGGACTCCCGAAATTATCCCGAACGACTCCAGAACAACTCGAATCCTAAAGGTAAAATGTTAATTAGACTGAAAGGAACAAATTCTATGTTGACCGTGATCGGAGTTAACATCCCACGCGCCGTCACGCGCCGCCCAAAGTGGCTGCGCGTGAAGGCCACGCGCCAAGCTACAGTGCCTTCGTTCTTACCCGGATAGACTGATAAATGGGTCTATTACCCGCGACTCAACCCGACCAGTTCAAGCTCAATTCCCAATCAATTCCTCCCGTTCTCAATCTTATTATCTTCTCTAACCCATTAATTTCAGGTCTGTACTGATGATTAACGTCGACTATCCCTAAATCGTTTCAACCCAGGCTTGAACAGACGAACGGGTCGTCACTCAGAACTCACCCAAACTAACTCCATTCTCAAATTAATTTCACCAGTAGATTAAGGGAACTTAGACGAACACAATGGTACAATCAATTGAACTCGCCGTTACCTGGAAGTCGTCGTCCTCAAGCTCGAAAATTCTCAGAACCAGGGAGCTCAGTTCTTGGCCAATTCGTGAGTGTCGTCCTTCGAAATCGATGTGGTTGGTTTCCTTTTGCTCCCAGAAGACTAGAATGGCCCTTGGTTTCGATCAACAAGCCTCAGAAATTGAATGCGATTTTTCCCTCCAACTGGTTCTCCTCTGAACCGCAACTCGGGTTCTTGGGCCAACAGCGAACATTCTCCCTCAATTCTTGCACCTTCGTGATTCTTTCACTCCCAGAAGTCTCTCAGTGTGTTTAGGTTTGTCTCTCAACCCGTAGAAGTCGAATTCAGAGCTTTCCCCCCAAAAACCCGAAAATGGTTCTTCAGGGTTTCACTCACAATTCCTCTCAAACTCAGCTCCCAAACTGAACCAAATGACCCAACTGAGTCCTCTCCTCACTCCCTTACTCTGTTGATCAATTCAAACGGCCAGCAACCCGTGGGAGACCAACTGAGGTTTTCTGAAAATGTCTCCGACGCACGCAGAAGCCATAGCCATTTCTTTAACCCAGCCCATGCTTGTGTGGCCTCAGACCGTTCACCCATGTCCCCCACTGCCTCAATCAACATAAACAATGTATCTGATCATCCCACTAAGCCTTAAACAATTGCACGCACAAACTCCACGGTCGCACACTCTGTTTTTTTTTTCACGGTGGTGAACAGTAACCGCCGTGAAAATGACCAAAATGCCCCTCAGTGCAATAATTACCAAATTGCCCTCCAACTTCCGTGACCCGTAACTCGGTCATCCGACGCCCGTTTCACGCTTGTCGCCCGTCGTTGTACTCAGGGCGTCGAGACGAACATAACGGTTTTCGAGTCAAATGAATATCAATTGTCAAACAAAAAGTCAACTTTTTCCCTTTATAATGTCCAATTACGATAATGCCCCTGAACTTCCGAACCTCATAACTTCCACCCTGTTCGTCCTAATCGAACGTGCCACCTTCTATGAACTCGTGACGTCCCGAACTACGTCACGGTCATCACTCCACGTATGTTCGACCCTCAAATCAAAAGGTCAAAAATTTGACCATTCGGATCACAAGGGTAAAAACGTCATTTTATTCATTATTTTATAATATTACATTTTCAGAACGTCCGGGGCGTTACAATATAAGCCTATTTATGTTGTATTTGGTAGATTTCGTCTTCAAATATTATGTTTATAATTTGTAATTTGTAAGATTCGTACCGCTTGGAGTTTTATTTTATTTTATTTTTATAGAATTTCATTGAATATGAAGAAACAAAAATACATTTCATTGACTAGCAAGTTAAAACTTTCATTAAAAAATCTAACTAACCAAAAATACATTTGGTGTGAAAGAAAGATCACCCCAAAGCAAGATAAGAAAAAAACACCATTAATCTTCTAAATCCCCTCGAAGAAGAATGAAGGCATGGTGGAATAGGAGGCACTTTAATAGTGTTTAACTTGAGAGTGAAGACCCTCTTGGGCTAGACTATGAGCTACTCAATTCATTGTTCATGGGAGAAAAGTAGGGTTCTAATAGGCATATGCAAAGAGACTATGAGAGTCCAAAAATCACAGGCTAAAAGACTGAGAGCACTCCAATTTTATTAAGCAGTTTGGACCACATCAATAGCCTTCATTGAGGTCGTCTCCACAATCCCCTCACTAGTTTCCAAGAATTGGAGCACCTGAAGAGTTGCTCGTAAAGCCTCCAACTCCACCACATGGGGGTGACACCTAGTGACCCTGGGTCAGAGAAGGTCGCCACCATAGCCTCATTGGAATCTCGTAAAATACCTCCATTTCCACGCAGCTTTCCATCCTTTTACATAGTGCCATCACAAGGAATGTTTGTTGCATCACTTTCGTCCCTAGCCTTATCGAGATGCTAGGGAGGCAGAGTTCCTGGGTCTGGAGTAGGGGGATATGATTGTGGCTCAGTATGAGCAGAGATTTCTGGACTTTGCCCAGTTCACATTGGCTATGATGATGACAGAGGCGATGATGATTCGTCGATTTATGTTGGGTCTTCGGAATAGGATTGGAACGATGGTGCTGGTTGGAGGATTCATCACACTCTGGACTATGTTGGGTGTTGCATCTCAAGTAGAGATTATGTAATGACCCATCCCAAATTTTGAAATTAATTAAGAATTAATTAGGGATTAGCGAGACTAATCAGAAATTATCCGAGGATTATCAGACGTTCAGGGTGAAATTACGATTTTGCCCCTAAACGAGGGCAAAACGTTAACTTTTGACCCGGGAGGTCCGATGTCTGAGGGTCGAGGACCGTTATGTAGATCGAGTCGATACGAGTCCGTATACACGCGGCACGTCAAAATCGGACGTTCGACGGGGAAGTTATGATTCACGGAAGTTCCGAGATACTATTCGCAACGACACATTTTACGAGGCAGTTGGTGGGCTTTTATCTGGAGTGGGCCCAGATATTTCCCCAGGCCCAATGGATGAGTGACAAGTGTCACCCATCCATTGCTTCCCTTAAATAGATACATGCATCGGTTCCCCATTCCCTTTCTCATTTGATCGAACATCCAAACCCGATAACCCTAAACATCAACCCCTTCCCTATTTAATTCTGTGTGAGACCATGAGAGGGGGGGGGGGGGGGGGGGGGAGGGCTGAGGATGAGTGATGGACTAGGAGAGGCTGAGGGAGGCTGCAGGAGTGTCGTGGGCGGCGGTGTAGTCACCGCAACAGGTAAACCTGTAACCTTTGAAATTTCAATTTCGTGATTTGGACGTTAGGGGGGTTATCTGTTGTTTAGGTTGTGTTTAGGGGGTTGGTAGGATGATTAGGGAATGGTTTCGGGCAGCGGAGGACGGTTGAGCGGCCGGACTAACGGCCGAGAGGATTTTCGGTGGCTAGCCACCGAATTCGGTTTCCAGCCAAGTAAGCTCAAATCGAACCCCCAAACATGCTTTTATGCATCTTAGGAGATTAATAGAACCCTTAGGAGGTATTTTTGACCCTTAGATGGGCTCAGACCGTGGGAGGAAAAAATGGCCAAGAAGGGTGCTTGGAACCAATAGGTTTTAGGATTGTTTTCTTCGATTTAATCACATAGATAGGTTGGATTTGAGGAGAGGAAGCTATAGTAATTGGAATGGACGAAAACGGATCAAAAATGGAGAAGATATAAGCATGAACTGGTTCCACCAGTTCGGCTAGGCCGGATGCACGGTAGACCGGTTCGATCGGTCTGGCCGAAGGTTGAAGATGATACTGTGTAAGCACGTGGGCTTCACGCGCAGCCCCTTTGGGCGGCCCATTGGGGCGCGTGGGCCACCTTTTGGGGAAGTGTCCAACATGTAATTTCATCTATTCGATGTAACAAACATTTTGGGACAAGTTTCGAGTCAATTGGACATCGTTTCGATATAGTTCGGGAAGTCCGAATGTTTAGGATCGAGTTTAAAAATAGTTAAAAATTCGGGAAAATTGCGGGGCTTCAATGAGAGGTTAATGACGTAGTTAGTAACCCTCTAATATGATTTCAATAGGATTCGGAATGACGGTGATGGTGATCAGCCCGGAGAGGCTTATGGTGAGTATTTCGAGACGCAGCTTTGGACGGTCTGTGAGTGGATTTTTCTTTCTAAATTGTGATGCATGCATAAATATTTATATGTTTTAAATACATGATTTGAGATGCCTTGAGTTCATATGGTTGTGGTGTTTTGTTGTGTACGTATTTTCACGTAGTTCGAGGTTTATAATTTTGTACTATGCTTATACGTGCTGGTATTTCAATGATGGTTTAATGAACTAGTTTTGGATTTAGAAATATGAAATCGGGCATGAAACCCATTTGGAATTGGAAACCATCGGACTTAGAGTCCATTTGATTTGATGAGAAATCGGGCTGGAGGCCCATTTGAGTTATATGATCGGGTCGGGGGCCTCGTTGGTTTACGACTTCGGGCTTGAGGCCCAGTTGGTCGTGATATCGGGCTTGGGCCCCAGTTGATTGTGAAATCGGGCTTTAGGCTCCTTTGAATCGTAAAATCGGGCTTAAGTCCTAGTTGTGTTTTATGAAATGAGAATTCGGGTTTAAGACCCTATTGAGATGGATTTTGGCTTGAGTCCCTATGAGATTTGGATTTGAATTAGATTCGAGGAATCCCGTTGTGATGCTCGGGTATGAGACCCAGTTGAACTATGGTTTGAAAGAAAAGAATGTTTTCACACTTATGTTTATATACCCTCCTATATAGCGCGGATATGTCTCCTCTGGATGTCGTAGATCCTGGAGAGTCACGATCCACTACCTGGAATGAGTGACTCCATAAGGGAGCAGATTCCAAGAGTGAGAGACATGATATAGTCTCAGACTGGGTCCGGAGACAGTCATCCAGACGTCGTAGATCTTGGATTTTAGACAGATCCTCCCAGACGTCGTAGATCCTGGGGGTAGACTCGGAGATGAGACCCCGAGTAATATTCATATTTATAGATAAATCGTGACGGGTATTGATTAGACATCAGAGAATGTCAAGGATGAGTTATATATGTATATATGTATATTAGTATGAGATTTCACTAAGAATGGTTTTGGGCTGAGGCCCACGTGTATTAGATTTGGGCTGAGACCCTGTGTTTTATGATTTGAAATGAGACTCGTTCTGGGTTTCATTAATTTGGATTTTGGGCCAAGGCCTTAATGAATGATTTGAGAAATGGTTTTCAAATGCATGCATGCTTTTTTAGTGAAGGGCATAATTGTATTTTTGTGAAATTATTTTTATAAATTAATTGTTTCGTCCACTCACAACTTTTGATGATTTTAATGTCTTTAAGGTTGATCGTGGATGCAGGCTGTAGTAGAGACCGAGAAATCACACTCCTCCTCCGATCTTGGCGCACCCTAGAAGCTCCGAATAGGCTGAGGCTGGAATTTTCCCTGGTCTGACACGCGGTGTTAGACGGGAGCAGGCACATCCCACGTTAATCCCGAGGGATTTGGGACGAGTCCTGACAAGTGGTATCAGAGCATGTTTTGCTTTCAGTGTGACGCGCAGATCGAGAATGTGATGTCTCTGCAGTTGTAACAGCCCATCATCAACCTGATAGTGAGGGTAAGAGTATGAGGATTCAATGGAATCGAACCCCAGGTAGATTACGTTTGGCATGAGATGCGATTTTTTAGGGTTCAATTGGCATAGGATGCCGCATTTTCTGAGAGGTTGGATCCCGAGTGGGATCAATGTGCATGTGAATCTAACGGTTTAGAGCCGTAGTTTTACTGGAGATAGGATCTAGTGGACCAGTAGAAACAGTATGACGACCTGAAAGTCAGGACCGTTGAGTGGTCAGGATGGACATGGATTGTGCCAAAGTGGAATCAGTGGAGGTCGGACGTTAGGGTTGTTCATGACAAAAATGCAAGGATCGGAGATTGTGTTGCTGGGAGTAGTCAGGCACACAATGACCCTAGTTGAGTCTGGTTGGAATAGGAACATTGATCCTGTTTGGCATGAGAGGCCATGTTTCGGTGTGTCGAATCCCGGAGGGAGGTCGACTAGCAGGGAATCCCCCGGAGTAGTTGTTGTGTGGCATGGTAGAATGCGATTACGACATGTAGCGGTTGTGCAGCGTTAGGCACGAAGTATGGCCAAGTTCTTGTGGAGGCCAGTGGCTAGGAGCCGTAGAGTTACTAGGGGAAGAAATCCTCAGACTGTGGTTATTGGGTGATTAGACACGAGTAGCGGAATATGACGACTTTTCGAAGTCGAGAGCGATGGATCGGTCAAGATGGACGTGCTGTAGTGAGCAGCCGGGTTTGTGATAACCCTAGTTGGTGGTTGATTGGACAGGTTACCAGGAGTGTGGTACTTGCGAACTGGTTCCCGAGGTGGACCATTTGGTGGATGTTGCGTGTTGAGCGGTTGGTGATGGCGGTGGGTTGACCTCTTAGGTTCGGAGTCTCGGTGGTGATGTATGTGGGTTGTGTCTGCACGAGCTCGTGGTAGGCACCGCCATCGAGGCTGGATTTGATGATGGTTGTTAAGAATCGGGGGACGTCCTTTTCTCGTATGGATTGTCGGAATGGTCATACCCAGAGTCATGGGGTACGAGGGAAGTAGAGCCCCTCCGAACCGAGCAGAGACAAGTAGCGATTGCTCGGTATGAGCAGGGTTTTAGGATTGGTTTGATTCGCACTCCACGCGGCGGTGATGTGATGACGATAACGAGGAGAGACGACGAGCCACAAGTTGCGGGTATCTCAGTCATGATGTGCTCATGGTTAGTTTCTACCACTACACGACGAGGAGGATTCGTCGGCTAGTGTAGATTCTTAGGAATTGTATTGAGATGACTGAGTGGTGATTAGAAGGAAAAGGTATAAATGGATGACGTAAGTGGCGTCTTATGACGTAAGGGTCGAGTGGTCAGATATGGTAATATGCAGAAATTTGACTGGATATCACAGCAGGAGCCTGTTGTGACTCTTCATTCGAGCGGTATATCAGATTAGGATGAATTGACATCCTTTTGGATGTACATAAACGGTCGTAAATGAATGGGCGAGTTGGATTGTTTACAGACACGTGGATGATGTCCGAGTGAGTTGAGGGCTTGGATTGTGACCAAGTTGGTAGACGTGCCCTAGAGTGGTGAACATGTGGGTTCAGTGGGCACTGAGCGGGACAGAGAGGATCCCGAGTGGCTCGGTACGAGGTATGGGGTATACCTGGATTGGTGATAGGTACCCTAGTTCGTCGTGGATGGACGACACGAGTGTTCAGTGCTGGAAATTGATCCCATAGAGTTGGGACATGCGAACTAGTATGCCGAAGTGAATGGTGATGTAAGAAGCCGAAAAGAATCAATGGAAGTGTTTAGTTTGGAAGTAAAGGATTAAGTATTACAGTAATTATCAGAGAATACTCTTAGTCGGAGAAGGAGGCTTCTCATTTTCTGCTCTTTAGCAGATGGTGCTAGGTGCCGCAGGATGACATGGGATGAATTTTGATGTCATCGTCTTGGATCATCTTTGATTCTTCCCTACGTGAGATGACAAGGAGTGATATGAAAATCAAGGGGTTCAAAGAGGGCGTAAGAACTGGACAGCTAGACTGTGAGTCAAATTTGAATGACTTAAAGAGCAGAAGGTGTTTAACGTCACTAGATGGGGTGAGTGAGTGTTCAAGTTAGTGGAATCGTTGTGGACCCAAGTGAGTCAGATTGAGTAGTGTGATGATGATCTTGATGATCGAGATGATGAAGACGATTGTGGCGACCGGGGGGTCGAGTAAACCAAAGCGAATTGGGATCACAAGAGTGATGAGGTTGGGGAGATGACAGGACAGAAGTTGGATATGTGAAGAGTGCATATAATCTGTCTTGGTCACGAAGAGGAGCACGTGTTGGATACTTTGGTAGCGAGATTTGGACTGGTGCTTCTTGGTGGACCGGACATTGAGTTTTGCGCCCGAAGCCGGAATAAGTTAATAGGGTTTAGTGATTGATATGAGCGGGAGCTCAAGTCGTGGATGACTAAGGGAACCCTACAATGTAGACGTGTTATCTCTGCTGAGACAAGTATTCAATTAGGATCCAGATACACCCAGGATGGGTGATACATCGAATGTGTTTCGACGGAGTCTGTGATGTGTTGGTGTAACTTCTCAAGAGTGAGTCAAGGTCAGAGTTGCGCAGCGAAAACACAGTGAAGCCGAGCGTTACCGGCTAGTCACGATCGTGGTCGTGAACTTAGAGAATGTTAGAGGAGGAATGGTGCTCCTCTAGACAGTGGATTACAGTTGCGAACCATTTAGTGATAGGGAATGAGATATCGCTCAGTGGGAACAGTGAGGATAATTTTCGGATCGGATGCTGAATAGGATATCAGCTCCGGTTGTAGGATGAGAAGGGTCGTCAGATTGAAAAGCTAACTTCGATTGTCAGATGAGAAGAACCATCCGGCTGAAGAGTCGATTTAACAATAACTTAGTATCACTGACCTGTCAAAGTGAGTGGCAAGCGAGTCACCGATATTCGATCTCGAGGGTCTAGTTGGAGCTTTGGAAGCATCGGTGACAGTGCGAACCGACGAGGATGGCGTTTGTGACGGACGTGTACTTTTACACGAGAGTGCCCGTGTGGGGGGGGCATGATTGGATTCCACAGTTTGGTTGTGGAATTGGGTTGGTTTGAATTTCAAGGACGAAATTCTTTAAGGAGTGGAGTTTTTAAAGACCCATTCCAAATTATCGGTATTAATTAAGAATTAATTACGAATTAGCGAGACTAATCGGAGATTAGCCGAGGATTATCGGATGTTCAGGGCGAAATTACGATTTTTCTCCTAAACGAGGGTAAAAAGTTAACTTTTGACCCGGGAGGTCCGATGCCCAAGGGCCGAGGACCATTACGTAGATCGAGTCGATACGAGTTCGTAGAAAGGCGGCACGTCGAAATCAGACGTTCGACAGGAAATTTATGATTCACGGAAGTTCTAAGGTACTATTCATAATGACATGTTACGAGGTAATGGTGGCATTTTGTCTGGAGTGGGCCCTGATAGTTCCCCAGACCCAATGGATGAGTGACAAGTGTCACCCATCCATTGCTTCCCTTAAACAGATACATGCATCGGCTCCCCATTCCCTTTCACATTCGATCGAACATCCAAACCCGATAACCCCATCAACCCCTTCCCCATTTGATTCTGTGTGAGACCATGAGGGGGGCTGAGGATGAGTGATGGACTAGGAGGGGCTAAGGGAGGCTGCCGGACCGCCGTGGGTGGCGGTGGAGTCACGACAACAGGTAAACCCATAACCTTTGAAATTTCAATTTCGTGATTTGGACGTTAGGGGGGTTATATGTTGTTTAGGTTGTGTTTAGGGGGTTGGTAGGATGATTAGGGAATGGTTTTGGGCGGCGGAGGACGGCTGAGCGGCCGGACTGACGGTCTAGAAGATTTTCGGTGGCTGGCCACCTAATTTGGTTTCCAGCCAGGTAAGCTCAAATCGAACCCCCAAACATGCTTTTATGCATCTTAGGAGCTTAATAGAACCCTTAGGAGATAGTTTTGACCCTTAGATGGGCTCAGACCGTGGGAGGAAAAACAGGGTCGTGAAGGGCGCTTGGAACCAATAGGTTTTATGATTGTTTTCTTCGATTTAATCACATAGATAGGTTGGATTTGAGGAGAGGAAGCTATAGGAATTGGAATGGACGAAAAAGGATAAAAATGGAGAAGATAAAAGCCTGAATCGGTTCTATCTGTTTGGCTGGGCCGGATGCACAATAGACAGGTTCAGACCGGTCTAGCCAAAGGTTGAAGATGATACTGTGCAGGAGCGTGGGCTTCACGCGCAGCCCCTTTGGGTGACGCATGGGGGCGCGTGGGCCACTTTTGGGGAAGTGTCCAACATGTAATTTCATCTATTCGATGTAATGAACATTTTGGGACAAGTTTCGAGTCAATCGGACATCGTTTCGATATAGTTCGGGATGTCCGAAGGTTTAGGACCGAGTTTAAAAATAGTTAAAAATTCAGGAAAATTATGGGGCTTCAATGAGAGGTTAATGAGGTAGTTAATAACCCTCTAATATGATTTGGACAGGTTTGGGAGTCCCAGTGAAGGTGATTAGCCCGGAGAGGCTTATGGCGCACATTTCGAGACACAACTTTGGACTGTCTGTGAGTGGACTTTACTTTCTAAATTGTGATGCATGAATAAATGTTTATATATTTTAAATACATGATTTGAGATTCCTTGAGTGCATATGGTTATGGTGTTTTGGTGTGTACGTATTTGCACGTAGTTCGAGGTTTATAGTTGTGTACTGTGCTTATACGTGCTGGTAATTCAATGTTGGTTTGATGAACTTGTTTTGGATTTGGAAATATGAAATCGGGCATGAGACCCATTTTGAATTGGAAATCATCGGACTTAAAGTTCATTTGATTTGATGAGAAATTGGGCTGGAGGCCCATTTGAGTTATATGATCGGACCGGGGGCCCCGTTGGTTTACGAATTCGGGCTTAAGGCCCAGTTGGTTGTGATATCGAGCTTGGGGTCCATTTGATTGTGAAATTGGGCTTGAGGCCCCGTTGAATCTTGAAATCGGGCTTAAGTGCCAGTTGTGGTTTATGGAATGAGAATTCGGGTTTAAGACCCTATTGAGATGGATTGGGGCTTGAGTCCCTGTGAGATTTAGATTTGAATCGAATTCGAGGAATCCTGTTGTGATGCTCGGGTATGAGACCCAGTTGAACTATGGTTTGAAAGAAAAGAACTTTTTCTCACTTATGTGTATATACCCTCCTATATAGCGCGGATATGTCTTCTTCAGACGTCGTAGATCCTGGAGAGTCACGATCCACTACCTGGATTGAGTGACTCGAAGAGGGAGCAGATTTCATGAGTGAGAGATATGATATAGTCTTGGGCTGGGTCCGGAAACAGTCCTCCAAACATCGTAGATCCTGGATTTTGGACAGATCCTCCCAGACGTCGTAGATCCTGGGGGTAGACTCGGAGATAAGACCCCGAGTAATATGCATACTGATAGATAAATCGTGACGGGTATTGATTTGACATCAGAGAATGTCAAGGATAGGTTATATATGTATATATGTATATGAGTATGAGATTTCACTGAGAATGGTTTTGGGCTGAGACCCACGTGTATTGGATTAGGGCTAAGACCTTGTGTTTTATGATTTGAAATGAGACTCGTTCTGGGTTTCCTTAATTTGGATTTTGGGCCAAGGCCTTAATGAATGATTTGAGAAATGGTTTGCAAATGCATGCATGCTTTTTTAGTGAAGGGCATAAATGTTTTTTTTTTGTGAAATTATTTTTATAAATTAATTTTTTCGTCCACTCACATCTTTTAATGATTTTAATGCCCTTCAGGTTGATCATGGATGTGGGTTGTAGCAGAGACCGAGACATCACACTCCTCCTCTGATCCTGGTGCACTCTGGAAGCCCCGAGTGGGCTGAGGCTGGAATTATCCCTAGTCTGACACACGGTGTCAGACCGGAGCAGGCAAATCCCACGTTAATCCGGGGGATTTGGGACGAGTCCTGACAGATGATCTTGTCGGAATCCCACCAATATCTGGGTGATTCTGAGTGATGTCTAGGGCGTCAGGAGGATTCGTTTACCCAAGGAGTTTTGAAGAGGGGCGCTTCTAGCTCCAGTTCTTTGAGTGGAAGTCGTGAAGGTCGCGGTGGTCGACGAGCGGAACGGAGAGGATCTGAGGGGAGTTGGTTGAGATTTCATTTAGCTTCCAAATCCATTGGAACTTTTGGAGACATGTGTTATACTTAGAGTGGTGACATGTACCCTATCTATCTTTGGTCGGAATGCACGAGTGTTGATGGATTATGGGCCTGCACACTCTTTTATTTCCAGAGGATTTACCCTTTTTATTCGGGAGTTGATCCCACTAACTTAGGACATGGGTATTGGTACTCCGACCGATGCTATGCTAGTTCGATGATTTAAGACCGTGCAATTTGGATGGAAGGTTTTGGCCTTAAGACAGAATTGATTCCCTTGGACATCTACGACTTTGATGTGATTCTAGGGATGGATTGATTGACTACTCATCATACCTCTGTCGAGTACTTTGAGAAGACAATTGTCTTTCGTAGTCCTGACTTGCCACGGGTTGTCTTTCGTAAGGACCAGAGGATACTTCCTTTGGAAGTTAATTTGGCTTTGGAAGACGAAAAGTTACTAAGAAGTGGTTGTTAGGGATTTTTGGCACATTTTATAATGTCCTTGGATGTCTTAGTGAGCTTAAGGAAGTCCTTGGATGTCTTAGTGAGCTTAAGGAAGTTATCAGTTGTGCGGAATTTCCGAATATGTTTCCGGAGGATTTACGCGGTTACCACCTTAGAGGGAGGTTAAGTTACGATGGAACTTCTTACGGGTACTCAACCTATTTCGCAATCACCGTATCAGATGGTACCAACAGAGTTGAGGAAATTGAAGGTTCAGCTGCAGGATTTAGTGGGTTCGGGGTTCATTCGACCAAGTATGTCCTCTTGGGGAGCCCAGAGTTATTTGGGTGAAAGATGGATGGTACCGTGAGGCTTGAAATTGACTATCGAAAGCTGAACAGGGTATTACTGCGGAACAAATATTCCTTAATTCGGATTAATTAGTGAACTTTCTTCATTTGCTCGTCACTTCTTGGTTTCATGGATATATAAGTTTATAAAAGTTGAGCTTGCTTAAGGAGAACTCTGATCATAGGAAATAGAATGGATCACTATAGTAACTACCAATTGACATTATTGGTTGGTGAAGGAGACTTCTCATGTTCTTCTTCTTTGGCTAGAACTTTTGGGTATGCTTCGAATATGGTTACAACTTCTCTCGATTCCGAAGGTCATTTATGGGCCAAATAATAGGTCGTTAATTAAGCATTATTTTATATTATTTTATACTCTTTATACTTGACTTTTAATATTAAAATAATAAACAATTAGAAAAAATAATATATTTTGTAAGATTTTTGTAGAAATAAATAAAACTTGGAATTTGAAGCGTTTTGGCGAAAAAATCGTCTAGATTAGACTTTAAACGAAAAAATTATGAACGAAATTCGGTGAAATTATTTAAATCTATTTTAAAAATTAATAATTCTTTTGCAAAAGCCTAATCCAAGTTTGCAGCCCAATCAATCAGCCCACAAACCCAATCTGCGCAGCCCAGTCCATTGCGAGTCGCAGCCCAGCCCACGCACGGCCCAGAAGCCTAGTCGTCGAGCCCAAGTCCAGCCCAAATCCAATTCCAAGCCTTGTGCAGTCCTTCGGAGCGCGACTACCGAAATTCTGTACGCAAATTCGGCACGCATGCACCGATCGCGCCCCCCCCCCCCCCTTTGAGTAGTTTAGTCTCTAGTTTGGCTTCTTTTTCTCTCTTCTTTTAGTTCATCTTTTTTCTATTCTGTTCTTTATTTTTTGGACTATTTGTAACTTCTTGTAGTTTTTCTTATTAATTATCTTTCTTTTAATTCTTGTTTTTAATTTATGTCTTTATATTTTGTTTCTTAATTCATTTCTTCTTAACTTTGTTCTTGTGACTTTTCTTTGAAAGCTCTTAAACATATTTTTATACTTTCCTTAAAAACTTAGAGATTGTATTCATATTCTCAAACATTTAGAAGACATAAAATTGTATTTAAAAAAGAAGTTAAAGAAATTAAAAGAAAAACCTACGAACAAAGATTAAAAGAAAACATAAGAATGAAATTAAAAGAAGTTACAACTGGTCCCCAAAAATGTCTCTCAAAAGAGAGAAAAAAAAAACTAAACAAAGAAATAAAATGAACTAAGAAAAAGGAAGAAATGGGAAAATTGGGGACAATTGTTACATGAAATGGCCTCCCTATTTATAAAGGGAGTGCCAAAAATATTCAAATAAAAATACAAAAATAAAATAAAATAATGAAATGATGAACAATGATGAAATTAAGGAAGGTTGGAGCTGAAAATGGGCTGGAAATCTGCCAAAACTACAGCTTTCGTGCAGGGTAGAGCTTCTTCGGTGGTAGGTGGTTGGATGATAGATGGTAGAGTTGGTGGCAGGCTGCTGGCAGGCGTACAGCGAGTCAGCGCACACGCGCTGACATGATGAGGATGCTTTCGGCATGCGCGCGCCGAACTAGGCATGGAGGGTTCAGGAGGGCCGCTCCGAACTCGCAAGGGGGCTTCCTGGGCTGCACGCTAGAGGTTGGGCAGCGAAGGACTTCGGGCTGGACAGATTGTTGGGCTCTGGGTTTGTGACTAGTGGGTTGCAAATAAGGGATTTTTGGGCTGATCAGATTTGGTCTTGGGCTTCTGCAAATGAAATTCAAAATTTAAAATGGATTTCAATAATTCCACTGAATTACGTCTATAATTTTTTCGTTATAATTTTGACCGGGACGATTCTTTCGCCAAAACGCTCCAAATTCCAAACTTTATTTATTTTTACAAAAATATCACAAAATATATTATTTTCTCCAATTGTTTATTATTTTAATATTAAAATTCAAGTATAAAGGGTATAAAATAATACTTATTTGAGGACCTATCAGTGGGTCCTGCCGAATGGGATTCAGCACTACACGCCGATTGGTATCGGCCTGCCAACTGGCATCAGCCTACCGACTGTAGGTTCTGCTGCTTATACGGGGCTTGGTTGGTCGATATGGTATCAATATAAGTCCCCTAAGTCTTTGACTGAGGAGGATTTTCACGGTCGAGGACTTGTAACCTTGGCCGATACATGTCGATCGACCAAGGGAGTGTGCCCTATGGCCCCCTAAGTTCTTGATGGAGGAAGGGTGGCGTCTTCGAGGCTTCAGCATACCAGTCCCCAACGGTAGGTCGGTGATGATTGTTTATGTGTTCCAAACGAGGTATGGTGCTTGAATGGCTGCAATGTGCCTGGTTTCTGATCAGGGTTGGGAGAGTACCTCGCTTAATGATACCGATCGGTCGTAATGTTCCTACTTGCTGATCGGGACATTGAATTTCTATGGAACTTTGCAAGTGGCGCCTGATCAATCGCAGTATGCCTGCTTGCCGATTAGGACCGCGAGAGCACCTCGCCTGATGTTCCCGATTGGTCACAATGTTCCTTCTTGCTGATCAGGTCACTGAAGTTCTGAGGAACTTCGCAAGTGGCACCTAATCGGTCGCATTGTGTCTGCGTGCCGATCATGGCTACGAGAGAACCTTGCTTGATGTTCCCAATTGGTCGCAATGTTCTTACTTGCAGATTGGGACACAGACGTTCTGAGGAACTTCACAAGTAGCGGCTGATTGGTCGCATTGTGCCTTCTTTTCGATCAGGGTCGCGAGAGCACCTCGCCTGATGTTCCTGATTGGCGCATTGTGCCTGATTACCGATCAGGGTCGTACTTTGGAATGGGTTCGATGTGTAGAGAACTAGTGCGGTTCATCATCCCTGTTCGCTATTTTTTTTTGTTTTTGGGATACATACGGTGTACGTATTTGTATATGGATACTATATGGTTGAATAGTATCGTATGGGCTTGGCACCGATCAGATCGGAAGTGTGCATCTCGAGGCACCATATGTGCCTATAAAAGGGGGGTTGGAATGCCTCACTTTGTCCACTTTTAGTAAAGTGAACTTCCAGAGATGCAAATTGCTGCCGACTGATATCTGAGACTACCGATTGGTTAGGATTTGAAAATTGACTACCGATCAACTGTTCTAGCCGATCAGCAAAACTTCAGGTAGATTTCGATTCCCTTATCGTGTAACTTTTTATGGTTTGGTAGGAGTAGAGGTGTGTTTAGTTGTAGTTTCCTTTTTCCTGTTATGTACTTGTAGATGTCAAAGTCCAAGTCAACTAGTGGATCCGGGGTTAGGTCCCCACAAAATTTTGGTGGGGAAACACCCTCTCACTCGTCAAGTGATGTGTTGAGTGATAAGAATGGTTTACCGTCCACTAGTGGGTCCTCGTCGACCTCGAGTACCTCTGCATCTTCCTCATCAAGTGATAGTTTAGATAGAGCATTAAGGTTGCCGAGGAAGGAACTAAGAAATCTAGGTGAAAGTGCCAACCAAACTCAGGGTGCCGAGGAACATGAGCGCGTAGAGGAGCATCGTGGGCTTGAACAGTGGGCAGAGACTGTCGATCGGTAGGGTGTCGAGCAGGAAGTGTCGTCGTTCCGTCCTCCCCATCATCGAAGTGGAACGTGATCTGGATGAGGGCGAGATGAAGAGTGAGTCGGAGTCCATAGGGGAAAGGTCCGAGTATGTCGTGGACTATAAGGCCAATGTCATTCGGCAGGCAAACTTGGACATGTTCCGGGAGCTGTTCAATGTGCCGAGTGAGATAGGGATGAGCCTGTTGCTAGGGTCCGCGCAGCCTAGCGACTCTCTCAAAAGATCCACCTTGTTCTATGTGGACGCATTTGAACATGCAGTGCGCTTGACGTTGCACCTGTGGCTACATGATATGCTAACGCGGGAAAAGATCGCGACCAGCTAGCTCAATATGGATAGGTGGATTATACTGGTCAGCATCTACATGGATTTCCGACTGGCATGCCTGCCAGAGCTGACTTGGGGCCAAGTCTGCCGTCTGTATCATTTCAAGAAGTAGATATATGGCCCTACCTAGGTGCAGATGGAGTGTCTACAGAAGACAGCACGTGGTACCTTTATCATGGATGTTCCGCCCTCCCAAAAGAGATGGAGGCATCGGTTGTAACGACCCGTCCCGAATTACTGGATTAGATTAGTGACTAATCAAGAATTAGTGGGGTTAATCGGTGATTAGTTGAGAGAAATCGGACGAACGATGCAAAATGACCATTTTGCCCTTGGTCGTGGGCAAAATGTTGACTTTTGACCCAGGAGGTCCGATAGCTGAGGACCAAGGACCGTTACGTAGGTCGGGTCGATATGAATCCATAGACAGGCGGCACGCCGAAATCGGACTTCAAAAGGGAAAGTTATAGGTTAAGGAAGTTCGATTTCACTATGCACGTATTTTGAGACGGGGATTATGTGGCGATATCTGATTAGGCAGATATTTTAGTGGGACCCATGGATGAGTGACAAGTGTCACTCATCCCATTGGTCACTTCCCCAAAATGTGGATCTAAACCATTAAAATAATATTATTTTATTATTTTATATTTTTCACTCATCCCATCTTTTAATCCTAGCCCTTCATCTTCACCCTTTCCCTTCATCCTCACCGTCCATCTCATCTCTCTCTCACCTGATCATCATCCTCTATGTTTCCTCTCATAACCCGAGCACCCATTCCCCTTCATTTCTCCATTTCTCTTTTGGATCAAACAACCACACACACCTCATCACCATAACCATTTCTATGTGCTGGTGGAGGACTGAGAGAGACTAAGAACGGCTTGAGAATGGACGGCGGGCCACGGCGGGGAAAACCCGAAACCATGGGTAAGCCATTCGAATTTTGGACTTTGAGTTCTAGGGGGTTTTAATCAATTTTAATGATGGGGTTGGTTTCTGGAAGTCGTAGGGATCGATTTGGATTGGAAATGGAAACTGGGACGGCCAGAATCAATGGCAAGAAACATTTGCAGGTGGCCGGTTCTATTCCAATCGAGAAGGTGAGGTTTTCTTCCCTTTTTCCTTGTGTTGATAACCTATTTAGATTCCTAGGACTAAGATTAGGAGTTTAGAATTAAAATGAGAAGAAATTGAGTGAAAATGAGTGAGAATGCGGGTTGAACCGTGACCACCGGTTCGGTTGGACCGAACCGATTCGAACCGGTCTGAACTCGACCAACTAGAGGTTAGGGATGATGAATAGTGCCCGACGCATGGGCTTCACGCGCAGGGACTTCTGGCCGCGTGTGGGGGCGCGTGGGCCACCTTTTGGGGATGCTTTCAACACACGAAATCATCCTTTCGATGTAACGAACATTTTGGGACTGGTTTCGTGTCGATCAGACATCGTTTCGATAGGTTTCAGAGTGTCTAAAGGTTTAGGATCGAGTTTAAAAATAGTTAAAAATTCTGGAAAATTACGGGGCTTTAGTGAGTGGTTATTTAAGTAGTTAGTAACCCTCTATTATGATTTGGACAGGTTTGGAGGTCCCGGTGACAGTGTTTGGCTCGGGAGATCCGTATGACACGCGTATCGAGGCGGCAGCTCGGACGGTTTGTGAGTGGATCTTGTTTTCTAAATTGATGCATGCATAAATGTTTATTATATGTAATACTTGTTTTGTGATGCCATGAGTGCATTTATGTGTGGTTATGTATTGACACGTATTTCGAGGTTTCAGCCTTATACGGTGCCTATACGGGTTTGTATTTCTACGGTGATTTAAATGAAATGGTTTTGGATTGAAAAAGGATAATCTCGGGCATGAGACCCATTTGGTTTTGTCTCGGGCATGTAGCCCTATTGGTGACCTACGGGTCTGAGTCGTGGTCGCAGCGAGTGTTATGTGCACGGCGACACTCGCCTCCGGACTGGGATGAGTTCCTTCCGGAGAGGTCACGATGCACGTACCGTCGTCGAGCAGCCATGGGAGGCTTGACTTCAGAGTGCTGACGATTCAGGATATCGACCGGTGATGGGTGCACCATGATCTAGAGGTGGTCGCGTAAGTTGATATGTTCACAATGACATACCGGGATTGAGAACGGTCCTGGACGGATGATTGCACACATCACTAGGATCAGAATCATGACTGACCCTGAGATATCGGGCACGATGCCTAGTTGAGTCATGAGTTTGTGCACGAGGCCCAGTTACTTTACGTTTGTGATTTCGGGTCGGGGACCCTAAATGGATTTCCGGATTCACGACGGTTTATGGGGACCGGGCATGAATCCCTTGAAAGGTTTTGAAAACGTTTTCGATATATATATATTCATATACCTTCCTTTATTTGGCATGTCTCCTCCAGGGAGGGTCGTTGGCCTAGGTGGACCCCAGAGTACTCACGGAGTACTAACTGAGTGGAGTCGCCTCCGTTTGGTACCTTACTCTCAGGAGGGCTTGGATTATAACCTCAGAGAGGGTTATTGATCTACAAACATTGATTTGGGTGGACCTTGTGAGACTTGGGCTTTGAGACCCCAGGTAGCACACGCGTAGCTTTAGATACCGTGACAGGATTGGTTATGTGATATATATATATATATGTTATATGATATATGATGTACAAGTTTTGAGCTGAGTCCCACATGGATTTGGGCAGTGGCCCGTGTATTGGTTTCATGTAAGGTTTTGATAAATGGTTTTCGAACGAATGCATGCATGCTTTTTAGTGAAGGGTACAAATGTCTTCGATAAAATGTTTTTATAAATTATTGTTTTATCTACTCACAGCTTTTAAATGTTTTGACTGCCCTTCAGGTTGACATCGGATGCGAGCTGTAGTAGAGACCGAGACATCACATACCTCCTCCGGATCCTGGCGTACTCTGAAGCCCTAAGCGGGCTAAAGTCGGAATTTCCCTTGTCTGACATTCAGTGTCAGACGGGATCGGGAGCGTCCTGCGTTAATCCCGGAGGGATTGGGACGAGTCCTGACATCAGTTTTGTTGGGTGTTGGGCCTTGGAAAGGGGACATAAGCAAAGTTCGTGAGAGAATTCAAACACATTTCCAGTCGGGAGGTTGGGTGACTGCCAAGAAGCGTAAAGTTTAGATGCAAAGTGATAAGCTCTTGCCGAGTGAGAAACTGATGATTCCCTTTGTTTTGTAGTACCGTCTAAGGCCACCATTACAGTCGAGGAGGAGAAAGCGTGCAAGATTGTGCGGCAGAAGCTAAGTGACTTGGAGCGGAGCCACTATGTGCTTAGACTGCCAGATAACCTGCTCGCGGTTGGCTTGATCGAACCGCTAGGTGTTTTTTTTTTTTTTTTTTTTTCTGGATTGGTGTTGTTTGGGATAGGGCATGTTTGCTAATTGGTGGTGACTTCGTTCTTGTGCAGTTCTTTAGAGTATTCATCTGTGGATGGATATATCACTTTCACTTTCATGGTTAGATCTCCCCCTTTTCTCCTCGAGCAGAATTCTTTTGTTCTAAACCTGTCTTTAAGTAAAAATATGAGTTTTTTTAGGTGAATAAAAAAAGAAAATCTGCTTAGTAATAATTTTGAACCCTTACGAACATGAAGCCTAAATTTGAAATTGGAATTCAAAAAAAATTCTATTGAAAAAAATAAATAAATTAAAGAGATCTAAAAAAAACAAAACCATTGTAAGTCATGGGAGACGCAGAAGGGAAATCAAGAGTTGAGATTGCAGAGGACAGGAGACGCGAAATTGAAGAGAAGATAGATAATTTATGTGCAGAGATTTTTTATTAGTTCGCGATGAAGCAGAAGCATGAAAGTTGAAACAGATCACAATTAATGGGTTTACCAAAAAATACCAATTTCTTCCTCAACCCTATCTAAAAAACAACATGCACAAGTAAACAATTAATGGGTTTACCTCGAATTTACATAAGGCTCTTACTTATTATCTTGGAAACCAATCTAAACACTCCCAATGCACTTCCATATATCCTCGCATTCACTTGCCCAATAGTGTGAGTACGGTTACAAATAACATTCCACTAATTAATCACTATATATGATGTTAATTATTATTTTGTCACAACACCACTATCCGTACTTGCATGCTAATCTACAGCCATTTGTGCTGCTAAATGCTAATCCTAACTTGGCTTCATACTGGGACATTAATTTAACACACACGCATATATATATATATATATATATATATATATATATGTATATATGAAGCAACATCCACTTCAAATTTGGCCATCTCAAACACCGCCCAAATCCAGTAGACATCAACATCCCTGTCAAACCTTGAACCCAAACAACATAGCAGAGCATGAAAATGAACAGAGATCCAAACCTACCAAATTACAATGAAATAATACATATTTGGAGCTTAGCTTAATCTATTGACAAAAACCTAACAAACATTTGCATAATTTATTATCTTTTTAAGACCATATATAAAAGAATTCAAAGTAAAATTTAATTAACACAAAAATAGAAAAATTACCTCAAAAATCACCTAAAGTAAAGCCAAATTCTTCATACTCCTTTACCCTTCCAAAAAATCAACATACAAAATAATCAACTCATCAAACCCATCAAACTTAAACCCAATAATCTAACTCAATCATGAATCAATTCAAAGATAACACCTCACTATAAAAACCTAAAAAAATTTACCTGAAGAAGCCCCCAAAGGCAAAGTGAAATTCTTCTTCCTTCTCAACCCTTCTAAAAAATCCACATGCAAAACAATCAACTGCCAAACATAACCCAACAATTTAACTGAATCATAAATCAATTAACAATGAGCAAACCACTGAAACCAAAATGCAACTCTCACATCCAAGTAGAGATAGATTAAGAGGAAGACCTTGTCGAACCTGCTGTAGTGACTCACGACCTTCACGATGGAGGCGTCAAAGAGTGAAGGCGTCATTGTTAATCGATGGAGTCTCAGCCATGAAGTGATGGAGGCAAATCGTCATCCAACGAAGACTAAGCCAAGATGGAGGCTAATCGCCGTCCATCGACGACTTTGGCTTAGGTGGTTCATGGAATTAACATTCAAGGGATTCCAATATTGAAAACGTGATGAGTGAAAATTTTGGGGACAATATCGTCCAATAAGTGTATAAAAAAATAAATAACAGAACAATTTTAAAGGCATTTGGGAAATTCTACTATCCATGAAAATTGAACGTATATTTCCCGTTTAGTATATAGAGAATTATTCATATAAAAAAGTCAAAAAATGCACTATTATTTATAAACACGGTACCAATTGTTTAGCTTAATTATATGTAAAATATATAAGACTAATTCGAATTTTTACCGCGAGATGGAATCATTATTTTTTGGAGTTTTGAACTTTAGACTAAGAATCCAATATTCCTTAAAAAAAAAGGGAAAAAAAAAAATCCAATATGGTCAATACCGACAAAGCTTGTAGCTAGTACTAAAGAGCCTAGTGGTGCACAAGTTACAAACACCGACTTTTACCATTTCATTATCAATATTCAATATTGGAAACTAAACTATATTTCCTGCTTTCTTTTAGTAGGGAAAAAATATATCCAGGGGTCCCACGGTGGGTTCCGCCACCGTTTCTCCAATATCTGGCCGTTGTTGTACCAGACCCGGCGAACAAATCCAAGGGTCTAGAACCGACGTTGTATTAAGAAATCGAACGACAAAAGGTAACTAGCCAAAAAGAGAGAACGCCAGATGGGTAAAGAGAAAGAGGGGGGTCGCAGTCGGTCGTGCCGTGGTTAGATTGATTCCCAATAAAAGCATCGAATCGGAGAAAAACGCAGAGAAAAAGAGAGAGAACAGACAATGATGATGCTGTTGATGAGAGCTGGTCTTGAATTTAATTTTCATGGTCGTCTTTGAAATGGGTGGAGTTTCAATCACAATCACCAACTGCTGCAAGCTACCAAGCTGTGCGTTGAGTCGCTGCTTTCGCTTCCGATCCAAGTCTGCATCACCATCAACATCACCAGCTTCCACTTCGCCTTCTCTTTTCTTGCGCACCTCACGACCATGATCATCTCCCTCGCACCCTCTATTGGATCTCAGCTGCAGATCCACCTCCTTAAAAATCAAACTCAACACCACTTTCATACTTATACCCATGGACCCGGCCGCTCGCCCTTCGGTAGTCATTGACAATGGCAGTGGGTACGTTATTCCGCACTTAATCTGTTCCACGGAATGCCCCAATTGGATTTTTTGTTGTTCTCCATTAAATTTTGATCTACACGCGTTACGCACCACCTGTTTGTTAAAATTACCCAGAAGGATTTTGCTTCATTATTTACATTTCTATCCATTTTTGTAGGTATACTAAGATGGGTTTCGCTGGTAATGTCGAGCCGTGTTACATCGTTCCGACTGTAGTTTCCTTGAACGACTCGTTTCTGAACCCGGCCAGAACCTCCTCCAAGGCTGGTTGGTTAGCGCAGCACAATGCTGGCGTAATGGCTGATCTTGATTTCTTTATAGGGGATGAGGCGCTGGAAAAAGCTCGATCTAGTGCAACTTACAATCTAAGCTATCCCGTTCGGCAGGGTCAGGTTGAGAATTGGGATTCAATGGAGCGGTTTTGGCAGCAATGTATTTTCAACTATTTGCGTTGTGATCCTGAAGACCACTATTTTCTTTTAACCGAGAGTCCACTTACTGCCCCAGAGAGCCGTGAGTATACAGGTGAAATTATGTTCGAGACTTTCAATGTCCCTGGCCTTTACATTGCCGTGAATTCGGTACTTGCTCTTGCAGCTGGTTACACTACGTCTAAGGTTGGTATTGAAAATTGCCTCCTATTGTTTCAATTTTGTGTCATGTGTTAATCATGTATTAAATTGTGTTATGACTTTGTTGAATTAATCTATTCAATGAATTTTGAAGTACTCTCTGTTGCTATGTTTTCGTGAAGTTTAATTACTTCACTTACTATTATTTTATTGTTTTGATATCTCTTGATCATGTTCTCTTTGATTGACCTATAGTTTTCTTAGTGTGAGATGACAGGGGTTGTAGTGGATGTTGGAGATGGGGCAACTCATATTGTACCTGTTGCTGAAGGTTATGTTATTGGGAGCAGCATCAAGTCGATTCCTATTGCCGGGAAAGATGTCACTCTCTTCGTCCAGCAGCTTATGCGGGTATGCTGTCTTCTATTTTCACAATTAACCGTCTTCTTGGAATGCTGTTCTTATTGCCTTTGCTATCACCAGAACATTGATTCTAGGGTTGGTTGCTGGAGCCATACAGCATGGGAAATTAGAAGTGCTTGTGACTAAGATTTGCTTAAATGTTTATATGCTAATGATTCTTGCATTAAGTGCAGGAAAGAGGAGAGAATGTGCCACCAGAGGACTCCTTTGACGTAGCTCGGAGAGTGAAGGAAATGTATTGCTATACTAGTTCTGACATTGTCAAGGTCACCTTTACTTCCACAGTTGTATTCTTTATACCTGTTGTAATGAGCTTGACCAATTATATTGCAGTGTTGCAACTTCTTATGTTACTTCATCCACTTGTATGAAATTATTTTTCAAATAGGAGAATTTTGTATGACAAACTCTTGTTCTTGAATGATTGCAGGAGTTCAATAAGCATGACAAAGAACCATCCAAGTATATTAAGCAATGGAGAGGCATTAAACCAAAGACAGGGGCACCATACTCTTGTGACATTGGCTATGAACGATTTCTTGGTCCAGAGGTTTGCTTGCCCCCCAAATTTCCTCTTTGGCTAGATTAAGAATGGGAGTTGCTCCCTAATTGAGAACTTCTTTTTACTAACCTTTCTTTGCATGGTTGCCTCGGATTTTGTGACAGGTTTTCTTTAACCCTGAGATTTACAGCAGTGACTTCACCACTCCCTTACCTGCTGTAATTGACAAGTGTATTCAGTCTGCCCCTATTGACACTAGGAGGTCTTTGTATAAGGTGAACTAGACTTCTGAAATTGTCGATAGATGAGATGTATTTTAATCGAAGTGACAATGAATAGGATGCCATGTGGCTCATATTTGATGTTGATGGTTGGGCTTTGTAATGGTTTTCTTGAATCATTACTGGATGGTGTTTGGACAGTGGTTGAAGTTTTTTTCATATGCTTTTGTATCGAAGTATGATTTCTACCCTTCATTTAACTGTCCACAATTCCTTTCCTATTTACTTTAGGACTGATTTCCTCCTGTCCATAGTCTGTTGTTTAACATGCTTTTAGTTCTAACGTCTAGACCAATCCCATGAAAATCTTATTTATCATAGGACTTACAAAAGATTATGGTATTATGTCCTTGTGTATTTCGTTTTCCCTATTCTTATACTGATTTATTTATGAAAATTATAGATTAATTTTTTTGGAGGAAATAGAACTTAATCTTAGTTATTGTTACTTTTATTCTCAGAATATTGTATTATCTGGAGGATCAACCATGTTCAAGGACTTCCATAGGAGGTTGCAACGGGATATAAAGAAAATTGTGGATGCCCGACTTCAGGCATCTGAAGCTCGAGTTGGTGGAGAAGTGAAAGTAAGCCGTTTTATTTTACATGGTGTGTTGTATATTTATCTGTAAACTTGTGAACATTTGCAGTTTATTTACAATAACTGTTTGATTTTTATTTTTGTTTGGGACTGCAGTCACAGCCAGTGGAAGTGAATGTAGTTAGCCATCCCATCCAGAGATTTGCAGTTTGGTTTGGAGGCTCAGTACTTGCATCCACACCTGAATTCTTTGAGGTATGAATCTTTTCTTTTGATTTAAGGGAATGATGATTTTTGCATTACTTCCTTCTAATATTCCCACTTCTTTCCATATTTTGGATCTATTTGTAGTAACTTTGAATTTCCCTGTTATTAATCTATTTACATGTACCCATTACCATGTCCTGAGATAAAAACTTTTTAATTAATGGTGGCTGACAACCATATTATTCCTCTATGGCTCTCTCTGTACATTTTGAACCTTCAATAACCTTCATGTTGCCATGGCGGCGTGAAACCAGCAGATCGAGATTGAATAATTTTTTTTTTTAATGCACACCTTGTGTTCTGACAGTTAAAACTGAGTTCGCAACAAATTCTTTCTTATCATAATTTGCGCAACTTGGGAGGCCAAATAATTTGGCACTTGGGATTAGAAGAAAGCTTTTCTAATTTTTTTCTAAAAACTGTATGCTTTGTATGTAATTGCTTTTTATTAGATGACTCCTTAATGTTGTTAACCTGGGCTTCTGAGCTTTCATCTTCTAGTATACTTATCTAGAAAGGCCAAGTTTAATGATTCTTCCGGTGCCAAAGTTTTTCTTGTTGATTGAGAAGTTCCTCTACACGTACAGGCTTGCCATACAAAAGCGGAGTATGAGGAATACGGTGCAAGCATATGCAGAACAAATCCCGTTTTCAAGGGGATGTATTGATGCAAATATCCATAATGTCAGTTGCGCCTCCCTAATTTACTTGCTGATGTGTGCTTGGTGTCATCTGTATGCATGTGGTACTAGAGGCTGTGTAAAATATAGTTTCTCTGTTTATTTTGTACGAGATGGGGTTTTTTTTTTTGTATTTGGTTATTTCATTAGGGGGCAAGGCAATAGGTCCCGTAGAAGGCCGATAGGAAATAGTCATCTGAATCTCATGGATGAGATGAGAATCTGGTGCTGAATTGCAGTTTTGGACTTGGTGTTCAGCTTAGATAGACAGCTTGCTTAAGATCCTTATTAGCCTTTTCATTATTTCTTGAGCCATAATCGCTGTACTTCATTTCAGGTACGTATTCCCATTCTTTTGGATTGCACTTGTGGCACCAGTACAATAATTTTTAATTATTTCCAGGCATTTGTTGGAGATTTTGTATCGATTTTTTTATTTTTATTTTAAAGTCTTATGTTGATTCTCATTTTGAAAAGGAAGTTAGGTTGGAGTTGAATGGAGTCTGATTCAGCTGCCACTGAAGATTGACATTTGATTTGGCGATGCGATAAAAAAAATTCGATTATTAGTATTTATTTTAAGAAAAAAATTATATATTTTCGAACATTGTGAACATAAATAGGGCTAATAAGAACATCAATTACATTCTCTTGAAATTATGAGCAAATCATTGTTTATTTTGTATGGTTTAATAATAATTATGATACTTATACAAATTTATTTTAATCAACTAAAAATCGACATGTATAATCATTCCAATAGAGGTAAAAATGAATCTCATTAGTCGATTGTACTTATGAATTATCATTGTGAGTGTGACAATAAAAGTAGATGCTAGCCTAGTCCGGTAGAAGTAAGAGGTAAACTACCTTCCTCCCAAAAAGGTGTAAGAAAATGATGAATGTTTGTGTTTATGCAATAAAAATGAACAACTCCAGAAGAAAAATACAACTTTCAGCCGTATGAACTAACTAAATAAGATTCTAGATCACGTCTTGTGACAAGACCTAAACAAAAATACCATAAATCAAGTTCCCGGCAGCTTGTAATCTGAGCCAGCAAACTAGGAACATACCCTAAGTTGTAGCTCACTATATGAGTCATCTAGCTAGGAAATCAACACAAGGAGCTAGTAAAGACACACTCCTCGATGCAAGTCCGGGAAGATATAACCCCTGGAATCTAGTGGAGACACTCCATGATGTCATTCTGGAAAAAAAGTAATCACAATATCTCATGTGGATAGTCAACAGTGGAAAACAGTTCAAACAGTAAAACCAAAACAAACTTGAAATAAATCATTGACTCAAAAAAATGATGTCAAAACATTTCAACCAAGTCCTGAGTCCAAAACATTATTTCCACAAAAATCCGTAAAATATGTGTCCAAAATAATAAATCGAATAACTATTCTAAAACCATACATCATCAGATAACAGACCACCACATTTAGAATAATTATTCAAGCTATCTCAATCCATATTGGATAACAAAATAGTTAAAAACAAATATATACGCATGCCTCACAATTATTAAAACAAATGTCCACTCACAAATTGTCCAATCGAGCTCAGTCCTGAGCCGTGCGCTCCTCCAAGATCCTTGGAGCAGTATCTCCTTCCAAAAATAATAATCGGGGGTCACTAACATTATATATGAACCTGTATTCAAACCACCAAAATCCTAGGATAATATACACGTCCTAAACCTAAGTATCGTCACTTCATATGCCAAGAAATAGCCCCAAACGATGTCTGATTAACCTGAAATTGGCGCCATTAGATCCGTAACATCAAGAGCTTAAAAATAAGTGCCTTTGTGAACCATGGAATACCCGGCATACCACCACACGCCGGTGGAAGTCTGGCGACTGCCCCACACACTAGAAAATATTCTTTCCTAACGAAATATTCCATCAGAGAATATTCCATCAACTTTAACAGAATTTTCCGTCACCAGAGGAATATTCTGTCATGGGAGGAATATTTATTGCCAGAATTATTGCCGGAGAAGATGACTAGCGCCGTTGTTGCTGTCGCCGTCTGATTCGCTGGATCTTGGTCGGAGAACTCCATTTTAGCCAAAACTTCAAGCCTTCATAACTTTCTCAATTCTCAACCAATTCAAACGTTCTAATAATGAAAATTTATCTACTCAACCCCTGGAACTCAAATCTAAACTCAAATTTTCATGAAAGTACCCAAATTTCCTGGAAACAGGATTGAAACTTTCAAATTTTTCTTCCTTCGTGGTTTCGGGATATCTTGCAGTCATTTCCTTCGATCAAAAGTATGTTCTTAATCATAGGAAGGAGAGGAACGTGATTAGTGCAACCAAAACAGATAGAATGGCCTCAAAACAAAATCCACAACCTTGGGTATTCTTTGGGTTTCACGGGTGGGAGAAAGAAGAAAGAGTGAGGTGTGGTGTTAGGTATAAAAAATGCCTAAAATAAAAAGATATGGAGAAGAAATATGATCCTCTTCATAAAATATCTCAAACACCAAAAGACCAAAGTACCTGTCAAGTTTCTAGAATCGTAACTTCCTCATACGAAACACGTTTAATGTGACAGGACCCGCCCTGATTATCGCCTCGATAAGCGGGGAGAATCCTGCTCCCGTCTGACAATTGAACACAAACAACCAAAATAACTACACAATAATACATTACACATACTGTCAGACCAGGGAGAAAGTACGATACAAGCAACGGTACAACCAGCCAATAGTATCACAGAGCATGGTTACAAAATAAGATAAGGATAAAACCCTACTCTATGAACTAACTACACCGCAACTGGAAAACTTTATGCCTCTGCTTCAGCCTCGGCTTTAGCCCCCAAAACTTGTACCATGACCTGGAGGGTATTAAAATAGAAAAGTGTGAGTGGACTAAAACAAATGGTTATGCAAAGTAGTTTAAAGAAAATCAGGGTACACCCTCCAGTTTCAAAACACGCATGCATAACTAAGTACCCGAAAAACGCTTATATAAACCATATGGAAACCGTTACAGTAGATAACTATAAAACCATGTAAAGCCGAATGTAACATCAACGAGTCAAATCTGCTGGATCCATCAGAGTCTTTAAACTCACATATCAGGCCTTTCCGGGATATCAATGAGTCTTTAAACTCAAAACACAATCAATAGGCCTCGGGGGACATCACAGTAACCGAGTCTTTAAACTCAACATGTTTCAATCAAGGGTCCTCCCCCGTCATAACTTAACCGGGTCTTTAAACCCAAAACCAGATCCAGCAATCATACCGGGCCTTTAAACCCAAAATCATGTGTAAATCATAACAAATTTAGGATCCATCGTGATCCAAATTCCAAAACCAATTCGAAATCACATTTTATCAAAATAGGACTTATGTCCGAATTTCACGTTCAAGTCCCGAATCTTACTCACAAATCATCATTAAAATGTAATATGCACAAATCGTATAAAATCACTCGTCAAACCATCATCAAAATATCGGAGAAACTACGTAAAATACAATAAATCACATCGAAAAATGTGCAATCACGTAAAGCAGAAATATCATAAATATAATCATAAAATCATATATTGAAACATAAAACAAGTGAGTAAAAACAGTTATGCATGCTCGGTTAGAAATCAAAAGTCCATTCACGAAGTTTGAACGAGTCAATCGCGTCCCGTACGCTCCTCGGTCGCCTCAGGAATGTTCTAGCCTGTCAAAGATCACAATTTGAGTCACAAACACTTCCATTAAGCTTACATTAATTTCCCTAATTTTTCGATATTTTTCGACGTAATTAATTTAAAATCCTAAACCTTCGAACACTCAAAACTATTTCGAAACGACGTCCGATCGACTCGAAATTTATCTCAAAATGTCCGTTACATTGAAAGGATAAAATCACCTGTTGACCGTGACCAGAGACACTGCCTCACGAGCCCTCACGCGCCGCTCAAAGTGGCTGCTCGTGAAAGCCGCGCGCCCTGCACAGTAAGCTACAATGTCGTCTTCTCTACCCGACTCACTGCTAAACGGGTAACAAACCCGCGACACAACCCGGTTCAATCTCCTACAATTCCAACTTATTTATTTTAATTCTTCCACCGAAATCCATCCACTCTATCTTAATTTAGGTTCTCCATTACTAATTACACACATCAAGCTTTTAATCCAACATTTCTCTCAAGATCAAACACACGGTCTTAACTTTCGAAACTCACTCAAATCGACTCAGTTTTCAAATTAAATGATACAGAAGCATCGTGAGACTTGAATAAACGTTATACCATAACCAATTTCACAAATCCTTACCTATAGGTAGGCGTCCTCAACCTCGAAATTTTCCAGAAATTGGAACTTTAGTTCTAGGCCAAACCACGATCAAACTCCTTCGATTTTTGTATGGTTGAAGTCGAAATGAGCTCAGAAAGCTGTTTTTAATCTCTATTCAGCTCCTCTAAACTCACAAATCAAACTTCGATATTTCCCTCCATTTTCCAGTTTTCACGATTTCTGGGGTTTTCTCTCTGGTTTCCGTTTCTTTCCTCTCCAAATGATCTCCTCGACTCACTCTAACCTCTATATTTTCAATCCGTCCTTCACATCAAACTAAGGGAATCTCTCAGTCCCTCTGTGTATGTGTTTCCCGCAACTGACCCAAAACCAAAAACAATGGTGCCCGTGTTGTTTCTTCCAACACGCCTGTTCCCACTCATCTGCCACTAATCCAGCCTTCCTTAGTGACAATTGTCACTTGATTTGTTAAAAATTCACTTAACAAATTAAACAATTCACACAACAAACCACCACGGCTGATTTCAAACTGCACCCTCAAAATTACCATTTTACCCATCCTTCACATAATTACCAAAATGCCCTTCCTCGTTCTAGAATCGTAACTTTTTCGTTCGAGGTCCGTTTTCAGCGTGCCGTCTGTCTACGGACTCAGGGCATCGAGACCTACCTAACGGTCCTCGAATTGCGTGAAAATAATGGTCGAGCAAAAAGTCAATAATTTCCCCCTTTTCAACCTAATTACGAAAATGTCCTCGAACTTCTGAACGTCATAACTTCTTCCCTGATCGTCGGAATCGGACGTGCCACCTGTCTACGGACTCGTGACGTCCCAAACTACATCACAGTCATCGGCCAACCTCCGTTCGACCTGCCAAGCAAAAAGTCAACATTTGACCATACTATTCACAAGGGTAAAAACGTCATTTCATGCATTATTTTACAAATTTACATCCTTTGAGTTTCCGGGGCGTTACATAATGCGTGTCACCTGTCCATGTAAACCAAATCCTGAGACCTACATAACAATCCTAGGTAGACGTACGACAAGTTCCCCAAGCCAAAAGTCAAAGGTCATGCATTAAAAATATAATCATGGGCAAAATAGTCACTTTACCTTAATAATTTTTTAAACTAAAATTCAGGTTGTTACACTCGAATATAGATTTGTCAATATAAAAAGAAAGTTTTTGGAAAAATAATTATGTATATGAATAATACATGTCACTCATTATCCATATTTTACATGTTACAATGAAAATAGACGACATAATTAATATGTCTTAAATTAGAGTTTGATAAAAACTATTTCTACTTACATTAAAAAAGTAATATAATAATGTAAATAAAAATATACACATAACCTTTTCTCATCTATTTTCTTTGACCTCTCTCTAAAAACAAAATTAGAGAACTTAACCCTAGCAAATGGGATCAGCGACAACCCTTCTTACTTTTTCTTTCTTCTCCTTCTTTCCTTTCACTTCTCTTATCCTTTTATTTCTCTCTAACCCTCATCTCATCCCAAATCACCTTGTCGTCTTTGCTTTGGAGAAGCTTCGATTGTGCTTCTATGGCAGCTGGATGTTTCCAGTGGTTGAGTGGTTAGCTTGCCACTTTGGTGGCCCATCCGCCTGGCTGGTGATGGACTAGCAGTGTAAGTCCTGCCGCTAGGTCATTTTAGATGGAAACCCAGATCTGGTGTGTGGGCTTTGTGGAGATGACACGATCGAGTTGCAACGATAGTGGTTGAACTGGAAAAGTCATGATTAACCTACGACGATGGTGGTGCTTGCAGTGGTGTTGTGTTGGCAGTGGTTCTTGTCTACTACTGTGAATGTGTGAGGAGTTGTTGCGGTTACGGTGACACTTGGGATGTAACGACCCAAAATTTTGAGGAAAATAAAATTACGATTGTAACGACCTTTCCTCAATTTTGGGATTAGATTAGTGACTAATGAAGGATTAGTGAGTTTAAACGGTGATTAGTTGAGCGAAATCAGACGGACGGTGCAAAATGACCGTTTTGCCCCTTGTCGTAGGCAAAATGATGACTTTTGACTCGGAGAGTCAAACGTACGAGGACCGATGACCATGACGTAGATCGGAATGTCAGGAGTCCGTAGACAGGAGGCACGTCAAAATCGGACGGCAAACGGAGAATTTATGGTCACGGGATTGAAATCGGGGATTTACGTCTCGGGATCCGAATAAAATATTAAATAAATCTGATTGGGGGATTAGTTAATTGTGAGGCCCTTTGATGAGTAACAAGTGTCACTCATCCCATTGGCGGCTTTCCCCAAAAAATGGATCCAATGAAGTAAAATACTATTTTAATTAAGTTTTATTATTTTAATTATTTCCCTCTCATTTCTCTCTCTTCCCTCCCGTGCAACCATCTTCATCTTCTTCATTTATTTTTTCTTCAAAACCGTATACCCCAATCCTACACAAATACCTCTCAATCATCATCCATTTCTTGTGACCCGTGAATGAAAGTTGGAGAGGATGTTGAGACGAACCCAATGGTGGCCCCAGTAAGGACCGTCGTGCACGGTGGCGGGAATTTTGGAAGGTAAACCATGGAATTCAAATTTTAGGTTTTTTTTTATGGTGTTGATCGATTCTAAGCTTAGGATGATGTTCCTTGAGCTCTCACGAGCTTGTAGGTGCAATTTGAGACGGAAATAGACGTCAGAGGTGGCCGAAATGATGATCGGAATTCTGGCCGAAACTTTGAATGGCCATAACTTAAAATCCAGGTACTTTCTGCAATTTCTGGCTTTACATTTAGAATCCTTGACTCGATTAGATGGATTTAGATAGGCAGAACGTCGAATTTGGTTGAGAAACGAGTGAGATATCGAAGTTTGAAGTTTGTGGCATCAATGGAGTTTTCCGACGAGAATTTCCAGCGAGTTAACTCGTTGACCGGTGAGTTGATTCCCTGACTTTGACCCGTTGACTTTTTCGTTGACTACGCGCGTGGGCTCAAATTTTTAGGTGGGTCCAATGTCATTTTCAAGGTTTCGACGATCCGGATGCAATGGTGGTGGTTTCGGGTCGATTAGAGATCGTTAGGTTGGTCAAATCGTGGTTTTTTTTTTATAAGGGTGGTAATTTCTGACACGACTCATTACACGACTCGAAACTCGCACGGAATTAACTCGAATCAACCCGATGCAATAAAAATTCGGGTCAACCTGCTATAACCCGTTTATTAAACGGGTGGGTTTCGGGTCAACCCTCGAACCCATTTAATAACATATTAACTCATTTATTAAACGGGTTATTAAATAATAACCTACTAACCCATAAACCCACGAACCCATTTATTACTCTAGGGTTTTTTAAAATGACTAAATATAAATACTTAAATTTTATATAATTTATAACTTAAAGACTAACCACACACACACAGCCGCACTTTCCACTTCTCGAGTCTCTCCCCATTCTTCATTTCTCCAAGCCCAAGCTCCACACACAGCTGCATTCTCCACCTCTCCAGTCTCTCCCTTCTCCCTAAAACCTCTCCCCGCAGCCGGCCCCAGATCTAAGGTGGAGGTCATCTTGCTTCAGCGTTCGTCGTCTTCAGCGCTACCGTTCGACTTGGAAATCATCCTGCTCATCGTTTGCCTTCCAAGCGCTACCGTCCAACCCAGCGACTTCGTCGTCATCTTCCAAGATCTGTGGTCGCCGTCTTCCAGGATCAGGTCGATGGTTTCACCACCTTCCACCGTCGGTTGCTTCACCATCTTCCATTAATCTCAGGTTCGTTCTCCCTCGCATCTGCTTATGGTATGTAGCTATATATTTTCTGAAAGAAGATAGAAGTATAGCTCATATTCTAGAAGTCATTTAGATGTGGAAAATACCAATGCATCAAACTTTTTTAACTAACAATCGTGATTGGCTTAGTATTCTAGAAACCAGATACTGCTAAGAATCGTGATTGGCTTAACGTTCTAGAAACCACTTATCGCTATATAAATTCTTTAGAAAACATTATTAGCCCCATAATGGAACTCCTAATATGTCATCATGGTGGGTACTTAACATTTTGAAAAATACACAAGGATCCCTTCTGCATAATGCAGGGGTCACTTGAACCTTGTTCTATCAGCACCTCCATTAGTTTTGATTAGTTGAACTTCTGTTTGTTTCTCGACATTCAATAATGATAATAAATCAATCCTTAAGTAAGTCAATCATGTTTTTCTTTCATACATTATCTTTTGATATAAATAGTTTTATACTTTTATGGTTCCAGCGGAATATCTAGCTTCTTCTGCACATTCCCTCCATGATATAGTTTTAGTGCTTATAGAAGGATAAGATCCTGGATTCTCAAGGATTTAAAGCTTGCTTTTATTCTCTTTTTCTCTTTATTCTGTTGCTTTTTTGTTTTATTCTTGGTTATTTCGTCAAGTTAAGTCACATGTTGAACATGAACTGGTTTGGTTACTTGATGTTCATGAGAACTGTGCTCAGATCAATGTCTGCAAAAGTGATATTCATCTGTGACAAAACTGATATTGTTGTTTATTGAGTATGACTATTGTAAAACCATAAATAGGCGCTTTTAATGGAAGTCTCAGTTTGAAATGCTTCCCTGTTTGTCCTAATCACATACATAATTTGTACACTGGGAGAATCACCTTTCAAGACATTGATTGCATTTCATTTGTGGATGAAGACTGAGTTTTGCATTCCCTGGTTTCTACAGACGTTGAGAGTTGTTGCATTCGCTTAAGATAGATGGTTGATTTGTACTATCTCTATTTTATGCTTCGTTTTTTGCAATTTCAGTTACATATAAGTCTTTATTATGATAATGAAGTTCAGTAGCTCGTGAAGTTTAAAAGGGAATGCCTTTATGGTGCATAGATCATCATTCTTGTAGTTATGAATAATGAAACTCGTGTAAATATATAATTCTTTTGTTTCTAACCGTTAAAAAAACTCAACTTGTAAATTTTAACTTTGCACGGGCTTTTTGGTTGGTAATTAAATATATTGGAAACAACCTCCCTATTTTCCCAGATTTCAAGATTTTGCAATGCTCTTATACCTCATTTTATCATGATGGAAGCTAGATTTTCTTTTCATAATTGTGCGGTTAGGCATTGATGGGGACATCGTTGGCAAATTTACCAACGTCGGAGAGGAAACAACAAACCATCTAATTCAATCGTATCTTTGTGGTTAAATTAGTGTTCCTAGTAGTTTTCCCTTATATGTTTGGGTTTATAGTATTTTTTTTTTAAATTTCTGTTTTCAAGTAGGAAAATACATGTTTCCATGTTTTAGCAGACCATGAATGCTTCGCCTTCAGATTGATATCAGAATAGTCTACCATCATGAAGTCAAGTAGGCCCAGATTAAACTTAAATAGTCCTCAATTGGCTTCACTTAAAATGGAGTTATGAAAAATACTCGTTTGTTTGGTTGTTTGTTCCCGAGAGAGAAGCTATAATCTGCACATGTGATTAGATATTTGGCAATGATGGTTTGTGTTCTTATTTTCACCTTTTAGCTAGATTTTTCTTATCTATTGTTTTCTTAATTTAGAAATCTCATTTACATATTCAATTTTGTGGATGATTTAGCACTTTCACCCAAGTTGGAAGATCTCACCGAGGTAATCAGCAAATTAGAAATTAATATCAATAATTCTCAATCTGTTGAATGCTCTAATACCATCCCTAATGATGGATAGCATTTAGGTACTAAAAAATTACATTCTAGCATGTCTTTTTTTTGGGTTGTTTATTTTGTGGTTGAATTTTAATGTTTTCTTCATTCTATTGTAGGTGCTGATTAGTGTAATGACCCGTCCCAGAAATCGGGATTAGATTAGTGATTAATGACGGATTAGTGAAGTTAATCGGTGATTAGTTGGATGCGTTCGGGCGGACAGTGCAAAATGACGATTTTGCCCCTGGAATTGGCAAAAATGTTGACTTTAGTTCGGCCGTTCAAATAGACTTTGACCGATGATCATGACATAGTTCGGGACGTCACGAGTTCATAGACAGGTGGCACGTCTGATTCCGACATTCGAGGAGGAAGTTTTGACGTTCGGAAGTTCAAGGGTATTTTGGTAATTTCGTTAAAAAGGGGAGAATGGTTGACTTTTTGGATGACAAGCCACTTTCACGCATTTCGAGGATGGTTAGGAAGGTCTCGATGCCCTGAGTACAATGACAGGCGGCACATGTCGATTGGAGTTTGGAAGACAAAGTTACGGATCTAGAAACGTGAAGGGCAGAACGGTAATTTGTGCAAATAAGGGTAAAATTGTCATTGTGATTCCTTGGGATCTGTGCCCAGTTAGTGTTTGGCAAGTGGCTGTTCTTGGAAGTTCTAACCAGAGAGAAGAGGACACCTGTCCTTCTCTGGATGGTGTTAGAACCTCGCACAAGTTGGTTTAAACGGTTTAATGTTTGTGCCGTGCTTCGTTTTGGGACAAAACAGAAAACAGGGCTTGAAGAATTCTCCTCCTCTTCCTTTGATCTTCAGCAGTTTTATGATGGTTGAGCATGGAAGGGAGAGATAGGAGGATGGGGAAAGTGGTGGTGCCGCCACAGGGAATGGTTGTAGATGGTGGATGACGGTGGCTCCCTGAAACCGTGAGGCAAAGGGGAGAACAGGGGTAACCGTGAACTAAGCCAACTAAACTCCTTCGATTCTCATCCTTGGTCCATGATACGTGAAGAAAATAGGTCGAGGGTGATAAAATGAGTGTGGTGGTAACCACGACGGTGTACGACGGCATCGTATGGTGAGTTCCCGTGAAGCTTAAGCTTAAATTCAAAATGGTGACTTTTGAATTGAGGATTATCAACTGATCTGATTCATTAGGAAATAATCTAGGGGTGACCAGGAGTTGATCCAGCCCGGTCTTAAGAGCTATGGTGGACGGTAAGGGGGTTCCCGTGAAATTTCACCGTTTCCCTTCAAACATGGTAAAATTGATTTTAACCCTTGTTGTTCGAATTAATTGTGTAGTGATGGTTCTAAAAGTTGAGACAAAGCTGTTGAGCTTGGAAGGAGAAGGAATGGTGGCCAGGAAGCACGAGGACAGACAGGATGGAGTTCTAGTTTTCTCCTTCGAATCAGACAAGTATATCTTGAGTGTGTTCTCTCAACTTGAGTCCATAAATTGCGTCTAGGACCTAGGACGAAACTTATAGGATGAAAATATTTTTAAAATGGTTAAGGAATGGACGAAAACTGTGTGCGCTGGTCCAGTTGAACCGACTGGACCGAATCGGCTCAGACCGGGTTTAACAGAGGTTAAAGATGAATAGTGCACAGCGCGTGAGGCCCACGCGCAACCTCTTTGGGCGGCGCGTGCGGGCGTGTGGCACACCTTTTGAGGAAGGTTCCAACATGATTTTTAAAGTATTCGATGTAACGAACATTTTGACACTGGTTTCGAGTCAATCGGACATCGTCTCGATAGGTTTCGGGATGTCTGGAGGTTTTAAGCCTCGATTAAAAATAGTTAAAAATACGGAAAAATTTCGGGGCTTTAGTATAATTATTGTGAAGTAGTTAGTGACCCTACTGTGGGATTTGGACAGGTTCAGGAAAGCTGGTGATAGCAGATTATCCGGGAAAGCTTTAGTGCGCGCTTATCGAGACGACGACGTTATGGTTTGTGAGTGGACTTTGTTTTCTAACCTATGATGCATGCATATATGTTTTTATATGTTTTCTATACGTGATTCTATGATTTGATTTATGATCTTGATGTTTGACGATTTTGCACGGTTTCAAGATATTTACGGAATTACACGTTTTACGAGATTCCGAATAATGTTGTGATTTGACCATGGTTTAAATGATTTGATTTCGGGAATTGAAATATGATTTGATTTCAAAGATTTAAAACGGATTTTGGAAAAGTGATTTCGGGCTTAGAAGCCCAGTTCAGAAAAATGGTTTTGATAAACGAGATTTCGGGTTTTAGAATCGAATTTTCGGATGGCGATTCGGGATTCGGTTTGAAACTTGAAAAGTGGATTTCCGGGTTGGGTTCGGAATGGTTATTCCGGATGCTAGCTTACGGAATGATGGTTTCGAACTCGAATTTGGAAATGGAAATGGATATGAGTTATGGGTTTGGATCTGGGATCCTGATGAGGTTGCAGATTCGAATTCTGAAATGGATACTGGATTTGGATTGGATTTGCTGGATCTGGTTATTGGGTTTAAAGACCCGGATATGATTATGACGGAGGCGGGCCCGGATTGGGTTTAAAGACCCGGATTGAGTTTAAAGACTCGGGAATTTAAAGACTCAGATATTGATATTTCCCCCGTATGCCTATTGAGTTTAAAGACTCGGATTATATTGAGGCCTGGATTAAGTTTAAAGACTCGGATAGATCCAGCAGGTTCGATGGATGGAAATGTGGTTTCAAATATGTTTTGAGATTTCACTGGGACTTGTTAATAATGGTTTTCCGATGTTTTGGGCTGAGGCCCGGGATTTGAGAAAAGGAATCTGTGTTCGGTTTTTTTTACATGGTTTGCTTAACCGGAATATTAAATGGTTTTATGACATGAATTTGATATGCATGCATTGGTTTTTAATTGGAGGGTATAAATGTAATTGTTTTATTAAACAGTTTTTGAACGTATACTTTATTTTTGTCCACTCACAGTCTTTTCATGTTTTCGATACCCTCCAGGTTGTTACGGTGCAGGCTGTTGGTCGAGAGAGACGGAGACATCACACGCGCGATCCACAGTATATTCTGCACACTCTGGAAGTCCGGGAGTTTTTGGTACGGTTGGCTAGAGAATCCCTTGTCCGACTTACGTGTCACACGAAGGTTGAAAGTCGGTTTAGCCTGCGTGTCATGTGTAAGTTAGTCGAGAGCATGACTTAACCCTTAATCCCAGGGGATTGGGGGTGGGTCCTGTCATTAGTTGCTGTGTTCTTGTACAATTCACGAAGATCTAATCAATTTTAATACTTGTTTTGCTGAAACTTTTCCCTTAGAGTTTGCTAATTAATCACTTAATTTTATTTGGTATTATGTACTAAATGAGTGAATTTGATGCTTATTTTCTTTTGGAACTTAATATTACATTGATAATATTGTATTGTTGGTCATGAATACTAAATTATTGCATGAACTTATGAGTTATGAAGTTTCTTGAATTATGAAATTCGTTGATGGTTGGTATAATATTTTAGTTAAAATTCTGCTTCAAATATTATGTTGGATATATGGTTAAATAAGTTAAATGGGTTAAAAAGGTTAAACGGGTTAAACAGGTTAAATGGGTTAAACATGTTAAATGAGTTAAACGGGTTAAATGAGTTATTCAACACGACACATTTAATAAACAGGTGGGTTCAGGTTACCTGTTTAATAAACAGGCCGGGTTCGGGTTTACATGAGTTGACACGATTAATAAACGGGTCGGATTCGGGTTGAGTTTAAATAGGTAAAATAGAGTACGAGACACGACACGAATCTGACACGACCCGACCCATTGTCACCCCTAATAACTTTTTTACCTCGGGAATCTTGTCCGGGACATGTTTAATTTTCTGGGAAAGTTTAGGGTTCTTATTATGGACTTGTATAGGTTAGTAGTAACCTTTGGGTATGATTTGGGCAGGTTCGGAAGTTTCGGAGATGGTGATTTAGCCCGGTGAGGCTTATGGCACGCATACTGAGGCGGCAGCGTAGGACGGTCTGTGAGTGTACCTTGATTTCTAAACTGTGATGCATGCATAAATGTTTTATATGTTTTACATATGTGATTCTATGATGATGATTTGGATATTGGTGATTTACATGATTTTACGTATTTCGAGGCGATTTACGTATTTGCACGTAAATCGAGGTTTGCACTGATTATACGTGCTTATGATTTTGGAAATGGTTTAATGAAATGGTTTTGGATTTGAAAAGGTAAACTCGGACATGAGACCCATTTGTTTTAGAAATCCTCGGTCTCGAAGTCCATTTTAGTCACGTTATCGGGCTAGGGGCCCAATTGGTTTGTGAATTGATTCCGGACTTGGAAATATGGAATCGAGCATGAGATCCATTTGATTTATGAATTCTCGGACTTGAAGTCCATTTGATTTAATAAGGCATCGGGTTGGAGGCTCAGTTGGTTTGGGTATCGGGCTCGAGGCCCGGTTGATTTACGAATCGGGCTCGGGGCCCAGTTGGGTTACGTAATAGGGCACGAGGCCCATTTGGTTTACGAAATTAGGAACGAGACCTATTTGGTTTACGAAATCGGGCGCGAGGCCCAGTTAATTTACGTAATCGGGCTTGAGGTCCATTTAGTTTATATGATCGGGCTTGAGGCACAATTGGTTATGATATCGGGCTTGAGTCCCATTTATGGTTTATAAATGTGATTTCGGGTTCGGAGACCCTAAACGAATTTGGATTTGGAAAGGATGGATTTCTAGTTTGATGACGGTTTATGGGGACCGGGCATGAACCTTTGAAAGGTTTTGAGAATGATTTCAAAATGGTTTTTTATATACCATCCTTATATATTTATGGATTGTCTTCTCCGGGGAGGGTCGTTGGCCTGGGTGGACCCCAGAGTAGTCACGGAGCACTAACTGAGTAGAGTCGCCCCCGTTGGGTACCTTACTATCAGGAAGGCTATTATGAATTATAACCCCCAAGGAGGGTCATTGATCTGCGGACATTGACCTGGGTGGACCTTGGGGAGACTTGGGATTTGAGACCCCGGGTAGCACACGCGTAATTTTAGAAACCGTGACAGGATTGGTTATATGATATATATATATATATGGTAAACATGATTTCTTGGATTTGTGAAATTGTGTTTTGTGAATATTAAATGGATTTGTGTAAATGGTTTTGGGCAGGGGCCCGTATAACTTGGATTTACAGAACTTGGGGCTGAGACCCTAATATTGGTTATTTGACTGAATGGTTTGGTAAATGGTTTTCGTATGCATGCATGCTTTTTAGTGAAGGGCATACATATCTTTTATGAAATGTGTTTTATTATACTTTTTCTTTTCGTCCACTCACAGCTTTTGGTGTTTTTAATGTCTTTCAAGTTGATCACGGATGCGGACTGTAGCAGAGACCGAGACATCACACTCATCCACCGGATCCTGGCGCTCTTTGGAAGCCGGTCGGGCAGAAGGTTTGCATTATCCCTTGTCTGACACTTCGTGTCAGACGGGATCATGACTCATCCCATGTTAATCCCGGGGGGATTGGGATGGGTCGTGACAATGGTTTTACCCCTGAAGGTCAACAGGTTGACTTTTTAAACTAGACATTTTCTAAGAAATCGATGAGAACCGTTGTGCCCTAAGTTCGTTGACGAGTAGTATGCTTAAATTGGAGGTTGAATGATTTCTATATGGGTCTAAAACGATCAAGGGCATTTTGGAAATTTTAGAAAAAAGGGTAATTTGGTAATCTTCCAATTTCAAATGTGATTCATGTGTACTGTCTAGAGCAATCTGGATTTTCCCTCCCTCTTACCCCCATCGACATACCCTAAGTATTTATATTTGTTGTGGGTGTGTGTATGGGTGTCGGTGGGTGGTGGCCGAATTAAAGAAAACATGAAATCAACTACCAATATAAGAGAGAGAAGCTAGGTGGAGAGAAGGGAAAAGAAGAGAAAGAAGATAGGGGAAGAACGGAGAAGAAAACTATGAAGAAACACGGGTAACATGGTGAAGAAATGGTTGGACGCAGTGAAGGAATGCCCGTATCCTTCTAGAGTTCTCTGAGGCTATACTGGGTAGATATGGAGAAGGTTAGAAGCAAGGAAGCCATAAAAATGGTTGGAGAAGCCATGGTCGAAAGCTCAAAAGTTGAACCATGTGATCAAGGTAAGTTTTCTCAGTTTTTATGTCGTGGATAACCCTTCTAGGCTTATGTAGATGAAATTCGATGTTTAGAACATCGAAATCGGATGTGAAACGGCCAAGTTATGGCCTGGTCGGGCCGTCGGGTCGGGCCTTGCGCGTAGGCTCGCAGGTCGACTTGGCTAAAAGAAGATGGTGACAAGGCTGCGCGTGAAGAGAATTGGACATCGTGTGAATATATTGTCGAATTTTAAGATAATAATATTTATATTTAATATGTTTATATGGTCTATAATTATATTTACTATATTTATATATACAATATGGTTATATTTAAATTAGCAATTCTTAGAATAGAATTTGATTATATAAGTAATTTATGGTTAAATTGATTATTAAAGCCCTTAAAAACAAAAACAAAGTATAGTCGTGAAGAGAATTTACAATGAATTATTGCATGGTTATTATGTAACTTCACTCTAATTTGAGATTTGGACAATATTTGAGAAGTAGTAAATATGAACAATATGTATGTATGCTTCTCGATACTTGATGATATGATGTTACTTGGCGTTGATGGTGATTATGTTGGATTGTATGTGTTTTTGGTTGGTGTATATGATTATATGTGATTAAGTTGAATATTACTATATTTTATGATAATGATAATGGTAAATGGAGATTTTAGGTAATGAGAGTAATGTGGATAAATAGTAAACTTAAATGGTAAATTTCCGGTGGTTGGTAAATTGTGAGTACGTAATAATAAATAGGTCGAGATTTGGACAATTTAAACTAGTAAGAATTTACCTCTTGATGGGGTTAGTGAGTTGGACATGAGCGATAACTCCGCAATGATAGATTTAATTTGGTTACATTAATGAGGTATGGATATGTTTAAAATTGATAACATCCCTTGTCTAACAAGAGTTGTCAGAAGGGAGTAAGGCCGACCCGGATTTCACGGAATTTAGGTGACAGGACCGCCCCCGAAGGGACATTGATAACCGTGCCCGGTCCTGCTTCCGTCTGGAAAGTCGACTGAAGTTCCCAAATTACCCTCAGTACTTGCCAAACCAAGGATAGCCACACACGTACTCACTCATACCTCCACCTCTCGATCAGCCTCTATCAACGCGCCACGACCTGGAGGGTCAATAAAAACACAAAAGGTGTGAGTGGACAAAAATGAATCAGTTTATAAAACAGTTACAAAAAGACATTTCTACCCTCCACGTAAAACCAATGCATGCATTCAAAAATAATTTTGCAATCCGTTACATTTTCAACATAAGAAAACCGTGTACGAAAATCAAATCATTTTCCTTTTCTTGAACTTCGGGTCTTGGCCCGCAATCATAAACACGGGGCCGCAGCCCAAAATCACGAATCAAATCCAAGTACACAACATAATCCAAATCCATCAAACCATAAAAACCGGGCCACCGCACAACACATCCGAAAACATCAAAGATCAACAACAAATCACAAGTCAATCAGTTTTGCCGGATATCAATTACCGAGTCTTTAAACTCACATATCAGGCATTACCGGGATATCAACGAGTCTTTAAACTCAGAACATAATCAATAGGCCTCGGGGGGTATCACTGACAGGACCCGCCCCGATCCCACAGGGACCACAAGGGGACGTGCCCTGCTCCCGTCTGACACCCAATAATTCATACCAATTTTAACCTCAAACATCAAATGCATAAATAACCAAATTAAAGTTATACATCAAATCCGAATTAAACAAATGTCAGACAAGGGATGAAATCCAAAATTACAAGTTGCGAGCACGACTCTAACATAAACCTGCGGGTACACCACCCAACAGGGATTCAGGTACGCAGAAGTAGATCTATGACTCAGCCTCAGGTTCCTCCTCTACCTCAGTATCACGACATGGAGGGGTTACCAAAACATTAAGGGTGAGTGGGCCGAAACTCAAGTTTATAAAATCATTTGATAAGTAAAACATATAATTTACCCCTCCGTTTTCCAAACATGCGTGCAACCGTATTTAAAACCATCAATCGTATAATATGAACCATAAGGCATATAATAAAACCATAAGTATAATTTTTGTTGCTGCACTATACACTCAAATCCCGACATCCCTGATGTCTGACGTCCCTGACGTCCAATAAGGTCACAATCACAAGGCTACGTGTGCCACTCGGGTCCCAATTTCGAGTTCAATTCCCGAACCCCGCTCGGGTGCAGCATCCCCGATGCTTAGCGTCATAGACGCTGGACGTACTAGACGTCTGTGACCTCTCGGGGGTACCTCATCCGGAGGAGACAATATAATATGAAAGGATCTATACAGTGCAGTACCAAATACATTTTATTGATATCCACATGCAAAGCATATATATACATAGATAAAATCCGAACCAATCATTAAGTTTCATCAGACGGGTCTCAAGCCCAAATACCGTGAAACGTGCCATAACCATTTTTCCATATCATCAAAACCATTATTGTTTTTAGCATGTGAATAAGTATAGTAAACCAGAAAACATTTATGCACGCAAGGGTTTAAGAAAATGGCCCACTCACTGTACGATCCCGCGGTGAACCTGCGCGTACGAACTTGTACCGGGATTATCGTACAATTCCTGTCAGTCCAAATCACATGTAAGGGTCACTACAAGTCTAAAATGTTTAACCACAAAGTCCAAAATAGAAATCGGCTCGGGGAATCCGTCGACACGTTCCCCGAGGCAACCGGCCCTAAACTGACCCATCAAAAACTATCTCAGATCAACATGGTTAATTCACCAAAAATGTTCAGAATGATGAGAGGGATAAAAGTCATGTTGATCGTGATCGGAGATAAGCCCCAACGCGACCTCACGCGTCGCCCAAAGTGGCTGCGCGTGAAAGTTACGCGCCTGACACTGTAGCTACAGTGTCAGCACCTTCACCCGTTTGTCTGTAATTCGGACCTGCCACCCGCGGCTTGAACCGGTTAATTACCCATCAATTCCTACTCGATTTCAATCCAATTTGATCCTAACATGTTAATTAAACATTCAATTTAAGTTCTGGGTTATTAATTTGCCAAATCGAATCCTCAAACGGCCCTTCGACCCGTGATCATCCAAACGGGTTGATCACCCCAACTCACTGGTTTCTGAACCGAAATCAAATTAACCTTACATGAAGCATCATAGTATCACAACGAACTGGAAAATGCACTCAATTGAATCAACACTCACCTGGAAGTAGTCGTCCAAACCTCTGAAATTCTTCTGAACACGGCAGTCACCGTCCCAGCTCACCCGTGGCTGGTTGCCTTCGATTTTGATATGGTTGTGTTCCAAATACTCCCAGAAAGCTTACTCTGCGATTAGATTGGCCCAACACACCGTAGAAATTAAACACTGATTTTCCCTCCAATTTTTCCAGAAATGGCTTCTCTGGTTTTCCTCACCCGTTCTTAGTTATAACAGCATCAGAGTGATTCTCAAGCACGTTCTAATTGGTTTTAAACAAATTCAAGCTGTCCCAAAGGCTCGTGGGTGTCCAATTGTCCACTGAAAAATGTTCCCCGAAAAGCTTCGATCTTGAATTAATCAATTGATCGTGCAGGCTGGACGGCTCAGGCCACGTTTAAAAGCAAAAGACAACCCAGACATTCCAGCACATGATAGCATAATCAATTGCACGATAGAACCACCGCACATGGTGGTGCCGCCCATGTCCCCCGCGGTCTGCTACAGTAACAAGGGCAAAAAGACCAAAATGCCCCTGGTTCAATAATTACCAAAATACCCCTCACTTCCTAGACCCGTAACTCAGCCATACGAAGTCCGATTTTGGCGTGCCGCCTGTCTACGGACTTAGGACGTCGAGACCTACCTATCTGTCCTTGAGTCGCGTGAAAATTAATTGTCAAACGAAAAGTCAACATTTTCGCCCGTGAAGTCCAACTTACAGTAATGCCTCTGAGCTTCCGATAGTCATAACTTTTTCCCTTATCGTCCGAATTGGACGTGCCACCTGTCTATGAACTCGTGACGTCCCGTACTACGTCACGGTCATAGGTCAAAGTCCATTTAACTCATCAATCAAAAAGTCAACAATTTGGCCATACCAATCGCAAGGGTAAAAGCGTCAATTCACACATTAAATTGCAATATTAAAATCCTCGAATGTCCGGGGTGTTACAACCTTCCCCCCTTAAGAAATTTCGTCCCGAAATTTCAAGGAAACAAATGAGGAAATTGTTCTCGCATCTGAGCCTCAGGCTCCCATGTGGCTTCTTCCACATTCTGGTTTCTCCAGAGAATCTTCACGAGAGGGATCGTCTTCCGACGTAGTACCTTGTCCTTCCGATCCAAGATCTGTACTGGTTGTTCATCAAAGCTCAAATCCTCCCGTAGTTCGACAGGTTGTTCCCCAAGTACATGAGAAGCATCACGTACGTACTTCCGTAGCATCGATATGTGGAAAACATCGTGAACTCTAGATAGTTCTGGAGGTAGCGCCAATCTGTATGCAACTCTGCCAATTCTCTCCACGATCTCATAAGGTCCGATAAAACGCGGACTCAGTTTCCCCCGTCGACCAAATCGGATAATCCCTTTCCACGGAGATAACTTCAGGAAGACAAAATCTCCCACTTCAAATTCCAAGTCTCGAATCCGTCGATCGGCATAACTCTTCTGGCGATCCTGTGCCGCCTTCAGTCTCTCCTTGATAACACGAACAGTTTCCATGGTTAAGTCAATCAATTCCGGCCCTACAGCCGCTCACTCTCCTATCTCCGTCCAGCAGATAGGTGTCTTGCACTGTCGACCATACATTGCCTCATAAGGTGCCATCCCGATGCTTGCCTGATAGCTGTTGTTGTAAGCGAATTCCATCAATGGCAAATGAGTATCCCAAGAGTCCTGAAACTGTAGTACACATGACCTCATCATGTCCTCCAGGGTCTGAATGGTTCTTTCAGACTGTCCATCGGTCTGTGGATGGAAAGCAGTACTGAAACGTAGGGTTGTTCCCAGAGTAGCTTGCAAACTCCGCCAGAACCTGAAAGTGAAACGCGGATCACGATCGGGCACGATCGATTCCGGCGTACCATGCAATCATATGATTTCCTTCACAAACAACTGAGCCAGTCGGTTAGGTTTATAGGTCTCCTGAATTGGCAGAAAATGGGCTGATTTGGTTAACCGATCCACGATCACCCATACTCCGTCCACTCCACTCTGAGTCCTTGGTAACTTAAAGACGTAGTCCATGGTGATGTGATCCCACTTCCACTCGGGAATCGGAAGTGGCTGCGAACTCAGCAATATCCTTCTTCATTCCTGGCCACCAATAATGGTTCCGGAGGGTACGGTACATCTTTGTACCTCCCGGATGCATAGCATAGGCTGAACTATGGGCCTCCTCAAGAATCTCGGCTCGTAACTCTGCCACTGCAGGTACGCACAAACGGCCCAATTTCACAAGTGCTCCGTCGTCCCGGATGGTAAAATCCTGTCTCCCATCCGCATCGACCTCAATTCTGTAAATACAGAGTATCGGATCCTGAAGTTGTGCTTCGATGATCCGATCAATCAGTACTGGTCGTACATGGAAGCTGGCCAACAAAGCTCCATGCTCATCAGTACCCAAAATAACTCCCGCCTTCCGGAGTTCCACCAGTAAGGGAAGATACACCATCCCCAGGTGTGCAACTGATCCCGCTGATTTTCTGCTGAGTGCATCCGCCACCACATTGGCCTTACCCGGATGGTACTCGATCGTACAGTCATAGTCCTTCAGCAGTTCCAACCATCTCCGTTGTCTCATGTTAAGCTCCTTCTGAGTGAATAGGTATTTAAGACTCTAGTGGTCGGTGTATATCCGACACGTTGCGCCGAATAGATAATGCCTCCAGATTTTGAGAGCATGAACCACCGCCGCCAACTCCAAATCATGGGTAGGGTAGTTCAACTCGTGGGTCTTCAGCTGCCGGGATGCATAGGCGATAACCTTGCCAGTTTGCATCAATACGCAGCCCAGACCTTGCAGCGATGCATCACTGAAAACCACAAACTCTCCACTGTCATCCGGCAATGCAAGGACAGGTGCAGTGGTCAATCGATCCTTCAACTCTTGAAAGCTCCGATCGCACTGCTCGTCCCAGATAAACTTCACTCCCTTCTGAGTCAAACGAGTCAATGGTGCAGCAATTTTGGAGAAACCCTCCACGAATCTCCGGTAGTAACCTGCTAATCCGACGAAACTCCGCACCTCGGTCACTGTTGTCGGTCTAGCCCAGTTGGTCACCGCTTCTGTTTTCTGGGGATCCACGCAAATCCCATCCGTCGATATCACGTGTCCCAGAAAACCAATACTGCTCAGCCAAAACTGACACTTGCTCAGCTTGGCGTACAATTGTTCTTGTCTCAGCCTCTCCAAGACCAACCGTAGATGTTCCTCATGTGCACGGGCGCTCCGCGAGTACACCAAAATATCATCGATGAACACAATCACGAACTTATCCAGGTAGGGTCGGAAGACCCGGTTCATCAAATCCATGAATGCTGCTGGAGCATTCGTCAACCCAAAAGGCATAACCAGGAACTCGTAGTGTCCATAACGGGTTCGAAAAGCAGTTTTTGGAATATCCTCCTCTGAAATCCTCAGTTGGTGATACCCAGACCGCAAATCAATTTTCGAGAAGCACTGAGCTCCCCGCAACTGGTCAAAAAGGTCATCGATTCTGGGTAGAGGATACTGGTTCCTCAGCGTCACCTTGTTGAGTTGTCGATAGTCAATACATAAACGGAGACTTCCCTCCTTCTTCTTCACGAACAACACCGGTGCTCCCCACGGTGAAGTACTGGGTCGGACATATCCCAAATCCACTAACTCCTGCAATTGAGTCTTGAGTTCTCGTAACTCGGCCGGCGCCATCCGGTATGGTGCCTGAGATATAGGTCGGGTACCCGGGAGTAGTTAAATAGTAAACTCGATCTCCCGCGATGGTGGCAATCCAGGTAAGTCTTCCGGGAACACATCCGGAAACTCACATACCACCGGTATCACGTCGATACCCGGAGTATCAACCTGTTTCGACACAACATGCGCCAGATAACCCTGGCATCCCTTCCGTAGAAGTTTGGTAGCAGTAAGTGACGAAATCACTTTAGGAGGCAAACCATCACGTTCCCCCTGAAAGATAACCTCCGGCAAACCCGGGCTTCGCAGAATCACTTGCTTGCTACAGCAGTCGATGAGCGATCCGTGCTCCGACAGCCAATCCATCCCTAGGATTATATCGAAGTCGTGGATATCCAGAATAATTAAGTCTGCTGGTAAATCCACATCCTCAATTCTTACCGGGCACCTCCGAATCACCTGATTCACAAGGTACACGATGCCCATCGGGGTGCCAACACCCATTTCACAATCTAAAGCCGATACCACACAATCAAGCATACCAGCACAACTTTTCGAAATAAAAGAATGTGTAGCCCCCGCATCCATCAATACACATACAAGAAGGTTTAAGATATGTAGTGTACCTGTGACCACGCCTGGGGCAGTCCTCGCCTGCTGCTGGGTCATTGCAAACACTTGGGCCCTCGGCCCTCCGTTCCGTCCGCGCCCGCGCGCGCCACGCCCAGCACCACGGTCACCTCCCTGACCGCGACCTCCATTAGTGTGGGAAGCCGTGCTCTGCACCACACTAGAGCCCCCAGCGTCGTTGTTCTTGGACAACTGCGGGCAATCACTGGCATAGTGGCCCTCCTCTCCGCAAGCAAAACAAGTTACTGGCCTTGGCCTGTCCGAATGCCCGCCATAAGCACCGCTCCAAGATGAGCGTTGCCCAGAGTTGTATCCAGATCCTCTGCCCTGAGAGCCTCCACGTCGACCTGACCAGCCACGACCCTTGAAGGATGAGGGTGCTCCCCTGTAGCCCCCTCCCTTGTTGTTCTTATGGACCGATGGCCCACGATGTGGGCGATCCTGACGTCGCCCCTCGCCCAAAGGTTGTCGTGTCTGGTGTGCCGCCAGACTGGCCTCGACACGCACCGCAGCGTCGACCATATCTCTCAGAGAAGCATGAGTAGTAGCAGTCACACTTGCCGGGATCTCCCCTCGGAGTCCAAGCTCGAACCTTTGGCATTTGTCCTCCTCCGTGCTCACGAATGATGCAACGAACCGGGAAAGTTTCCAGAAAGTTTGCTCGTAGTCCGCAACGGACATATCACCCTGCTCCAGTCGCAGGAACTCAGCCTCCCGTGCCGCGCGGAACGATCGCGGGTAGTACTGGTCCAGAAATCTGAAACGGAAAGCTTCCCAAGTAGTGGTATGGACAGACCACCCAGACATTTCGAGTCCGTGCCACCACTGGTAGGCTCCTCCTTCCAGTAAGAAGGCCGCCAAGGTCACTCGTTCGCCCGGAGGGCAGTGCATCACCGAGAAGATCCTCTCCCACTTGGTGATCCAATCATGAGCATCCTCGGGGTTTGATCCCCCGCAGAAAGGAGTGGCTCCCAAACGTTGAGCCCTTTCAATGCTCGTGCATTCCATCTCCCTTTCCAGATCCTCGTCCGTTCAAATATGAGGAATTCTCCTAGGAGGCATAACCAACTGTCAAGAGGCATAGATCAGAAAACAATATTCTTAAAATTCGAAAAGTAACTAGTACTAATTGCTAGTCTAGCATGCTGACCATACCCTAGTACTGACCACAACCTAGTGCTCTGATACCAAGCTAACATGACCCGCCCCGATCCCTCAGGGACCACAAGGGGACGTGCCCTGCTCCCGTCTGACACCCAATAATTCATACCAATTTTAACCTCAAACATCAAATGCATAAATAACCAAATTAAAGTTATACATCAAATCCGAATTAAACAAATGTCAGACAAGGGATGAAATCCAAAATAACAAGTTGCGAGCACTACTCTAACATAAACCTGCGGGTACACCACCCAACGGGGATTCAGGTACGCAGAAGTAGATCTATGCCTCAGCCTCAGGTTCCTCCTCTACCTCAGTATCACGACCTGGAGGGGTTACCAAAACATTAAGGGTGAGTGGGCCGAAACTCAAGTTTATAAAATCATTTGATAAGTAAAACATATAATTTACCCCTCCGTTTTCCAAACATGCGTGCAACCGTATTTAAAACCATCAATCGTATAATATGAACCATAAGGCATATAATAAAACCATAAGTATAATTTTTGTTGCTGCACTATACACTCCAATCCCGACATCCCTGATGTCTAACGTCCCTGACGTCCAATAAGGTCACAATCACAAGGCTACGCGTGCCACTCGGGTCTCAATTCCGAGTTCAATTCCCGAACCCCGCTCGGGTGCAGCATCCCCGATGCTTAGCGTCATAGACGCTGGACGTACTAGACGTCTGTGACCTCTCCGGGGTACCTCATTCGGAGGAGACAATATAATATGAAAGGATCTATACAGTGCAGTACCAAATACATTTTATTGATATCTACATGCAAAGCATATATATACATAGATAAAATCCGAACCAATCATTAAGTTTCATCAGACGGGTCTCAAGCCCAAATACCGTGAAACGTGCCATAACCATTTTTCCATATCATCAAAACCATTATTGTTTTTAGCATGTGAATAAGTATAGTAAACCAGAAAACATTTATGCACGCAAGGGTTTAAGAAAATGGCCCACTCACTGTACGATCTCGCGGTGAACCTGCGCGTACGAACTTGTACTGGGATTATCGTACAATTCCTGTCAGTCCAAATCACATGTAAAGGTCACTACAAGTCTAAAATGTTTAACCACAAAGTCCGAAATAGAAACCGGCTCGGGGAATCCGTCGACACGTTCCCCGAGGCAACCGGCCCTAAACTGACCCATCAAAAACTATCTCAGATCAACATGGTTAATTCACCAAAAATGTTCAGAATGATGAGAGGGATAAAAGTCATGTTGATCGTGATCGGAGATAAGCCCCAACGCGCTCTCACGCGCCGCCCAAAGTGGCTGCGCGTGAAAGTCACGCGCCTGACACTATAGCTACAGTGCCAGCACCTTCACCCGTTTGTCTGTAATTCGGGCCTGCCACCCGCGGCTTGACCCGGTTAATTACCCATCAATTCCTACTCGATTTCAATCCAATTTGATCCTAACATGTTAATTAAACATTCAATTTAAGTTATGGGTTATTAATTTGCCAAATCGAATCCTCAAACGGCCCTTCGACCCGTGATCATCCAAACGGGTTGATCACCCCAACTCACTGGTTTCTAAACCGAAATCAAATTAATCTTACATGAAGCATCATAGTATCACAACGAACTGGAAAACACACTCAATTGAACACTGATTTTCCCTCCAATTTTTCCAGAAATGGCTTCTCTGGTTTTCCTCACCCGTTCTTAGTTTTAACAGCATCAGAGTGATGCTCAAGCACGTTCTAATTGGTTTTAAACAATTTCAAGCCGTCCCAAAGGCTCGTGGGTGTCCAATTGTCCACTGAAAAATGTTCCCCGAAAAGCTTCGATCTTGAATTAATCAATTGATCGTGCAGGCTGGACGGCTCAGGCCACGTTCAAAAACAAAAGACAACCCAGACATTCCAGCACATGATAGCATAATCAATTGCACGATAGAACCACCACACATGGTGGTGCCGCCCATGTCCCCCGCGGTCTGCTACAGTAACAAGGGCAAAAAGACCAAAATGCCCCTGGTTCAATAATTACCAAAATACCCCTCACTTCCTAGACCCGTAACTCAGCCATACGAAGTCCGATTTTGTCGTGCCGCCTGTCTACGGACTCAGGACGTCGAGACCTACCTATCGGTCCCTGAGTCGCGTGAAAATTAATTGTCAAACGAAAAGTCAACATTTTCGCCCGTGAAGTCCAACTTACGGTAATGCCCCTGAACTTCCGATAGTCATAACTTTTTCCCTGATCGTCCGAATTGGACGTGCCACCTGTTTATGAACTCGTGACGTCCCGTACTACGTCACGGTCATAGGTCAAAGTCCTTTTAACTCATCAATCAAAAAGTCAACAATTTGGCCATACCTATCACAAGGGTAAAAGCGTCAATTCACACATTAAATTGCAATATTAAAATCCTCGAATGTCCGGGGTGTTACAATCACAATAACCGAGTCTTTAAACTTCGAGTTTTTAAACTCGATCCGGGTCTTTAAACCCAATCCGGGCCCTCCCCCGTCATCAATTAACCGAGTCTTTAAACTCAAAACATGATCCAGCAATAGCACCGGGTCTTTAAACCCAAAACCATTTGTATATCACAACAATCCAGGATCCATCGTGATCCAAATTCCAAAACCAATCTGAAATCACATTTTGTCATAATAAGACTTATGTCCGAATTTCACATTCCAATCCCCAATCATATCCGTCATCCATTCCCGAATTCGAATTCGCAATAATGATTCCGTAAGTTAGCATCCGGAAACATCATCCCGAACCCAAATCCGAAAATCCACTTTCATGATTCTGAAACCCGAAATCTCATTCATCAAAATTTCTTTATGCCTTGGGCCTTAAGCCCAAAATCACATTTTCCAAAATTCGTTTTAAATCTTTGAAATCATTTCAAATCACGTTTCAAATTCCAAATTCAAGGCATTAAAACCATGATTAAAACACAATATACTCGAAATGTCGTAAAACGCGCAAAATCGTAATAATCTCGAAATACGTGTCAAAACCGTAGGTCATACTCACAATCATAATCAAAACATCCTTAAAACATCATACTCACAAATCATGTAAAATCGTTCATCAAACCATCATCACAGCATAAGAGAAACCATAGTCTCGAAATACGTGCAGTTACGTATTTCATACCAAAATACGTATAAATACGAAAATCGTAATTATCACAAGTCATAATCATAATCATAGAAATCATAGAAACATTTATGCATGCATTAAATTTTGAAAGCAAATTCCAGTCACACACCGTCCATAACGCCCGTTTTCGCGGTGCACGCGTTTCCGTAATTTCTGACATTTTCCAGGAATCTCGAATCATGTCTGAAATCATTCTTTAGTGTCACTAAGGACTCAAATAACAGCATACTAGTTAGGCTTCGACATTGGACCGGGCCGTGCCGGGCTTATTAAATAATTTTTAAATTTACGAGCTGGGTCGGGCGGGCTTAATGACATAAAAAAAAGCCTACGGGCTTTTATCGGGTCGGGTTTATATCGGGTTTTTCGGGTCGGGCCTATTAAGCCCACTTGGATCGGGCTTACATGGGCTTTTGCAATAAATTATGTCTCAAATTTTAAAATTACAAAAAAATATTAATAATGAAAAAAAATACACAAGGGTGCAAAAATGTGGCCTCGTTAAAATAAAATACTCAAGGGTCCAAAAACGTTGGGCTTATTAAGTAGGTGGAGGAGTGGTTAGAGTTTGTATTGGGTATTGGGCTTTTTAAAATAAATTAGGTGGACTTGGGGCTGAGATTTGGGTTTGGGTTGAAATATTAGTATTAAGAATGTGTTGAGTATTAATTTTTAAATAATAAATATTTTATATTTTCGGGCTTATGGGCCGGGTTTATTACGGGCGGGTCGGACTGGGTTTATCGGGCTTTGTCGGGCTCGGGCCTATCGGGTTTGAACACCATAAGTCCAAGCCCAGCCCGCTAACTCTCCGGTCGGGCTGGCCCACGACCCATAGCGGGTCAGGCCGGGCTTTTGTCCATCGGGGCTTATCGGGCCCCCATAAGCCCATTGGCTTTTGGGCCAAATGGTGAAGGCTAATACTAGTTTCCCATAATTTTCCGGGAATTAAATGTTAATTAAAAACGTAACATAAACCTTCGGACCCTCGAAATAACATCGAAATGGTGTCCGGTTAATTCGAAACCAACGCTAAAATGTTCGTTACATTGTATAGGATAAAAGTCGTGTTGAACTCACCTTGAGAATCGGTCCCACGCGCCCTCACGCGTCGCCGTGAGTGGCTGCGCGTGAAGCTCACGCGCTGCTACAGTAACCACACTATTCATCGTTCTCACCCGTCCGTCTGCTAAACGGGTCATTTAACCTGCGTATTGACCTGGTCCAATCCCTGCGAATCTCAACTTGTTTTCTTCAATTGATTCAGTCAAAAAATTGTTATGAATCTAATTATGGGTCTGTAACTTTAATTTCATTATAACTTACCTTAATTTGTCAATCCGAGTGACTACGCCCAAACTACGCATTAAATTAAACATGTAATTCGAGTGTTATGCAATTTAAACCCTTTTTGTGTAGATGTAGTATTGATAAATAGGGATCGTTCTTAACCGGGGAAATTAGGGAACATTAATAATATGTTAGTGGATTATGAATAAAAGAATAATGAATTAGAGAATTAAATAATAAAAGAATTAAACAATCAAAGAATTAATAAATTAAAGAATAGATGAACAAGATAATAATAAATTAATGAATTACAAAGAATTAATAAGTTAACGAATTAAAGAATGAAATAATAGAAGAATAAAGGACTTAGTTAATCAAAGAATAAAGGAATTAATTAATCAAAGAATCAATAAATTAAATAATAAAGGAATGAAAGAATAAAGGCATCAAAGAATAAAAGAATAAAGAATAAAAGAATAAAGAATAAACAAGGGGGGTTTTGAAGAGGTTTGTAATTATGTAAATAAGTAAAAGCATAGATAAACTCATTCTATTTCTATTCTAACTTATGCACAAAGTAGACTTCCCGTAAACACAAACTTCAACAACATACTACAATTGCAAATATTTGAATTAATCACGAAATTATACCTTCACAAACTCATATTTCCTCATACATTAATCATATTATAAATGCACCGAACAGCGGATTTTTACTTATAATATAATTACTTTAAGTTTGTGATTTAATGCGCCGAACAGCGGTCATACATTAAATCTCTCCAAATCTACTCTAAATGCCCCGAACAGCGGATCAACATTTAGTTTCGAAATGAAGTTTAAGCTCTAAAATGTAAGAAGTAAATGATTTTTAGAAAGTAAAACACATGGAGATTATACTCAATTTTCACAAAAGATAGGAAGGAGAAACCAATACATATATTGCATTATAATTAGAACCAATAACAAATAAGAGAGTTTAAGAGAATGGAGAGCAAATGTTACACTTTTCAGATTGGATGAGAACAATGGATTGTTTTTCACAAGGAACACCGAACAGCGGCTGGAACCTTATGAAGATGGAAGAAGATTAAACAAGGAAATTCGGACTTGAACTCTCAAAATTGTATTGGAACTATTTTGCCAAGATTTCTCCTAAAAGAAGCTCAATTTTGTGCTACTTGGAAGTGATTTCAACAAGTGAAATCAACTCTTATTTATAGGTGGAGAAAGCTACCAAAAATAATATAAAAATACAATAAAAAAAATGGAATAATGGAATGATGAGTAATAAAGATTTGTGATGATGTTTAGAGGTGGTTTGAGTTGTAAAGTTGTAAAATTGGGTTGGAAAGTTGTTGGAAGGTGGCTGGAAATTGAGTGGAATCTGCTGGAAAATAGGGCAGGAATTTCGGTGGCTGGCTGCTGAAATGGGAAGCTGGCGCTCGGCAGGCGGTCGCTGAAGAGAGGACCTGCGATTCGGCAGGCGCGCGCCGGGTGTTTGTCTGCGCGTTCGGTACAGGACTGCCGCGGCTGGGAAAGGCTTGAGGGTGCGGGCTGCGCCAGTTTGGGCCGCTGCTATGCGGGCTGGGCCGAACAGAAATCGGCAGCTGGACTTCTTCGCTGGGCTGCACTGATCCACTGGGCCGGGCTGCACTGACCCACTGGGCCGGGCTGCACATAATTAATTAATTAAATAATAACTAAATTAATAATTCCCACTGAATTTCGTCCATAATTTGTTCGTTATAATTCCGATCGGGACGATTCTTTCGCCAAAATGCTCCAAACTACAAACTTTAATTATCTAAACATAAAATCACAAAATAATTTATTTTATCAATTTATTTAATATTTTAATATTAAAATTCAAGTATAAAGGGTATAAAATAATATAAAATAATGCTTATTTAACGTCCTATCAAATACCCCCACACTTAAACTTTGCTAGTCCCTAGCAAAAACTAAAATCAAACTACGAATTCAAAACAAGTAGACCCTTAACCATTTGTCTCAAATTTCATTGTTATAATCATGGCATAAAAGATTTTCACTTAAAACATTTAAGCAAATGGAATTCAAGAGTTAATACATGGTAACAAAATGTTTCGACAAGTAAGATAATGAGTAAATATGGTGAAATGGATCTCTGCATGAATAAGACAAGTATGAATCAACTCACAAGGATATGCACTCATAAATTCACTCAATTTTGTGAGGGTTTGTGTTTGCACTCAAAGTATGTGAGAGATGCTCACATAATCGAAATGAAGTACTTTTGCAAAATCTCAAACAAACACCTCAAGATAAAAACAAAACATACTTGCGCAAATGAACCAAAACCATAAGCTTACTCAAGTGATTGACTCAACTAATCAAAATTTACCATCTTAAGGATCATAAGGTCTTTACGAAGGTTGTAATGGGGCTAAGTTTAGAGGCAAGGAATATATAGGACAAGTGGTGCTCAAATTCGTTCCAAGACTCAATAGACTCCCAAAACGTATCATAACTTCCCAACCTTAGTGCAATGATGTCAGTAATCCATCCCTTCGAACATAGGCCTAATTTCATCTTGTTGGGCCTCGAATTCATTCTTTGTGCCGGATTTACAAATGTAAAGGACTCAACTCAAACATTCATAATCAAACCTTATTACCTTGATAAAAACTTCAATATATCTTTCTTTTTTTTCTTTTTTTTTTCAAATTTTTTTTTTTTTTTTTTTTCATATATCAAGGTAATAACATGTGTCAAAAATACAACAATGTTTGAGTAAGTAAATCCACAAAATACACATAAAAGTCTTTCAATATCATCATTTTCTCTTTACATAATCATTATGTCTTCAACCGAGTCCTTGGAACAAAGGTAAAAGATGTCTATACTAAGCTCAAGTGTTTAGATAATCATGGTGAGGAAAGAAAGGCTTAATGTGGGCTCAAAAGGGGTAAAACTAAGGGGGTCGCAACTTGTGCGCACAAAATAGGGAACATGGATGTTTGAATTTGTGGTGTTAACCCTAATGCCTTAATCATTTCCAAAATCAGAGAATTTATTGACTTAAAAGCTTTGAAAATCACATAGAATAAGTTCTAGTGCTCTAGAGTTCATTAAAAGCTATGGCAAGCAGTTATGAGGCATATGTATATCAATTTAAACAAAGAACTTTATGAATCACTCATCAAAGATGTATATAAGTTCTAAAGCTCACATAAGGTTCAAATGATTCATACTTATCATATCATGCTTATTTATGTACCAATTTACATGCATTATCTTCAAGTAGTAACACTTAATCACAAAATATTAACAAACAAATTCAAGTTGTAGTGATCATCTTTATAGCCATAACATATTCATTTCCGTTCATTTATATCATTGACAAGTTAAAGGGCAACTTGATACTCGTAAAAACACTACGTTAAAACAAAAAGACTCAAGAAAGCAATAATAATATTTTTTTATTTTTTTTATATATATTTTTTTTTTGAGAAAGAAATAAAACAATTGCAAATGGAAATAAAACAATTGCAAATTAAGAAAGACTTAATAAATCAATTTCAAATGCACAAATAAATTTGTAAACCATTCCCCCCTACTTAAATTCTACATTGTCCTCAATGTAGGAAAGTACGAAGTAACTTAAACATAGAATCAAAGTAAGGAAGATGATTTAAGAAAATGAAATAAGAAAGAAAAACATAAAAGAGAGTGAAGGGTTGAAAGAAAGCAAATCTGTGTTGATGACTCCTTCACACTCGCGAACACATTGGGTTGCCTCCCAACAAGCGCTTGAAGTTTAACGTCCATCCAGCCTAGACCAAATTTAGTTCATCTGATGGGACGTCGTAGCACTCTTTCTGACTCCACATCGTGTTCGCCAATTGCCTCGATATAAGGCTTCAATCTATGGCCATTGACCTTGAACTCTTTTCCAGTTCCAACGTGTTTTATCTGTATGGCTCCATGGGCAAAAATATTAGTGATAACAAAAGGTCCTACCCATCTAGAACATAACTTACCAGGAAAGAGTCTGAGCCGAGAGTTGAAAAGCAAAACTTTCTGGCCAATGCCAAATGCTTTACTCCTGATCTGTTTGTCATGAAATGCCTTTGCCTTTTCCTTGTAGATCAGAGTGCTTTCAAATGCATCATTTCTTATTTCCTCAAGCTCACTCAGCTGGAGCTTCCGATGCAGACCAGCGTCATCTAGCTTGATGTTGAACGTTTTGACGGCCCACCATGCTTTATGCTCTAGTTCCACCGGAAGGTGACATGCTTTTCCGTACACCAACCTATAGGGAGACATTCCTATAGGTGTTTTGTAGGCCGTCCTGTATGCCCAAAGTGCATCATCCAACCGTTGGCTCCAATCCTTTCGATTAGGACCCACAGTTCGCTCTAGTATCTTCTTGATTTCTCTATTACTGACTTCCGCCATTCCACTCGTTTGAGGATGGTAAGGTGTAGATACTCGATGAGTGACACCATACCGTTTCAGTAAAGCTTCAATGGTCTTGTTGCAGAAATGACTTCCTCCATCACTTATTAGGACCCGCGGGATCCCAAACCTGGAAAGAATGTTAGTTCTGAGGAATTCTGCAACAGTTTTAGAGTCATTAGTCCTGGTGGCCTTAGCTTCCACCCATTTTGATACATAATCAACGGCAAGTAAGATATAGAGATAGCCATTAGATTGAGGAAACGGACCCATAAAATCGATACCCCAAACATCAAATATTTCAACAGTAAGAACATAATGTTGTGGCATTTCATCCCTGCGTCCTAAGTTTCCTGATCTCTGACATTTATCACAGGCTAAGCAAAATGAATGTGCATCTTTAAAAAGTGTGGGCCAATATAGTCCAGATTCTAAGATTTTGAGTGCAGTTTTTCTAGATCCAAAGTGGCCTCCACAAGCATGGCTATGGCAGAACTCTAGGACTGACCTATGTTCAATATCAGGGACACATCTCCTAATCAATAAATCTGCACAGTGTTTCCACAAATAAGGTTCATCCCAAATATAGTGCCTAGCATGCTTCTTAAGTTTATCTTTTTGTGCACGGGAGAGGGTGGTGGGCAACTGCTTGGTGACTAAATAATTGACAATATCAGCATACCAAGGAGTACCTCCCTCGATTCTGAAGAGTTGTTCGTCGGGAAACATCTCTTGAATCGCCACAGGATCTCGCTCATGTGCAATGCGACTCAAATGATCCGCCACCACGTTCTCTACGCCTTTCTTATCTTTAATCTCGATGTCAAACTCTTGAAGAAGAAGAATCCATCGGATCAGTCTTGGTTTCGCTTCCTTCTTGGCTAGGAGATACTTCAGTGCTGCATGATCAGTGTAAATAATGACTTTAGTTCGAAGTAGATAAGAACGAAATTTATCTAAAGCAAATACAACAGCAAGCAACTCCTTTTCTGTAGTGGTGTAGTTCATCTGGGCATCATTTAAGGTTCTGGATGCATAGTAGATGGCGTAGGGCTTCTTATCCCGCCTTTGTCCGAGTACGGCTCCAACTGCATAATCAGAGGCATCGCACATTAGTTCAAAGGGTAAGGACCAATCAGGGGCACAAAGAATGGGGGCAGTGGTTAAGAGATTTTTAAGCTTCTCAAAAGCTTCCTGACAGTCTGCATCAAAGACGAAGGGTGTCTCTTTCTGAAGCAGTCGGCACAAGGGCCTTGCAATGTGGGAGAAGTCTTGGATAAATCTTCTGTAAAATCCTGCGTGACCAAGAAATGAACGGATTCCTCTCACCGAAGTGGGAGAGGGTAAGTGGCGCACAGTATCAACTTTAGATTTATCGACTTCAATTCCTCTTTCAGAGACAATATGGCCCAAGACTATCCCTTGTCTAACCATGAAATGACATTTCTCCCAGTTAAGTACCAGATTAGTTTCGACACACCTTTGTAAGATAAGTGCTAAGTGTTCTAAGCATGCATCAAAACTATCCCCAAAGACACTAAAATCGTCCATAAATACTTCAATTATTTTTTCGACGTATTCAGAGAAAATAGAAAGCATGCATCTTTGGAAAGTACCTGGGGCGTTACATAAACCGAAAGGCATTCTTCGGTAGGCAAAAGTGCCAAAAGGACAAGTGAAAGTCGTTTTATCTTGGTCATTTTGAGCGATACAGATTTGATTGTACCCGGAATAACCATCAAGAAAGCAATAATAGGAGTGACCTGCTAACCTTTCAAGCATTTGATCAATGAAGGGCAAAGGGAAGTGATCCTTCCTAGTTGCTTTGTTCAGGCGTCGATAGTCGATGCAGACTCTGTATCCGGTCACTGTTCGCTGGGGCACTAGCTCGCCTTCACTGTTCGCAACAACTGTGACTCCACTTTTCTTTGGGACTACTTGGACTGGTGAGACCCATTTGCTGTCTGAAATTGGGTAGATGACACCACAGTCCAAGAGTTTGATGACCTCTTGTTTCACGACTTCCATCATCGGAGGATGGAGGCGACGTTGGGCTTCGCGAGAGGGCTTTGCATCATCTTCTAGTAAGATTCGATGCACACAAGTTGTAGGGCTGATTCCCTTGATATCTGACAGAGTCCATCCAATGGCTGTCTTGTACTTTGTCAAGACCTGTACCAGTCTATCTTCCTGTGACTCGGTTAGTGCAGAAGACACTATGACGGGCAGAGTGTCGTCCGAGCCAAGATAGGCATACTTCAGGTGGTCAGGCAAAACTTTGAGCTCAAGAACTGGGGCCTGAATCACTGAAGGAGGAGTGGCATTAGTACTATTTGGAAATGACGAGGGTACCTGATGATTCACCATTCTGGGGGTCTCATTTAGGGTCATGACTTCATCCCAAATTCGAGGTTCTAGTTCGTAATCTGTATCCTCAACCAAGGCGTCCCCTGATTGCGTTAGGCCAACTCCTTTCTGGATTATCATGTTGAGTGTGTCTTCTCGAATTGAATCAAAATGTTTCTCTGCGAGAGAAGTGCACACGTCAACAGAAAAAGTAGTATGAGTTGCGGAACTAGGGTACCTCATGGCATCAAAAATGTTGAAGCCAATCTCCTCTCCGTCTACTTCCATAGTTAATGTTCCATTGAACACATCAATCTTTGTCTTGGCAGTTCTCATGAATGGTCTTCCCAACAGCATTAGTGGAGCTTGATTCGTAGGGGAATCCTCCATGTCTAGGACATAAAAGTCAGCTGGGAAGATGAGCTGGTTAACCTGCACAAGAACATCTTCTATGTATCCCTTAGGATACACATTAGAGCGATCGGCTAACTGAATGATAATATCGTCATGCTGTAGTTTACCTAGACCTAGGGCAACATATAGTGAATATGGCATAACATTAATGGATGCTCCTAAGTCTAGCATGACTTTATCAAATGACTTGTTACCAATCACGCAGGGAACAGAAAAACTCCCTGGATCCTTCAACTTTGGGGGTAGCCGACGCTGGATTACAGCAGAAACTGTTTCACTCACCATCACAACCTCCTTCTCCCTCGTCTGGCGCCTTGGAGTGCATAACTCTTTCAGAAATTTTGCGTATTTCGGCACTTGTTTGATGCACTCGATCAAGGGCATGTTGATTTGCACCCTTTTGAAGATCTCCAAGATTTCCTCATCGGATTCATTCTTCTTAGATTTGGCAAGCCTACTTGGAAATGGTGCATGCACAAACGGGGAATTAGTAACAACCGAACTTGAAGGGATTGGGTTATTACCTTGTGTGTGGGTAGGTTGAACTGGCGGTTGTGTCGTGGTGGTCTTAGTTGCCACCTTGTGCTTTTCAGCCTCAGAAACGGCTGGATCTGGTTCTATTTCTCCGAGCACTTTACCACTTCGAGTGGTGATTGCATTGGCTTCAGGTCTTACATTTGGGTTGGGTGTAGGTTGAGGTGGAAGCACCCCGCTAGCTTGGATCTTACCCATGAAGTCCACGACCTTGCCCATTTGGTCCTTGAGATCAGCGATGTCTTTTTGTTGATTTTGCTGACCTGTGACAAGAGCCTGAGTTGACGCCATTAGTGTTTGCTGCCCTTGGGAAAGAGCAGCCAGCATTTTATCATAATCAGGATTAGAAGATGAAGAAGTGTGATTATTTGCATGATTATGAGAAAAGTTAGAAAATGGGACCGGGGGCCTTGGTTGCCATGTGGGCCTTGGTTGCCATGTGGGCCTTGGGAACTGGTCTGGGACACGGTTTGGCCCGGTCGACATGTGCTGAGGGTTTAGGACATTGTTCGGATCTCTCCAACTGTAACCTTGGGTCCTTGGCCCTCCTTGATAGCCTCCAATGGCGTGTGCCATTTCAGTTCCGGAGTCTTCTTCCCTTGCAGTGTAGGGACATTGTTCCTCAAGATGGCCTTGAGAGCATATGGAACAAACTGGAGCTACCTGTTTCTTTAGCTCAAGCATATTTGAAAGCATAGAGGTGATTTTATCTAACTTTGAATCATTTATAGCATGGGAACTTACCTCATGTACCTTTCTAGAAATGGGATCGGCACCTTCGTATTGTGCATCATTGAGTGCACGGCTTTCAAGTAGTGCACGACCATCTACTAGGCTCCGAGCTAAGAAACTTCCATTAGCTGCAGCATCGAGCAGTCCTCTATCCCAACCTTTGAGTCCTTCATAAAAGTAGGTTAAAAGATAGCCTTCTGTGATCCCGTGAGTAGGGCATGAAGCACAAAGTTCCTTAAACCTCTCATAGTACTGGCTGAAATTCTCATCATGTTCTTTCTGCTTGATTCCAGTGATCTCCTTTCTTAAGACCGTAATCTTTGAGGCAGGGAAGTACTTGGTAAGAAACTCCTGAACCAACTTCTCCCAAGAGTCAATATGATTGGGTGGGAGACTTAAAAGCCATACCCGTGCTCTTTCTTCCAAGGACAATGGGAAAGCTTTCAGCTTCATGATTTCCAAGTCCGCATCATCCGGACACATACTACTAATGATGAATTGGAACTCCGTTAAGTGTTTGTGTGGATCTTCATTTCTGATTCCACGGAACTTGGGTAGTTGATGAAGAACTCCACTCTTAAGCTCAATATCTTTCTTGTTGGTTCGAGGCTCGGGATACTGGATGCAGAAGTCTGTAGTGCCATTTGTGTTTGCACATGTCTGCTCCCGGATACTCAGGTTTCGTGCCATGGTTATCGGTGTTCCGAAAATCTGTTCTTCTTCTGAATTACTCTTCTCGCTTTTGGACTCACCGAATATTGGGGATGGAGGTTCGAACGAACTGGTTTGCTTAAGTGCGTCTCTGAATGTGGCGTTGCTTGGTGAGATGTCAAGTTGTCTTCTCAGCCGATCAAGCTTAGATTGATGAGCACGCATTCATAAGTTCGTACCTCTATGAAAACAAAACTCTAAGTTAGAAGGCAAGTATACACAAGAAAAGATAATAAGTGTAAGATAGTAGAGATTTGCATAAAATAGCACATAAATAGAAACCAGAATTACCAAAAAGTTACGTTACTGGAAAGAAAATACACAAGTTTCAAATGCAAACTAATAATGCAATAAGTAGAGTTTTAGAGTGTCATGAATAACTTTCCCCTTCCGCTTCTCATAGTACTTTCCTGGGCGTACGGCCTGCGCGTACTGATAACCACCATTCCACCATTCAACATTAATCATGGCCAGTTGAGATAGATGTAACGCGAGAAGCAAGGATAATTTTAAGAGCACCCCGAGGCTAGCTTGGCATATACTCCATTGGTGTTCCCTTTCTTAATCCAAAACTTGTCACCAGTCATAACTCTCCTAGACACCATAATTAATCCAAATGATGACGTAGAGAATTACCAAACCCTAGTGTTTACAAACTCCGCCCCAACCTCATGTCCATAGATTCGAGCCTATGGTATGTGGTGATGAAATCCACACATCATGAAGGGTTAAGGAGAAAGTAAATAAGAGGGGCACTACCTGTTCCCGAAAGTAAGATTTTGAAGAAAAAGGGACTAAGAGATTCATGCAACTCTAAAACAATTAATAGGAAACAATACTTACACTTTAGGAAATTCAAAGATGAATAAAGTTTCATAAAAAAAAATTAAATTTTTTTTTTTAATTTTTTTTTTTTTAATAATTTTTTTTTTAATTTTTTTTTAATTTTTTTTATTTATTCCGAATTTTCTTTTTTTTTTCATTTAAAATTTAAAGTTTATCAAGACATAAACAAATAATTGATTACATAAAAATAAAATAAGTGTAAACATAAAGTTAGTGGAACATAAAGGTTATGTAATAAAATTAAAAGAAAGTTAATGGAATAAAGTTAATGTAATATAATTAAAGTTAAGGGAATAAAGAAAAAGTGTGAATATTAAGTTAAGGGAATAAAGAAAAAGTGTGAATATTAAGTTAATGGAATAAAGTATAATGGAATAAAGTATAATGGAATAAATAAAAGTAAAAGTAAAGAAAAGTGAACATATAAAATATGCATTTATGAACAAGTATCAAATTTATTATGAACAAATATATATATAAAAAAAAATTATGAACATTTATGAACAAGTATAAATTAGAAATTAAGAAAAAGTAAAGTATGAGCATTATAAACAAACATAATAAGAACAATAATAAGATGGATAATTAAAATATAAACAAGTAAGTAAATGTTATAAACAAATATAATATTAAAAAAATAAAATTTATAAACAAGTATAATATGCACAATTTATATACATACACTAACAAATTAAAATGATTTTCAATTTCCCCGGCAACGGCGCCAAAAATTGACTACGCCCAAACTACGCATTAAATTAAACATGTAATTCGAGTGTTATGCAATTTAAACCCTTTTTGTGTAGATGTAGTATTGATAAATAGGGATCGTTCTTAACCGGGGAAATTAGGGAACATTAATAATATGTTAGTGGATTATGAATAAAAGAATAATGAATTAGAGAATTAAATAATAAAAGAATTAAACAATCAAAGAATTAATAAATTAAAGAATAGATGAACAAGATAATAATAAATTAATGAATTACAAAGAATTAATAAGTTAACGAATTAAAGAATGAAATAATAGAAGAATAAAGGACTTAGTTAATCAAAGAATAAAGGAATTAATTAATCAAAGAATCAATAAATTAAATAATAAAGGAATGAAAGAATAAAGGCATCAAAGAATAAAAGAATAAAGAATAAAAGAATAAAGAATAAACAAGGGGGGTTTTGAAGAGGTTTGTAATTATGTAAATAAGTAAAAGCATAGATAAACTCATTCTATTTCTATTCTAACTTATGCACAAAGTAGACTTCCCGTAAACACAAACTTCAACAACATACTACAATTGCAAATATTTGAATTAATCACGAAATTATACCTTCACAAACTCATATTTCCTCATACATTAATCATATTATAAATGCACCGAACAGCGGATTTTTACTTATAATATAATTACTTTAAGTTTGTGATTTAATGCGCCGAACAGCGGTCATACATTAAATCTCTCCAAATCTACTCTAAATGCCCCGAACAGCGGATCAACATTTAGTTTCGAAATGAAGTTTAAGCTCTAAAATGTAAGAAGTAAATGATTTTTAGAAAGTAAAACACATGGAGATTATACTCAATTTTCACAAAAGATAGGAAGGAGAAACCAATACATATATTGCATTATAATTAGAACCAATAACAAATAAGAGAGTTTAAGAGAATGGAGAGCAAATGTTACACTTTTCAGATTGGATGAGAACAATGGATTGTTTTTCACAAGGAACACCGAACAGCGGCTGGAACCTTATGAAGATGGAAGAAGATTAAACAAGGAAATTCGGACTTGAACTCTCAAAATTGTATTGGAACTATTTTGCCAAGATTTCTCCTAAAAGAAGCTCAATTTTGTGCTACTTGGAAGTGATTTCAACAAGTGAAATCAACTCTTATTTATAGGTGGAGAAAGCTACCAAAAATAATATAAAAATACAATAAAAAAAATGGAATAATGGAATGATGAGTAATAAAGATTTGTGATGATGTTTAGAGGTGGTTTGAGTTGTAAAGTTGTAAAATTGGGTTGGAAAGTTGTTGGAAGGTGGCTGGAAATTGAGTGGAATCTGCTGGAAAATAGGGCAGGAATTTCGGTGGCTGGCTGCTGAAATGGGAAGCTGGCGCTCGGCAGGCGGTCGCTGAAGAGAGGACCTGCGATTCGGCAGGCGCGCGCCGGGTGTTTGTCTGCGCGTTCGGTACAGGACTGCCGCGGCTGGGAAAGGCTTGAGGGTGCGGGCTGCGCCAGTTTGGGCCGCTGCTATGCGGGCTGGGCCGAACAGAAATCGGCAGCTGGACTTCTTCGCTGGGCTGCACTGATCCACTGGGCCGGGCTGCACTGACCCACTGGGCCGGGCTGCACATAATTAATTAATTAAATAATAACTAAATTAATAATTCCCACTGAATTTCGTCCATAATTTGTTCGTTATAATTCCGATCGGGACGATTCTTTCGCCAAAATGCTCCAAACTACAAACTTTAATTATCTAAACATAAAATCACAAAATAATTTATTTTATCAATTTATTTAATATTTTAATATTAAAATTCAAGTATAAAGGGTATAAAATAATATAAAATAATGCTTATTTAACGTCCTATCACCGAGCTCGAGTTTTCGATGAACATCCAAAAACTGTTCATTCCTTGAAGTTCATCAATCCTCATCGTTTTTCTTCAATTGATCCAGCCAACAGCTTCGTATGATTATCACAAACTTATTTTAAAGCTCAATTGCATCGTCCAACGCCTCCATTTACGCGACTCAATCCTTCGAATTTCCAAGCTCTGCCATGTCTGTTCTTAGCTCAACGGGCTTCGAACCTTGCAATACTTGATTTGGATCGACTAATTAGGATTCTAGAAGACATAATCTCACCTCAATTGGACTTGGGCTGGCCTAAAACTGAAAATTCGAATTTGAATTTATCCAAGGACGGTTTTGGGTTTTTGAACTCTCCTCTCACCATTTTCATCACATTCCTTCTTCTCTCAATCTCAAAACTCTCCTCTACCTCTCTTCATTCTGTTCCAGCACTAAGTTTCACTCAAATTGGGCTTGGGAAGGTCGATCAAGCATGGGAAGGTCGATCAAGCATGGGAAGCAGTCTCTATTTTTTTCAATTTCAAAGGCACCAGCACAGTAATCCCCAAACCCACTAACACTCTACTGCATACACGTGCACTGCTCACACACTCAAATGCATAAACAATTCATAGCACTCAGCCCAACCAACTGTTTCATAAACAAATGCATACCCGTGCTATGTTTCTGAAGAATTCCCTCAGAACCCATTCACGGCAGTCTCAATTGTCCCCTTGGAATTTACCATTTTGCCCTCCTTCACAAAATTACCAAAATGCCCTTCCCCGTTCTAGATCCGTAACTCGTCCGTCTAACGTCTGTTTTCAGCGTGCCGCCTGTCTACGGACTCAGGGCATCGAGACCCACCTAACGGTCCTCGAATTGCGTGAAAAATAGTGGTCAATCAAAAAGTCAACATTTTCCCCTTTTCGTCATAATTACGAAAATGCCCTTGAACTTCCGAACATCATAACTTCTTCCCTGACCGTCGGAATTGAATGTGTCCCCTGTCTATGAACTCGTGACGTCTCGAACTACGTCACAGTCATCAATCAAAGTCTATTTGACCGCTCGAGCCAAAAGTCAACCGTTCACCCACTTTCTAGGGGCAAAATTGTCATTTTCTTCAAATTTTCCAAATTTTCACTTTTCCGAAAGTCCGGGTCGTTACATTAGGGGTGTGCCCTATCATGGGAGGCTGCATTGTTGCGGCTACGACGAGTCATATGCATTGCACTGCTGCGACTGCGGCGATGCTTAGGGCATCATTGTTGCAGTTGCGACTGCGCTGGCATTCTTGATATACTACTGTATGTGTTCTGTTGGTGGTTTTCTCAAATCTGTCCTCTTAGCCTGTTGCAATAACAGTTGCTTCGGTGATTGCGTCTACAGCGACGAAGGATGTTGTGGTGGTGGCCACGACGGTGGCTCTAGCGATTGCGACTGCGACTAGGGTGCATGTGTGGTCAAGGTTTACTGTGTGTTGGTGCAGGTGGTGGGCGTGTTGTCTTGTTCAATGTTTGGACATTTCTGGTATTTGGATCGAGTTTGGTCCATCCCTTTTTGGGCCAAGCCCTTGGTTTGTTCTCACTCTCCCTCTCTATCTCTTTCTCGTCTAGTTTGCACTTGGTGATTGAATTAGTTTATCTTTCTCATGGGCTTGGCTTTAGTTAATTTGGCTGTATTTTGAGCTTAAAGTAATGTTTTGTATTAATATTGTGCTTTGATCCTTGTAAAATCAAGTTCTTTTGTTTTATGAGCTTATTTTGAGTTGTAAACTATTTTCTTTTTGGAGTATATTCTTTGTAAATTTGTAGTATTTATTTTTTTGAATAATACTTTTTGACCTATTAAAAAAATATTAACACCACTTTGGTAGAAGCTAGTGAAAAAAGTCATCTTCGGTTTTCTCTGTTCTCTCTATGTGGTGACTTTTGCTCCACCTTTTATGGTGACTCCAGATGCTTCCCATAATTTGAACCCTCATTCTCTTCCTCCCCCCTCACTAAATATTTTTAGTTGTTACTCACCTTAGATTCTTAGCCACCAGACTCCTCCCCACAACCCCTCCATTACGGATATGCCCGTAGTGGTTTTGGGTTCTTATTAAAGTGCATGATGCACTCATTGAATGAATTATGGGAGCACCTTGTGTGCGGGTGTCTAGCTCACCCCCATTTTCCTGTTAGTTCTTCGGTTTCACTCCTCTATTAATTGGTGACTGTGACTTTGTGGTTCTGTGGTTACTATGGCAGCTTGGTGGGAAGGCTATAAGAGATGTGAAGTTTTTCCTAATTTCAGATCTAGGGTTTCTATTTGGGTTTTTTTTAAAAAAAATTATTTATATTTTTGGGATGTTTTTATTATTAAACTTTCATTTCTCTGTAATTGTTGGTTCTTAATCATATACATGCTTTTTTGATAAAAAAAAAAGCAGAAGAAATGAAAAGGCGTTATCTCTAGTAAAATGTAGAGAATATAGGCATGACTAAGGATGAAAATATCGATATCGACAGATATATTATTAGTCAAATATACGAATTTCTCGCATCAAATATCGATATCGTTTACTTGAATCCATTAATTATAATTTAGAAAAATGGATATTAATTAGTGAAAATTGGACGTAAAACGAATTCTTATTAACTGTATGCTCATCTCATATTTTTCTAAAATCCATTAATATTCAAATTAACCATTCAAATAAGTTTCTTCAATTCAGCATAATTTACTTGAATTGAATTCAACATAATTTGTTTCAATTCAATATAATTTGCTTCAAAACCATCTCTACTTTACGAATCATTCTATTCAATATAATTTGCTTCAAAAATTCATTAATATTCAAATTAACCTTATAGTTGTATTCCCAATTTTTTTTTTATCAAATACTAATCTAAATATAAAATATATTATATTAAATTTTCAAAAATATACCCATATAATATTCAATTAACTTGAAAGTTGTGCCACACTATCTTAACATTTTTTTTTTCCAAGACTATCTTAACATTTCAATGAAATGAAAATGAGTGCAACTATTAACAAAGGTATCTTTTGAATTATTTATTGATTTATTTTAGTGTTGGGCTTGGAGGCTCAAACCATTAGCATTAACGTAAGCGGAAGAAAATTTGGGGAAAAAAAAAAAAAAAAACGTAAGCGGAAGAAAATTAAAAAAGAAAAAAAAAGATTATCGTGCATTTGCAATTACAATTTACAGACCACCAAGGTCCAAGAGAGAGGAGAGGAAACTTGACTTGATCCGAATAGCTATTGTCACTAGAAATTCGACAGAAAATAATTAATATACATAACAAAGGGAGGAAGAAGAAAGAGAACTTTGGGCGTAGTTTTGATGATAAAGGGGACGCTGCTGCTGCGAGGCTGTCGAACGCTTTGGTAGCTGAAGGACCCAACACAAAGCACAAGAGATAGTAAGCCAACCTCTTCCAAATCTATTTTTCAATGATTCTCATCCCTATCATTGTTTTCCTGTTTTTGTTCTTGCATTGTCTATTAATTTGCTGCAAATTCGGTGCTTTTGTGTTGCCATTAGGTTAAATCTCTGGCGGTTGTTTGTATTTTCTGTTTGTTCCGTGAGATTTGCGAAGAGTTTGTTGCCTGGTTACCTATTTTACCTGGAATTTCGTGTTTCTTACTTCGGTTCTATAAACTAGGGCGTGGAAATTTCTTGTTCTGTTTTGTAATTTATGATTGGGGTTTCTGATATTTACTAATTGTTATGTGAATTTATGAAGTGGGTTATTTGGTACTTCTCATTTGTGAAGTTGGGTTGTGGTGGAATCTATAATTTATAAAGTGGGATTTGATTATACTTTCCCAGAAATTTAATGACAAGGGTAATTCCATATGATCTCCACGACTGCCAGAGACATTTTTTTTGCTGCTATTTTTTATTTCCAATATTTTTATTTTTATGATGTTATTGTATTCTCATCCTTGATGATCAAAGTTATACTTTCTTGTATTCTATCGTTTGCTACAAGAATCTCCTTTTCTTTTAAGCTTTCTTGTTCTCCTTACAGTATCCTTATATCTTGTCTAAGATAGAACTAGTTCAGGTTTTGGGATTTGTGGTCGTCTTGTATTCAAATCTGTATAACTTCCTATTCTTGTTTTCTGTATGAACTGGGTCTAAGAAAGGTTCTTTTTCTTTCTTACTGTATCATATAGGCAGAGATAGAGATTGTTCGTCTTCATTCTGCTATATATTGGTTGGACTAGATGGATCCAATGGCTGAAGAGCAAATAGATTATGGAGATGAGGAATATGGAGGGTCTCAGAAGCTTCAGTATCAGGGAAGCGGCACCATCTCTGCACTTGCAGATGAAGAACAGATTGTAGAGGATGATGAGTATGATGATCTCTATAACGATGTTAATGTTGGAGAGGGATTCTTGCAGATGCATCGGTCTGAACCTCCCATCCCACCTGGTGGTGTTGCCAATGGAGGACTCCAAGCACAGAAAAATGATGTTCCTGAGCAAAGAGTTCAAGGTGGTGTCTCTCAGGAACTGAACATTCCTGGGGTTTCAGTTCAAGGGAAGTATTCTGGCGCTGGCCCCCAGTTTCCGGAGCAAAAGGATCAGCCACCAGTGGCAAAGGAGCCAGAACATGGATCAGCAGGTTACGTGGATGGGGTGTCTGGATCACAAAAGGGGAGGGTTATGGAGATAACTCATGATACTCATGTCAGACATATGGGGTTTCAGGGGTCAACAACTATTCCGCCAAATATGAGTGTTGAGTCTTCTGATATTACTTTAAAGACTGCTAATGAGCCCGCTCCATCTCTCAATTCCGGCTCTGTTGGTCCTTCCGGAGTTACACAGATGCCAACTAATCAAATTAGTATGAAGATAAATGCTAATCGTCCAATGGTTAATGAAAACCAAATCCGTCCACCAATTGAGAATGGTTCAACCATGCTGTTTGTGGGGGAACTACATTGGTGGACAACTGATGCCGAGCTTGAGAATGTTTTATCTCAGTACGGGAGGGTCAAGGAAATTAAGTTTTTTGATGAGAGAGCAAGTGGTAAATCCAAAGGTTATTGCCAGGTCGAGTTTTATGATCCAGCTGCTGCTGCTGCATGCAAAGAAGGAATGGATGGATATCCTTTCAATGGGAGAGCTTGTGTTGTGGCTTTTGCTTCTCCCCAAACTTTGAAGCAGATGGGAGCTTCTTATTTAAGCAAGTCTCAAGGCCAGACTCAATCTCAGCAACCAGGAAGAAGGCCCATGAACGAGGGTGTTGGGAGGGGGGCTGGTGTGAATTATCAAGCTGGAGACACAGGAGGGAGGAATTTCGGAAGGGGTGGATGGGGACGAGGTGGACAGGGAGTAAGAGGTCCTGGAAGCGGGCCAATTAGGGGAAGAGGAGGGCCCATGGGTGCAAAGAACATGGTTGGAAACCCTGCCGGTGTTGGAAATGGTGCTAATGGAGGAGGCTATGGACAAGGCCTTGCAGGTCCTGGATATGGTGGTCCTGTAGGAGGTATGATGAATCCACAGGGTATGATGGGTTCTGGATTTGATCCAACGTATATGGGCCGCGGAGGAGGTTATGGAGGGTTTCCAGGTCCTGGTTTTCCTGGAATGCTTCCTCAATTTCCTGCTGTTAATACAATGGGACTTGCTGGGGTTGCTCCTCATGTAAATCCAGCTTTCTTTGGCAGGGGAATGGCAACTAATGGGATGGGAATGATGGGGTCATCTGGGATGGATGGGCATCATGCAGGGATGTGGAATGACCCAAGCATGGGTGCATGGGGAGGAGAAGAACATGGTCGAAGAACTAGGGAGTCAAGTTATGGTGGTGAAGATGGCGCTTCTGAGTATGGTTATGGAGAGGCAAGTCATGAGAAAGGAGCAGGGTCAAGTGCTGCACCAAGGGAAAGAGAACGGGGAGCTGAGCGTGACTGGTCAGGAAACTCTGAGAGGAGGCATCGTGATGAGAGGGAACAGGACTGGGACAGGTCTGAAAGAGTGGAGCATAGGGAGCATCGTTACAAAGAAGAAAAAGACAATTACCGAGACCATCGGCAGAGAGAGCGTGAGCGTGACTCGGGCTATGAGGATGAGTGGGACAGAGGTCAGTCTTCTTCAAGACCTCGGAGCAGATCCAAAGCAGTTCCAGAAGATGATCATCGGTCTCGATCAAGGGATGATTACAGGAAGAGGAGGCGATTGCCTTCTGAATGACACAATTGGCTATATTTCCTTTTCTCCCTGGTCTTTGAGACTGCAGGTTATAAGTTCTGAATTTAGTATGCCTAGCCATGGATACCTACTGTGAATTGGCATTCTTCCTCTGGGTTTCCGTGGCCCCACCTGCAATGCGAACATGCCTTCTTGTGGGAGAAGTAAGTGTACCAGCGTGCATAGGAGGGAAAGATAGGTTCCCCTTTGCTTTTATACTGCTTTTTACAGAACATTTAGCTGTGGCAATTAATAATTGTGTGCTTAAAAACAATTAGTAACTTACAAGTAGCATACCAACAAAGATATAGCTGTGGGGGTTTGGGTACTCATTTCCTGCAGCTTTTATCTAATTGGTCCAATAACTATGCTACACAATCTTTCTTAAAGACAATTTCTTTCTTGGTTTGAGATATTTGTAGTTTGAAAACTTCTTATGTTCTATGTGATTGTGGTGGTTGTTTTGTTGGAGTTTATTTTGTTCCCTATGCCTGATATGTGCAAAAGGTTTAGAAAGATGAAAAGAAGTGATTGTTTCTGTTCTTTTCTTTAGTATTTTGACTGAGTATTTATAATCTGATAATGTTTATGTGGTTTGGCGCCTTTGTTTTGATTGTCCATGTGTAGTAGAATGAGATTTTACCCAATTGTTTGGGTACTGCCAATTTTGATTTGCTATGTTTCATCCCTTTCTTGCGCATCTTATTATTCTATTATGGTCGCTGCAATAGATTATGAGTTGTTGTCTTGAAAGTTATTTGTTTGATGTCTATTGACATTTGGGTTTTCTCTTAATCATGATATTCAGGGAGTGGAGTGGGAACTCCTTCTTTTCATGATTGAACCAGCCTGTGCTGGTCACATGGTGGAAGATGTGTTACATGGATGCGTTGCCCAAGTTTGCAAAAGAAGCCTTTCTGTTTTTGATTTCACCTTAATTTGTTCAAAGCATCACCAAAAACTGAATATCTCTGTAATGGTAGACTGTTTGTCGTAGGTCCACATGTAAACCCCTCGTAGGTCTACATGTAAACCCCTCTTTTGTAGTTTTATCACTGTACTGGGCTTACCAATGAGCTTGTAATAGTTTGGTTCAAAATTTTGATGTGCTTAGTGTTACATATTCAGTGTTTTGTAACTGTCATTGTCTGATCAATACCCTAGAGATCAAGGTTGAGTCATTAATACATTGTACCAAGTAGCCGCTGTGCTATATTGTAATTAGTCTTAGTGAGATTTATACAACCTAGTATCTGCTGAAGCAACTTCCTTTAAATAATCTTACTTTTTGTGTATAATGTAACTGTGAGTTGTACTTGGGTTTAGGGGTTGTGAGTTGCTCTGTAACTGTAAGCAAAATGGGACTGAAAAGGTTGTTCTTCTCGGATTTGTTTCTCTATTTATGGAGAATGGTACTGTGCTCCTTATGTATATTTTTCACTTGGGCGTAGGTTCATATGTTATTTCCTGGATCTTATGTTGTTGTCTGTATCTTTTTCTACTTCAACGAGAGAGACCATCTTTTCTCAACAATATATTTTAGAAATTTAGTGTAGAGTAATGTTATTTAGTGTACTGTGTATGAGAAGCTGCATCTTCTTGAAGGGGACACTCAGACACCCATTGGAAGCCACTTGCTTGACATGTCTACCTGATGCCATTGCTTGCTTGATGAAGCCTTTTAAAGTTTATGCTTTGCTGGGATCACTATCATACAGTCTTTGCTGTATCTTTTGCTTGCTGTTTTGCTGCTGTATTCAATCTCTGGTTTTCAATTTTAAGTTTTAGTACTCTGGTGTGGTTATGTAAATGCAGAAATATGCACTCCTATTCAGATGTATAGCCTTTCAGAAATATGCATTCCTTTTCAGATGTATAGCCTTTTCAGCTACTGTATTCGATATATATGTTGACAGTATGTAGACCCAGAATCGTACTCGATACTTCTTCTGCATAGTTGTGAAATTGGATTCACAAAAGTCGTCCTTAGATGATTTTACATGTATCGGGTCTGTTGTGCTTCCTTGTGTTTGAAGTTTGACTGCATTTTCGTAGCCAGATTATCTGCACATATTTTGTTTCTCTTGTTGTAGTTAAATCCTAGATAAATAATGTTTATTTCTGTGTTGTTATCTAGGCACTACACAATTAGGAGTGGTTGGAATCCTATCCAACAAATTGTGTCATTGAATATCCAATTGTCTTTTTTCGATCCCCAGGTACTGAATTGTAAACAGGCTACGTTTTTTTTTTTCTTGGGAGGAGACACAATGGCTTGGCTAAAATACCCCGAGTAGAAACATTTTGTTTCAAAATAGCCACATTTCAAAAACATCAATTTACTTTTAAATTACATTTTACTACAGTTTGCATTTTATAACGTGTTTATATCTGAATCTTAAAACTTGATCAATACATCCTTGTACTTTTAAAACCATCACCACTTGACATGATCGTTCAAATTTTTGTTAAATATCGACGTGATATCTGTGCGTTTTTTATTTTCTAACTATTATGAGCCTTACTAAAAGGGTATTGTGTCATTTTTTGCCTATCAAAACTTGGACAAGGGAAAGTAAATTAGGAAATAAAAATCCAAAATGGGTAAATTGAGACTCGTGTTTGGCAATAGTTCTAAAAAGAGACATAAACGCCACGTCAACATTTAACAAAAGTTTGGACGTAAATTTTAATGTAGAGCCATAATGTTATTTTGAGGAAGTAAAATGGGAGTCTATCAAGTTTTAAAAGTGAAGTATAGGCATATTTGACTTTATACATTTTTATTTAGAAGATTTATTTCAAAATTTCTCTCTCCTCCATCCCTAACTCCTCACTCACTCTAGTCGCATCGACATGTTCAATGACCACCACCACTACAAACAATCAGCAATAGGATTGCATCATCTCTTCATCTCTCTTTGTCCCTCCATCTCCAAACTATCTCATATCTCTTTTCTTTCTCTTCCATTTCCACTCCTCCTCTATCCTAGATAGGACCGTCTCAAAATTCTCTTTGAAACCCATGAAGGGCACTATCCACATTTGGAAACCCCGGAAAGTCAAAATCTTTCTGAAACTATCCATACACTAACAATCAAACTCCTTACACTTCTACCGAAAATTAGGCAGAAGCTCCCTAGAAAAAGGGATCAACCAAAAATCGAACATGACAAACAAATAAAGAATCCAAAACAATCTAAATCCAGCATACATGTAATGGTAATCAGAGCATACTATGTCTAGAATTTAGGATTTACATAAATTCAATGAAATCCTACAAGTAAGGTCGATGTGGAAATGATGCCTCCTCCTAGTCTCGAGTCTCGTCTTGCCACGGCTCGGAGGATACAAAAACTAAGGAAATTTGAGTGGCCAATAGGGAAATTAAAGTGTGTCATTACTTGAATAGATAAAAAACAATAATTCCCAACTCATTATAAAACAATACATGCATAATAAAGATTCAAATACAGATATATACAACTTATTAGAAACAATTGATTTAAATCGGTGGAACCCAAGCTACCTATACTTATACCTTCACAATTCCCACATGGTTATGGGGAAAGATAGTCTAACAAGGTGACCTTCTCCCAAATAAGCATATCCGAAAATAGCTTAAAGACATGAGGTTGAAAGCCTGACTGAAGCCAATAATCTAGAGCCGTAATTCAAAATTCTGGGTCATCGCCTAATATCCCCGAATTCACCCAATATTTCGCTTGATACATCCCTATCGAAAACTATGAAAATGAAAGGTGCAAATTTACCAAAATACCCATAGGGTGCCTCAGACCTCGGAGTCATTCGAATAGAGAGGAAATGGTCATAGATTGTATTTGTAAACCGTTAACGGGCCCATACCTTATTCCAAGCCCAATCCCTGTGGAGGCCTAAAACCCAATGTTCTAGTTAGGATCTTAAATGTTACTTTGTTGACCTCTAAGCCCAATTTGGTGAAGCCCATTTGGAATTTCCCATGTGTGAGACTTAGTGCAAGCCCACTAAGCCTTGTCCCTTGAATTCTTGTTGTTGTTGGCCCATTAGTCCAGCCCATAACTTATAAATCTACCTTACCTTTGATTTGTTTTACCCCACACTAAACTCAACTCACAAGAGACACCAACTCACACATCCATGTTACCCTCCTCCCCTCTATCTCTCCATCCGAGAATAGAGAAGGACATAACAATGAACACCTAGCCTTCGCCTTGATCCCTAGCACCTCCACGAGCACAAACCCTCCCCATGTTGCCATCGATCGAACCTTCAACCATTGTGAGCACTCGATGCTCAAGACATCGAAGCGAGGCCATGAGCAGTGATCGCCAACCCACACAACTCTAGCTAAGTCCCGGATAGCATTGGAGCTTCTCCGTGACACTCTCGACGATCAGACTCTCCATAGAAGCTCAGAGATCACTGTGACTCGAATTGGAGAGCTCGACTCAGTCTGGACACGAGCCATCGACCCATTGAGTCTGGATTCAAAACAAGGTGAGTTCAATCCATTTTGATGTTATTGTGTTATTTAGGTTGAGACCTTCATCCCAGAACCAATGCAGTCTGTGTTTGTTGGGAGAAACTATGACCGCGACAGTGACCCTACTAAGACTCATTTTAGACCTGACTCAACCTGCTTCCAATTTGACGACGAACTGGTGACTTGTAGAGGTAAGGATGACCCACTCTAACTTAATCACCTTTCTAAACATACTTAGGTCTTTCCCTTGACCTATTTTCATGTCATTTTTGGGCGAGGTTTGACGCTGGAGCCGACAACAGCTGATGTTGCATAACCGAGAATCTTCCCCGCAACTTAACGGCTAGAGCAGGTAGTTTTCAAACCTAAAACCTAGATTTATGTGATCCTCGTGTTGGGTAGTTACGATTCAACTATTTTCAGGTCGATTTTGGTTGAGTTTTGAAGGATTTAGATCACGCCGGAAAACTTAGTGTTTCAGTGAGATTTTCCAGAATCTGGCCACTATGAATGCCGACCCTGGTGGCGGTCCGGTCCCCATCTCCGGTGAAGCTCCGGCGACGGTCGTCAACGGTCAATGGGCGTTAGTCATTGTTAGCCAACAGTCAATCACCGTTAGTCAACTAACAACATTAAGATGGAATACTCCAAGGGATATTCTCGCGTGTGTGAGGCGCACGGGTGGGGCTTGTGGACACTGTAACTGACATGAACAGAGAGTGTGATGTGCGCGTGTAGTCGCGTGGCATGGCCAGCACGTGAAGGCCCATGTTAGCGCTTGGCAACACGTGAGGCACTTTTCCAGCCCATGGCGCCCTGTGAGCACAGTTTTAGGGCATTTTGAACTATTTTTAACACTTTCCAGCCCATTTATAGTATTCTAAATGTCGTTTTGGCTTACCCTAGTAGGGTTTCCTTAGGGTTTTGAGTTGGATTTGATTGGTAACATCTACACTTGACCTTGGTATGGTTATTTGGACATGGAGCTTGTACCAGCTCGACTTGTCGGGTGACTTTGACTCCCTGACTAGCGTGTGAGTGGATATTTTTCCCTAAACTTGTTTTATAATGCTATTTACTCGCACATTTTACGATGTTGATGTTCATGGTACTTATCAAGCATGCATGATTTACTATTTGAATTACTTGTGAAGTATGATTGGGATACTTACTTTATGATGCTTACTTGAATGGACTAGTTGAGCTATGATTTGATGGTTATGCATGGTATGTGCCTAGTTGAGCTATTTGTTGCATTTGCATATTAATCCCTGGGCATTATTGAGATAGAGATGTTAGAACCCACTTAGGAGTCCATGAGCAATTGTTTAGTGGGTTGACATGTGACATATTTATGATTTGGCATGACTCATTTGGATATCTATTATCTTATTATTATATTTAACATTATTTCTCGTAAAATGTGCAAGTATGTATATACTGTTTTGGCTTTCAGTAAAACTGAGGGGTTAAAGTTTATTTTACTTTTCATGATTTTACACTGAAATAAGTTATTAGGTCCACTCACCCTTGTTTATTTCGAACCCCTCGAGTCTCATTGGTATTCACATACTTCGAGGAAAAGTGGTTAGCTGCTCTGAAATTCACTTCCAAGTTCAGAGTGTCGTGGAGGAAATCGGGTGTTACAGGTAGTATGTAGTTGTATGATCATCAGTCTTTGTCTATGCTCTATAATTCTACTATTGGATGAAATTTAATCAGTTTTCACTAGTTATGTTGCACTCAACCTCCCAAAAAAAAATGTTGGAATGTTTTAATTAAATGACTTTCGTAATCTAGACATCAACGATCAAATGTCGGCCAGCACACCTCGATGTTGGTGCCTGAGTGGACATTTCCGGGTCGGGATGTGCCAATTTGGTATCAGAGAATGGTCTTAAGACTTGTCATTAGTTTTTGGACACTTGATAATCATACAATCAGTGGCAGATCTATTAAGGGGCAAAGGGGGTTAATTGACCCCTTAAAACTCTCAATTCCTCTCTCAATAGATGTACCTTGACCCCTTCATATGAAATTTGAGTTTTTGTTTTATGGGTTTGAAGGTTCAGGCTGCAGCAAGATAAGAAAGAACGGTGGTTTTGCAGATTTTTTAAAATAAAAAATTACCCAAACGACGTCGTTTTGGGTAAGTTTTAATTAAAAAACTACCAAAAAAACGTCTTTTGGGTAAGTTTTAATTAAAAAACTACCAAAAACGACGTCTTTTGGATAAGTTAATTTAAAATAAAATCACACGCTATCTTCTGGTCCTTACCTCTTTTGCGGCCTGCCTGTACTAATTGTCAAGCCAAATGCAAGTTGAAAAAATCTACATCTACTTTGCCAATTTCAAACACAAATTGAAGTCATGTCTTCTTCAATTCTTCTCAAGAGAAAATCGGGGCATCAAACAAAAAAAAAACTTGAGGAATTTAAGGGCTCTAATTAAATTATAATTCCATATTTAATTGCTCAATTATTTAGTAATTCTACTATCATTTAATATCTCAAAAATCCAACTAGAGTATCAAAATTCCCGGAATGCCACCTTCTATGTTTTGGAAATTCCAATTTCTAGGTAAGTTTCAATTCAAATTCATTTTTAAATTCATGATTGTTGCATTAATTTTTTAGAAATTTCTTGAAGTTATGTTATGAATAATTCTCGTTTTTGTTTTGAATTTACTCATAAATTTATTTTTATGTGCAAGGATATGAGTTTTTGTTTGAACAATTTATATGAGTTTTGTTAATTAAATTTGATTTTTGTTTCAATTGATATGAATGATACTTAGGATATTTGATGATTGATATGATGTAAAACTTTATGATTAGTATATTTTTTTTGGTTGATATAACTTAAATATTGGTTAGTATGTCTATGACTATGGCCTATGAGGAGTTTTTTATTTTTTAGTACGAGTATGAGTTTTTTTCTTAATGAGCACTTATTCATAATAGAATTAGGATATTTTTTGTTAATCTTATAAATATTGAATAAAATTTTAAGTGGAAGTATTTAGATCCTACAACAAATAATTCTGATAGTTCAAATTCAAAACAAGATGAATTATAATTGGTTTCAACTAATCTTTCAAAAAAAATTTGGAAATATTGTTTTTGTTTAATAAATTTAGAAGTTCTTCAATATGTTGATCCCCTTGGAATAATTTTCTGGATCCGTCACTTGATGTTAGTTTTACTTCGTTTAAGACCTAACCGCGAGTTTTCACGAGTAGAATTGGAGTTTGTTTTAGCTTTTGTACCCCTTTTTTGAAAATTAGTTAGATTTTCTTTCCGTCGAATTTTTCATTTGGATGGTGCTTGCGAGTTTATGACTCGTATGGGTTGTGTGAACGAGTTATTTGACGACACACACGGTAAATATGCTTTTGTACGTTTGACTCGATAATGGATCACTTTGGGTGACAGGATTTTCTGAACTGTCCTGAAAGTTCGAGTATAATCCATTTCATTGTTAATTAGGAATCGCACCGCTAGAAAAGTTTGATGAACTCGACTTTCCGGGGACTCGAGATTTACAGAAGATGTTCAACATGGTTGTTACAAAAAATTTCGCTCTCGGTTAAGTGCAATTCTTGAGGATTACCTCGAGCGATGTTTCCACGTACTTGAGTCGGTTTAGTTAACACCTCGAGACATAGATCGTGCAACCTATTGTATTTCTGTATCGTCTAATCATGTGATAACGCTGTTTTACGCATTAAATTAAACACGTAATTTGAGTATTATACAATTTAAACCCCTTTTGTGTAATTGTAGTATTGGTAAATAAAGATCATTCTTAATCGGGAAAATTAGGGAACATTAATAATTTGTTAGTGAGAAAGAATAATGAATAAAGAATTAAATAATTAAATAGTTAAATAATAAAGAATTAAAGAATAAATGAATTAAAGAATAAAATAATAAAATAATCAATGAATTAAAAAATTAAAAAAATTAAAGAATTAAAGAATTAATGAATTAAAGAATTAAAGAATTAAAGAATTAAAGAATAAAGAATAAAAGAATAAAAGAATAAAAGAATTAATGAATTGAAGAATTAAAAAAAATTAAAGAATTAAAGAATAAAAGAATAAAAGAATGAAATAAGGGATTTTAGGAATATTGTAAACTATATTTTTAACCAAGTTAAGAATTAAAATACAAATGCTCATGCTAATTAGAACTTACAAACTATAGAGTACTTTCATAGTGATCATCTTTATATCCATAACATATTCATTTTCGTTCATTTATATCATTGACAAGTTAAAGGGCAACTTAATACTCGTAAAAACACTAAATTAAAACAAAAAGACTCAAGAAAGCAAAAAAAAAAAAGAATTTGATTTTTTAATTATTTTTTTGATTTTTTTAATTTATTTTTTTATAAAAAAATTTATTGCACAATTAAAATTGTAAACCACTCTCCCCACACTTAAATTCTACATTGTCCTCAATGTAGGCAAATAAGAAGTAATTGAACATAGAATTGAAGTAAGGAATGATTTACGAAAATAAACTAATAAAAACATTAAGTAAACAAAATAAAAGAGAGTGAAGGGTTGAAAGATAGTAAATCTGCGCTGATGACTCATTCACATCCCGGGAACACATTGAGTTGCCTCTCAATAAGCGCTTGAAGTTTAACGTCCATCCAGTCTAGACAGAGATACAAGTTAGTTAGTTAAAGATGCACGTTTGTCAAGAATGCGAGTTAAATATGCAAATTTAAGTTAAGGATGTAATTTGAGTTAGAGATGCAAGTTAGATTAAAGATGTAATACAAGTTAAACTAAAGATGTAAGTTAAAGTTGTCATGACAAGTAATGTAAGTTAAGATATATACAAATGTAAACAGATATAAACAATAGTTACATGCCGGGGAAGGCAAAGATATGTATGATTCATATAGCTTCAAAGTTTAGATGAAGACTTATACGTCAGTGCGGTCAAAGTAAATACTTTGGATTAATTCAACTGTTTGGGTAAGTTCAAAGGTGACCAGGTTAGAAATAATAAACATAAGAGGCAGGGCTAATTTCAAGACATCCCGAGACTTAAACTCCATTGATGTCCCTTTCTTAGACCTAAAACTCGTTATAAGTACCGTCTCTTGTCCTAGACATTACCCTCGAAAATTTCTTACTCCAGAGGAATTAAGATAACTCAAGTGTTGATAATCACCGTAGGTGAGAGTTAACAAAAAAGACTTCACCTATTCCATTAAAGATCAAAATATAAACTTCGAAGCACAAGTGATCTACATATAATTGAGACTAATGAATGAATGCAAGAATTATTTACAAGTATGTATTGATGCACAATTTACAAGTATAACATGACAATTTACATATGAAAAATTTATACAAATATAAACAATTTATTCACAAGTATGGTTCTCTACACAAATAATGACATTTACAAACAATTTCACATTAACGAACTACTATGTGTACAAGATTTATTTACAAATATATATATTTACACTAACACAAAGCTATGATAGGAATTTTTTTTTTCATAATTAAAGAATAAGTAATGATAACTAAGTTGAGAAGAGAAAGAAAATTTATTTAAAAAAAATACATACACAAATAAAATACATAATAAAATAAATGTAAACAAGTAATATACAAATTATAAATAAGTATAAACAAATAAATATGAACAAATATGTACAAATATGAGCAAGTATAATAAAAAATACATAAAAATTATGAACAAGTATGAATGAACACTATGAAATATAAAAGTTATAAACAATTTATGAACAAGTATGAATAAGTAAGAATAATTATAAACAAGTATGAACAAGTATGTACAATTATGAACAAAGTATGAACAAATATAATAAGAGTTTGAATTTACATAAACAAATATAAAAATAAAAATTATGAACCAGCATACAAATGAAAATTATGAACAAGTATAATAATTATGAACAAGTATGAAAAATAACAAGTAACATATATACAACATTTATTCACAACTATGAATTACACTAAGTATGAATTAACACAAGTATGAATTAACACAAGTTTTTACGAATTTTGTGTTTTTTTTAAAAAAAATTACAAAAACAATTCAAACTAAATACAAGTAAAGATAAGGAAAAGTGAATATGTACCATATGCATTTATGAACAAGTAAAAAGAATGACCATTATGTACAAGTATGAACAAGAATAATATGACAAGTACAAATGAAATTAAATTATGAACAAGTATATACAAGTATAAAATGAACAAGTATGATAGAAACTGAAATTTACATAAACAATTTTAATATGAACAAGTATATAAAAAAGAATGATGAACATTTATGAACAAGTATAAATTAGAAATTATGAACAAGTAAAGTATGAACATTATAAACAAATATAATATGAACAATTAAAAGAATCAAAATTATGAACAAGTATAAAAATAAAAGTTATGAACAAGTATAAAAATAAATGAACAAATTTAAAAAATAAATAAAAATAATATACAAGTATAATATGAACATGTATAAAGATAAACATTATGAACAAGTATAATATGTACATATATAAAAATAAAAATAAACAAAAATAAGATGGATAAATAAAATATAAACAAGTATAAGAATTATATACAAGTAAAAGTTATGAACAAAAATAATATGAACAAAAATATAAATTATAAACAAGTATAATATGCACAATTTATATACATACACTAACAAATTAAAAATGATTTTCAATTTCCCAGGCAACGGCACCAAAAATTGATAACGCTCAAACTACACATTAAATTAAACACGTAATTTGAGTATTATGTAATTTAAACCCTTTTTGTGTAGTTGTAGTATTTATAAATATGGATCATTCTTAACCGGAGAAATTAGGGAACATTAATAATTTGTTAGTGAGAAAGAATAATGAATAAATAATTAAATAATTAAATAATAAAGAATAAAGAATAAATGAATTAATGAATAAAAGAATAAAAGAATTAATGAATTAAAGAATTAAAGAATAAAAAATTAAAGAATTAACGAATTAATGAATTAAAGAAATAAATAATAAAGAATTAAAGTATTAAATAATAAAAGAATGAAATAGAGGGGTTTTAAGAATATTGTAAACTATATTTTTAACCAAACTAAGAATAAAAAATGCAAATTCTCATGCTAATTAGAACTTACAAACCATAGAGTAGTTTCATAGACAAAACCGACACTTTTACGTAAATAATTTCAAATTAACAATCACATTATTTAAATTACTACTAAAAATAGACTTCATTCAAATACAAATTTTACCAACACTCTAACATTTTGCTTATAACAAACCAATCACGAAATCCTACCTTCATCATCTCAAATACTTGCATATATCTTTCAATATTATAAATGCATCAACCATTAATGTGTCTCAAACATCAATATCTTTCAAACATTTACAACATGATTCACCTTAAGTTTATAATTAAATGCACCGACAACGATCAATATTTAATCTCTTCAATTTTAGTCTAAATGCACCGAACAACGGATAAAACATATAGCATCAAATTGAAGTTTAAGCACTAAGATATATGAAGTAAAAGAAATTTAGAAAATAAAGCACATTGAGATTGTATTTATACTTACAAAAGTTTAGAAAGAAAATACCATCACATGTATAGAATTATAAGTAAACTGAAACAATAACAAGAATTTAAGTAAACGGAATAAAGTTACACTTTCGAAACCCAAGAACAGCTTGTGATTCCGAAAGTGGATGGAAACAATGAAATGTTATTCATAAAATTCTCTGAAAAGCAGAATAAAATGTTATAAAGATGGAGGATAAAACATAAGAATTCAGATTTAAATTCTAGAATTACTTCGGAAATATTCGGCCTAAACTTTTCTTAAGGAAAGTATAAATTCATATTTAAAAGAAAAATCGAAGGAAAAATCGAAGAAGTTAAAAAGAAAAGTTTACAAAAAACGTCTAAGAACTAAAATCAAAAGGAAATGAAAATTAAGAAATGAACCTAAAAACATAAATTAAAAGACAAGGATTAAAGGAAAACTAATTAAGAAGAAAAACTACAAGAAGTTACAAATGATCCCCAAAAGAAATCTACACAATAAAAAGAAGAAAAACTAAGAAAGAAAAGACTACTAAAAACTAGAACTAAAATTGGGACCATTTGGGACCTCCCAACAATGAGAATGGCCTCCCTATTTATAGAGGGAGTTCCAAAATTCAAATAATAAAATACAAAAATAAAATATAAAAATAATTACAAATAAAATGATGACTAATGATGTGTTTTTGGCTAATTTTGAAGTGAAATTATGTTGAAAAACCTGCCCAAAAGGGGCAGGTATGATTCAGCAAAGAGCAAGGCATGGAGGAGTGTAATTTCGGCCAGAACCAGCTGAGTTGGAGTGAGGGAATTCGGCGGCTCAGGCGAGGCAGGCATATGTGACTTCAGCACTCGTGCAGAGTGGATGAGCAGGTGGGTTCGGTGAGGCGTGCGAGAAAGTGGCATTCGAACTTCAGCGCCTCATGCTCTGACAGAGCAGGAACGTTCAACGCACGTGCGCCGAACAGAAATGCTGGACTTCGGTTGGCTCCTGTTGAAAGGTTTGGCTAGGCTTGCGCTGGGCTGGGTCACGAACAGTTGGGCTATAGGCCTAGGCTGCTGCGAAAATGAAGTTGGGCTTGGATCAATTGGATTGGGCTTCTCCAAATGTATTTTATTTTTAAAATGGATTAATGTAAATCCACCAAATTTTGTCCATAATATTTTCGTTATAATTCCGATCGGGGCGATTTTTTCCCCAAAACGCTCCAAAATCCAAACTTTATTTAATTCTACAAAATCCACAAAATATATTATTTTCTCCAATTTTTTATTATTTTAATATTAAAAGTCAAGTATTAAGGGTATAAAATAATATAAAGTAATTCTTAATTAACGACCTATCAAATACCCACACATTTAAACTTTGTTAGTCCCTAGCAAATACTAAAATTAAACTACGAATTCAAAACAAGTAAACCCTTAACCATTTGTCTCAAAATTTCATTAATAAACATATGGCAATAAAGATTTTCACTTAAAACATTTAAGTATATGGAATTCAAAAGTTAATAGATGGTAACAAAATGTTTCAACAAGTAAGATAATGAGTAAATATGGTGAAATGGATCTCAACATGAATAAAACAAGTATGAATCAACTCACAAGGATATGCACTCATAAATTCACTCAATTCTGTAAGGGTTTGTGTTTGCACTCAAGGTATATGAGAAAAGACGCTCACATAATATAAATGAAGTACTTTTGCAAAATCTCAAACAAACACCTCAAGATAAAAATAAAACATACTTGCACCAATGAACCAAAACCATAAGCTTACTTAAGTGATTGACTCAACTAATCAAAATTTACCATCTTAAGGATCATAAGGTCTTTACGAAGGTTGGAATGAGGCTAAATTTAGAGGCAAGGAAAATATAGGACAAGTGGTGCTCAAATTCGTTCAAAGACTCAATAAACTCCCAAAACGTATCATAACTTCCCATCCTTAGTGCAATAACATAAATAATCCATTCCTTCATGCATAGGCCTAATTTCATCATGTTGGGCCTCGTATTCATTCTCTGTGTTGGATTTACAAGTATAAAGGATTTAACTCAAACATTACATAATCAAACCTTATTGCCTTGATAGAGACTCAAAACACTTTTTTTTTCTTTTTTTTTCCTTTTTTTGGTCATATATTAAGGTAATAACATGTGTCAACAATACAACAAAGTTTAAGTAAGTAAATCCAAATAATACACATAAAAGTCTTTTCAACATCATCATTTTCTCTTCACACGATCTTTATGTCTTCAACTGAGTCCTTCAAACAAGGGTAAATGATGTCTATACTAGGCTCAAGTGTTAAGATAATCACAGTGATGAAAGAAAGGCTTAATGTAGGCTCAAAGAGGTTAAAACTAAGGCGGTCACAATTTGTGCGCACACAATAGGGAACATGGATGTTTGAATTTATGGTGTTAACCCTAATGCCTTAATCATATCCAAAATCAGAGAGTTTATTGACTTAAAAGTTTTGAAAATCACTTAGAATAAGTTCTAGTACTCTAAAGTTCATTAAAAGCTATGACAAGTAGTTATGAGGCATATATATGTCAATTTAAACAAAGAACTTATGAATCACTCATCAAAGATGTATATAAAATTCTAAAGCTCACATAAGGTTCAAATGATTCATACTTATCTTAACATGCTCGTTTATGTACCAATTTACATGCATTATCTACGAGTTATAACACTTAATCACAAAGAATTAACAAACGAATTCAAGTTATAGTGATAATCTTTATATCGATAACATATTCATTTCCGTTCATTTATATCATTGACAAGTTAAATGACAACTTAATACTCGTAAAAACACTAAGTTAAAACAAAAAGACTCAAGAAAGCAAAAAAAAAAATTTGGTTTTTTTTTAATTAATTTTTTTATTTTTTTAATTTAATTTATTTAATTTTTTTATAAAACAATTTTATTGCACAATTAGAATTGTAAACCACTCCCCCAAACTTAAATTCTACATTGTCCTCAATGTAGGTAAATAAGAAGTAATTGAACATAGAATTGAAGTAAGGAATGATTTACGAAAATAAAGAAAGAAAAACATTAAGTAAAAACAATAAAAGAGAGTGAAGGGTTGAAAGATAATAAATCTGCACTGATGACTCCTTCACATCCCGGGAACACATTGAGTTGCCTCTCAACAAGCGCTTGAAGTTTAACGTCCATCCAGCCTAGACAAATATGCAAGTTAGTTAGTCAAAGATGCACGTTTTTCAAGAATGCGAGTTAAATATGCAAATTTAAGTTAAGGATGCAATTTGAGTTAGAGATGGAAGTTGGATTAAACATGCAATGCAAGTTAAACTAAATATGCAAGTTAAACTAAATATGCAAGTTAAAGTTGTCATGACAAGTAATGTAAGTTAAGATATATACAAATGTAAATAGATATTACATGTCGGGGGAAGTCAAAGATATATATGATTCATATAGCTTCAAACTTTAGATGGAGACTTATACGTTCGTGCGGTCCAAGTAAATATCTTGGATTAATTCAACTGTTTGGGTAAGTTCAAAGGTGACCAAGTTATAAAGAATAAACATAAGAGGCAGGGCTAATTTCAAGACGTCCCGAGGCTTAAACTCCACTGATATCCCTTTCTTAGATCTAAAACCCGTTATGAGTACCGTCTCTTGTCCTAGACATCACCCTCGAAAATTTCTTACTCCAGAGGAATTAAGATAACTCAAGTGTTAATAATCACTGAATTTTAGAGTTAACAAAAGAGACTTCACATATTCCATTAAAGATTAAAATCTAAACTTCGAAGCAAAAGTGATCTACATATAACCGGGACTAATGCATGAATGCAAGAATTATTTACAAGTATGTTTTGATGCACAATTTACAAGTATAACATGACAATTTACATATGAACAATTTATACAAGTATGAACAATTTATTCACAAGTATGATTTTATGCACAAGTAATGATATTTACAAAACAATTTCACATTAACAAACTAATATGTGTACAAGATTTATTTACAAATATATATATTTACACTAATACAAAGCAAAGATAAGAATTTTTTTTTTCATAATTAAAGAATAAGTAATGATAACTAAGTTGAGAAGAGAAAGGAAATTTATTTTAAAAAAATACATAGACAAATAAAATACATAAATAAAATAAATGTAAACAAGTAATATAAAAATTATAAATAAGGATAAACAAATAAATATGAACAAATATGTACAAATATGAACAAGTATAAAAAAAATAATACATAAAAATTATGAACAAGTATGAATGAACACTATGAAATATAAAAGTTATGAAAAATTTATGAACAAGTATGAATAAGTAAGAACAATTATTAACAAGTATGAACAAGTATGTACAATTATGAACAAAGTATGAACAAATATAATAAGAGTTTGAATTTACATAAATAAATATAAAAATAAAAATTATGAACAAGCATACAAATGAAAATTATGAACAAGTATAATAATTATGAACAAGTATGAAAAATAACAAGTAACATATATACAACATTTATTCACAAGTATGAATTAACACAAGTTTTTACGAATTTTGTGTTTTTTTTAAAAAAAAATTACAAAAAAAAAATTCAAACTAAATACAAGTAAAGATAAGGAAAAGTGAATATGTACCATATGCATTTATGAACAAGTAAAAAGAATGACCATTATTTACAAGTACGAAGAAGAATAATATGACAAGTAAAAATGAAATTAAATTATGAACAAGTATAAAATGAACAAGAATGATAGAAACTGAAATTTACATAAACAATTTTAATATCAACAAGTATATAAAAAAGAATGATGAACATTTATCAACAAGTATAAATTAGAAATTATGAACAAGTAAAGTATGAACATTATAAACAAATATAATATGAACAATTAAAAGAATCAAAATTATGAAAAAGCATAAAAATAAAAGTTATGAACAAGTATAAAAATAAATGAACAAATTTAAAAAATAAATAAAAATAATATACAAGTATAATATGAACATGTATAAAGATAAACATTATGAACAAGTATAATATGTACATGTATAAAAATAAAAATAAACAAAAATAATAAGAACAAAAATAAGATGGATAAATAAAATATAAACAAGTATAAGAATTATAAACAAGTAAAAGTTATGAACAAATATAATATGAACAAAAATATAAATTATAAACAAGTATAGTATGCACAATTTATATACATACACTAACAAATTAAAAATGATTTTCAATTTCCCCAGCAACGACACCAAAAATTGATAACGCTCAAACTACCCATTAAATTAAACACATAATTTGAGTATTATGCAATTTAAACCCTTTTTATGTAGTTGTAGTATTGGTAAATAGAGATCGTTCTTAACCGGAGAAATTATGGAACATTAATAATTTGTTAGTGAGAAAGAAAAATGAATAAAAGAATAATGAATAAAGAATTAAATAATTAAATAATAAAGAATTAAAGAATAAATGAATTAAAAAACTAAAAGAATAAAAGAATTAATGAATTAAAAAATTAAAGAATAAAGTATTAAAAATTAAAAAATTAATGAATTAAAAAATTAAAAAATTAAAGAATAAAGAATTAAATTATTAAAGAATAAAAGAATGAAATGGGGGGTTTTAGGAATATTGTAAACTTTATTTTTAACCAAACTAAGAATTAAAATGCAAATTCTCATGCTAATTAGAGCTTATAAACCATAGAGTAGTTTCATAGGCAAAACCAACACTTTTTCGTAAGTAAATTTCAAATTAACAATCACATTATTTAAACTAATACTAAAATTGGACTTCCTTCAAATACAAATTTTACCAACACTCTAACATTTTGCTCATAGCAAACCAATCACGGAATCCTACATTCATCATCTCAAATACTTGCATATATCTTTCAATATTATAAATGCATCAACCATTAATGAGCGTCAAACATCAATATACTTCAAACATTTACAACATGATTCACCTTAAGTTTATAATTAAATGCACCGACAACGATCAACATTAATCTCTTCAATTCTAGTCTAAATGCACCGAACAGCGGATAAAACATGTAACATCAAATTGAAATTTAAGCACTAAGATATATGAAGTAAAAGAAATTCAGAAAATAAAAAACATGGAGATTGCATTTATACTTACAAAAGTTTAGAAAGAAAATACCATCACATGTATAGAATTATAAGTAAACTGAAACAATAACAAGAATTTAAGTAAAGGGAATAAAGTTACACTTTCGGAACCCAAGAACAACTTGTGATTCAGAAAGTGGATGGAAACAATGAAATGTTATTCATAAAATTCTCTGAACAGCAGAATGAACCTTATGAAGATGGAGGATAAAACATAAGAATTCAGACTTAAATTCTAGAATTACTTCGGAAATATTCGGCCTAGGATTTTTTTAAGGAAAGTATAAATTCATATTTAAAAGAAAAGTCAAAGAAGTTAAAAAGAAAAGTTTACAAAGAAAGTCTAAGAACTAAAATCAAAAGGAAATGAAACGTAAGATATGAATCTAAAAACATAAATTAAAAGACGAGGATTAAAGGAAAACTAATTAAAAAGAAAAACTACAAGAAGTTACAAATGATCCCCAAAATAAATCTACAAAAAAAAAAACTAAGAGAGAAAAAACTACTAAAAACTAGAACTAAAATTGGGACCATTGGGGACCTCGCAACAATGAGAATGGTCTCCCTATTTATAGAGGGAGTGCCAAAATTCAAATAATAAAATAAAAAAATAAAATATAAAAATAATTACAAATAAAATAATGACTAATGATGTGTTTTTGGCTAATTTTGAAGTGAAATTATGTTGAAAAACCTGCCCAAAAGGGGCAGGTATGATTCAGCAAAGAGCAAGGCATGGAGGAGTGTAATTTCGGCCAGAACCAGCTGAGTTGGAGTGAGGGAATTCGGCGGCTCAGGCGAGGCAGGCAGATGTGACTTCAGCACTCGTGCAGAGTGGATGAGCAGGTGGGTTCGGTGAGGCGTGCGAGAAAGTGGCATTCGAACTTCAGCACCTCATGCTCTGACAGAGCAGGAACGTTCAACGCACGTGCGCCGAATAGAACTGTTGGACTTCGGTTGGCTCCTGTTGAAAGGTTTGGTTGGGCATGCGCTGGGCTGGGCCGCGAACAGTTGGGCTGCAGGCCTGGGCTGTTGCAAAATGAAGTTGGGCTTGGATAAATTGGATTGGACTTCTCCTAATGTATTTTTAATTTTAAAATGAATTAATGTAAATCCACCAAATTTCGTCCATAATTTCTTCGTTATAATTCCGATCGGGACGATTCTTTCGCCAAAACGCTCCAAAATCCAAGCTTTATTTAATTCTACAAAAATCCACAAAATATATTATTTTCTCCAATTGTTAATTATTTTAATATTAAAAGTCATGTAGAAAGGGTATAAAATAATATAAAATAATGCTGAATTAACGACTTATAATCATGTGGACCTCCCGTTAGTTTAGGAAGCGAACTACTTAACCACTTTTTTATTTGTCTTCTAGGACGTGTAACCACCTGTCCTTTCAGTACATGAACTCTATCATCATTTTTGTGTATTTCATTACTTAAACCTCCCTTGTACACGCCTTAGAAGCAAATCACATGGTCTTTATGTTTGTTGCTTGTTTAATGCGCTTTTGTTTTAGTGCCGTTTATATATGGTATTTTTCCTTGCTAGGAATTTCAAATGAATTTACTATTTTCTACAAATGATTTTACCTTACTACTAAGTTTCTTACGACTTTTATGTGTTCTTGTGAATTTCCTTACTTGCGACGATAAAATCTTTTTGCACTGAAATAAGTTTTAGCAGTGTCAAAATTGTAGCACGTACTATGACGTGATACATTTTGATGCCAGTTACTTTCACTTCACTTAACTTGTCCATCAATTTTTCTTTTATGACTTGGTTTTCCATTATATCAAATCACGCATTTCTACAACCGGAGTTACATCCCTTATTTGTCACTTTTGCTTAAACTATTTTAAACAACGATTTTGGAATCGCTTCTAGATACTACTTTTGACCTTTGGGGCATTTCTGTTTTGATAAATTTTATCTCCCTGTAGATTTAATTAATGTTTTAAAGTTTCTCAACTTGATTTCAAATTTGGAAATTGTGCCTCATCTCATGTGCTCGACTTATTTCTGTGATACTCCTCACTATTTTCTTGTGATTTATGAATCCTCGAGATTTGGAAAAATATGAGACTTAGGCATTTTTTTTATAGACAAACATTTTGTAAAAAGGAAATTCTGGAATTTTTGAGTTTCAACTTTTATTTTCAAATCAGATCATTTCGGCTTGAAGACTTTGTTTTCTTTCGGGTGCATTGATGTCCATAGAATCTTTTGAAAGCGATTTACTTGAATTTGATTCTTTTTTTTCTAGTCTTGCACCTTGGGAAAATATTTCCATAAGAAAATTAACTCTTCAGTTTTAGTGATGAATCACTAGCTTCAATCCAAATCTCTTACATCTTCGCCGCGTGATAAGTTTCTTCACTAAAGGATTGACTCTTTATTCTCTTACATTGGCGACTACAGTGTTGGAAGTATCCTTAGCAGTTTCATCGGATCGTTTGTTTGACCCTCATCTCTTAGAATCGTTAACTCGAGTAATCAATGTATCCACTTGGCCACGTTCTAAACCTTTCGTTCGATAACTCGAGTTAGTTATCGGAAAGTTTACGAGGTTAATTACCCATACTTGTCGATGATTGTTTCGTTCTTTGCAAACTTCCCCTTACCAGCTTTGGATTGTCAACTAGAGATTTTACCCTTGTGTTTCAATTTGACCTCTAACCCCAAAGTCAGATTTGAATCACCTTTTTGGGGAACTAGATATGACCACCGCATGTCATTCGACTTTGGTGAATCTATTATTTTTGTATGGCCCATAGCTTAATTCCTAGGTCTTTCACTTATTGACTTTACCGGTGTATTAGCTAGCTAACGCTTTAAATTCTTCTTGCATGGTGCAACATCTCTGAGCCTATGAATTGTAGTGGATGATTTTTGACGGGAATCACTGACTGATAAAAAATTTACAACATTCTTGGAAGCCTGTGTTAAAAGGAACCTTCACGAAAATTGATACCCCCCTTGTTGAGGTGACTATCTAGTCATGTTGATTATTAAGAGAAACCTGAAGGACCGTTAGGTCACAGATTGTCTACTAGCAGGAAAATACGTTATGCATCCTTTTCCTGAAGATTGAGTTAAACCAGACTTTGTACTTGGTGTTTTCCCCTGTACTCGTGTTGAACTCAAGAACTGGAATGACCAATTAGATGAGTTAGCTACTTGAAGAACCCGAAAGACTAACGTTTGGGTTGTGTTCTTGTTACCCTAATAGCTAACAATGGATGAATTTACTTATTCCTATTCCCAACCTTGACCACTGAGTTAGCCAAGAGTTGTGCTGGGTCACCATTTGAACCTTGAGGCCTGCCCAAATTTAACTATCTTATTACCCGTAGTGTACCTTAAGCTGTTGTATGAGGGAATTGTTTCGTAGACCGTATTAGTTGTTGAATTAGCACGAACCTTGTTGACATTTTGCGACAAGGTTGGTAATTTCCTTTGGGGAGTATTGGGGGATTATTAACATTTTGTCAGACTGAATGCTCGAGGTTAATGAGTTTGATACTAGTAACGACCACCTCGTGTGCTTGCTTAGTTGGATAAAAGGTGAAACAGGAACACTTTGGTGCGAGATACCTTATGGGATAATTGGAACACGAAAGTCCTTTGTGATGCTTGACCTACTTGGATTTGCTTTGACGGCTCGATATTCTTTTGGGAGAGACTTGTCGTTGGCCAAGAAACCCTTATAGGACATTTAGAAAACTATTTAGTAAGAATTTGATTTGTTGTATCATTGAGGGGCAACATTTATTGAATTGGTTGTTGTAACCGAGGAGACACACAAGTAGCTTGATGTTAGATAACTGAAAAATCACTTGAAAGGAGCATTTATCTGTCGAACCTTGTAAGGAAGTTAACTTTTGGTCGTGGTAGCATAGAAACTTTTAGGTAATTATTAAGAGCAGTACCTTTGTCTGATGTGATCAAATTTCGAGGACGAAAACTACGAATAGCAAAGGTACAAATTTACCAAAATACCCCTAGGGTGTCTCAGACCTTAGAGTCGTTCGTATAAAGATGAATTGGTCCTAGATTTTATTTGTAAATCGTTAACAGACCCATACCTTATTCCAAGCCCAATCCATGTGAAGGCCCAAAACCCAATGATTTAGTTAAGATCTTGATTATTACTTTGTTTACCTCTAAGCCCACTTTGGTGAAGCCTATTTGGAATTTCCCTTGTATGAGACTTAGTGTAAGCCCACTAAGCCTTGGACCTTGAATTCTTGTTTTTTTGGCCCATTAGTCCAGCCCATAACTCACAATTATACCTTACCTTTGATTTGTTTTAGCCCATACTAAACTCAAGCCACACAGACACGCCAACTCACACTCTTGTGTTACCCTCCTCCCTCTATCTCTCAAACATGTCCGAGAATAGAGAAGGACAGAACGATGAACACCCATTCTTCGCCTTGGTCCATAGCACCTCCACGAGCACAGACTTTACCCCTACTACCATTGATCGACCCTTCAAGCATTGTGAGCACCTGATGCTTACGACATCGAAGCGAGGCCATGATTTGACACGACCCATCCCAATCCCCACGAGATTAACGTGGGATGTGTCATGCTCTTGTTTGACATAAAGTGTCAGACAAGGGATAATACGTATCTCAGCCCACACGGGGCTCCAAGAGCGCGCCAAGATCGGTGGAGGAGTGTGATGTCTCAGTCTCTGCTACAGCCTGCATCCGTGATCAACCTGAAGGGCATTAAAACCATTAAGAACTGTGAGTGAACGAAAATCAATAAGTTTATAAAAAAATACATTTCATATAGATATTTATGTCCTTCACTAAAAAGTATGCATGCACCGTAACCCCAAAACTGTAGAATACAAAAATCCATAAATCCCAAACGAAGTGGGCCACTGCCCAAATCCATAACCATAAATCCATAAATACCGAAATACCATTTCATGAATCCAATAATCCATATTTACCATATAACCATCCCCGGCATCCCAGATGACTAGCGTCCCAGAAGCTCGACGTCCCAGACGTCATATCTCACTGTAATAAGCAACGCGTGCTACCCGGGGTCTCTCCAGGTCAATATCTCTGACATCTCAGATGTCTGACGTCCTAGTCGTCTAATCATAGCAATCCTGCTCTTGAGTCACTATACTATCCAGTAGCTCCGTATAATGGCCTTTCGCAGGCAATACACCGTGACTTCCCCAGTGTCCCAAACACTTGAAGAAGACCATCACATATCCTCGTATCAAGATGGTATATGGAACATAGGGTCCTAGACCCGAAGTCACACACCGTGACTTCCTCAATGGCTCCTGCTCGAAATTCCCATAAAACATCACAAATTCATTTAGGGTCCCCAACCTGAAATCATGTTTATGAAACATAGGGTCCTAGACCCGAAATCACATTTATAAAACTCAACTGGGTCTCATGCCCGATTTTGTAAACCACTGGGCCCCCGGCCCAATCACATAATTCAAAAGGGTCTCATCCCTATTTCGTAAACCAACTGGGCCCCAGGCCCAATCACATAATTCAAATTGGTCTCATGCCCGAGTTCGTCTTTCCAAAACCCAAAACCATGCCATAGAACCATTATTAAACTCACAATCACATAGCCATAGTATAAATTCATAAACCTCGAAATACGTGTAAATACGGGATTACCTCGAAATACGTGCAATCATATAAACCACCAGTGCCACAATCATCATCATAGAAATCACGTATGTAAAACATATAAAATATTTATTCATGCATCACAGTTTAGAAAACGAAGTTCACTCACAGACCGTCCTACGCTGCCGCCTCGATACGCGTGCTATAAGCCTTCATAGGCCCCATCACTATCACCGGGACTCCCAAACCTGTCCAAATCATACTAGATGGATACTAACCTCTTCATTAACTTACCATTAAAGCCCCGTAATTTTTACGAATTTTTAACTATTTTTAAACTCGATCCTAAACCTTCGGACACCCTGAAACATATCGAGACGATGTCCGATCGACACGAAACCAGTCCCAAAATGTTCGTTACATCGAATAGATGATTTCACATGTTGAAGTCATCCAAAAAATACCCCTCACGTTCCTCCACGCGCCGCCCAAAGGTGCTATGTGTGGGCCTTACGCACATGTGAACAGTGTTACCTTCAACCTCTGGTGAATTGGGTTCTGAACCGGTTCACTGGTTTCGACTGGACCAGACCGACGTTCCCAGTTTTCTCCATTTTCCACCTATTTTCAATCCCATTTAATCCTATAGCTTCATTCCACTGATTTTAATCGATTAATGACATCAAAACCTGAAATTAGGGACTGGAAAGTACCTCCCCGATCGATGATCCAACCTTCCATTTTCCTCCGCCGTCTCCGGCCACTACCGGCCACCTCAGGCCCTGAAATTAATCTCGATTGACTCCTGGGAACTTCCAGATGCCCACCTAAGCAAGCAATTCGATCAAAAGTGACCAATTCGCGATTTGCCATTTTTGAATTCAAAATAGAATTTCACGGGAAATAGCTTAACGTCGCCGTCGTGCACCGCCATGGCTACCACCAACCTTGTCCCATCCTCCATAACCTCAAACAAACCACCAAAACTGTCCATCATTAGTAGAACCCAACCCACTATTTTCGAATTCTAAAAAAAACAGAGCACACGGCCTTCCTTCCCGTTTCTACCACCGTACACGGCGGCCCTCTACAGTGGCACCATTACGTTCCTCATCAACCACTCTCATTTTTCCATTCATACACCACGGCCAAAAGATGAAGATTGAAGGATTTGGGTGGAAGGATTCTCACGGTTTAGTAGAAATGGTGTGGATGCTCGATGATGATGATCAGTTGAGGGAAAAAAATGAATGGTGAGGATGAGAGGATTGAGGGAATGAATGGCTAGGATGAGAGATGTGTGTGTGTTTGATTTTATTACAAATGGACCAATGGGAACAAGATCCACAATTTAGGGGTGTCAAACCATGGGATGAGTGACACTTGTCACTTGTCACTCATCCAAGGGCCCCACATAAAATATCAACCAATCAGATTTTTAGGTTTATTTAATTCGAATCCCGAGACGTAAGTTCCCGATTTCGATCCTGTGACCATAGCTTTTCCATCGAATCTCTGATTTCGACGTGCCACCTGCCTCTAGATCTATGTCACGGTCATTGGTACTCGTACGTTTTACTTCCTGAGTCAAAAGTCAACATTTACCCAAGACGTGGGCAAAACGGTCATTTTACACCATCCAATCGATTTCGCTCAACTAATCACCGATTAATCTCACTAATCCTTCATTAGTCACTAATCTAATCCTGAAATTCGGGACTGGTCGTTACAACCTTCCACCCTTAAATAATTTCGTCCTCGAAATTCCAACTATCCCGATTCCACATCCATCTCGTGGAAAAACAATTCGATCTCACAATATGTGTACACTTGTTCACCCACTAATCAGAACAATACTCGTCTGCACCTCGACGTTCCATCACGGACTCACATCGCATCGACTACACTCAACCACCTAGAGTGAAATTGATCACACGATCCGAGTTAATACCGCTTAAAAATTCTACCCTTACTCTGACACATTTAACTCGACACAATCAGCTTAACGGTTCCTCTCAATCACTAATACACTCTGACGTCTGCTCCCACTGGGAGTCACCAAATCCTACTCATCAATCCACGCTGACACATTTAGTCAAACCGTCACCACTTGGCCAGTCGTAAATCAATCCGACATCTCTCCCACATCGAGAGTTACCAAATCTCGCAATTTCTCTGCATTTCCTGAATTTTACCATGTCAACAGTACACATTCCATCACATCGCGCTCAGCAGTCACTTACGGCTCCATGGTCACAATTCGAATCACCGACACACCCTGACTCACTCTAGAGTCACACTAAGGTACCCCGTACCAAAGTTTCCTCATAATCCATGCTGTTATTAGTGAGAGTCACAGGGCAGCCGATCCACGCAAAAAAAAACCCGTGGTTACACCAACCACCAACTCACTCAACCTGAGTATACGTATACCAACATCTCACTTGACCTGCATGTAACTGGACCCCATCGAATACCTGCCCATCGGTAATACACATCCCAACTCTAGGGTTTCATTAGCCATCCACGGCTCTAAGCACCTGCTCATACAATCACTGAATTCGTCAAAATCACTCTGCCCAGTGTATAGTATTCGATGTCCAGTTCACGTCCTCAACCAATCCAATGATATCAGAACTAAGCCGATTACCAACACGCTCAACGACATACCACTGGTACATCCTATGTACCATCACCAGGCACCACTCAGCCTATCCAGTTTCGATCCTCACACAACGTACAGGGTACGTGCATCCATCCTCCAACCAGTCCACTACATGGTTCGTAGTCAATCACGATTTAATAATGGGGTTCATCTGTCCCATCCCGTACCAGACAAATCGATTACTACAACTCATCATCCATTCTGAGTCCCACGGTCACTCGACCAACATCACAACGTCTACTCCCAAACACGTAATCCACACGTACCAATCTGACTCACGCCTACCAAGGCATACCCATTCATGCCAATTGAACATTCAATCTCACCCGCATCTACCGAGATGCACCAACTCTGAACCTATCAGTTACCTGCTCATTCGAATAACACATTACATTCGATTTACTCCATAGAGAAGCCAATCCCACCATCCACACATCTTAGGCTGACCAAATCCGACTCCGTCTGATACCCACTCGTTCACAAAGTCAAATACCTAAGCCAAATCGTAAACATCTCAACTCACTCAAGTAATGTCTCATGCCGGATTAACTTCGAAAAGAAGTTCAGTCCTAACATTCTCATATCCAAATATTCACGACATGGCAATAAACTCTCCACCTAACCCGATCAACAAGTTCACGATCTAGATCCATCACTACGTCACCCAACCGGTAACATCACGATCCTAGATCGTCACAATGCCCAATGTCCACAACATCACAATCTTGATACACCTAGGATCCTCACATGCTCACTTAGCTAACAATCCATCTGAAATCTGATTATAGGGTCTTACACTCTCTTGAATCCTTTGTCAGCCACAACACACCTCAACCAATTCTCACATCTAAACAGATCAGTCAACAACGAGACATGTCGAGACTGTGGGTTCTCTCCAATTACCTCATTTCGATCCTTGCCATCCCACCTAGGGAAAATCAAAGATGGTCCAAGATGATGACATCAACATTCATCCTACGTAAGTACAAACACAAACTCACTGCACCCACCACACCAAGTAACCCAACATCGTCTGCCACCAAGCAAAAAATGAGAAATCTCATTCACCTAACCTCGAAATACCCAACTCCTCTTGATGACCCAAGAAAATTCACGGGTCCACCAACCAATACATGCTCAACGTACTGGTAACAACAATCATCGTCTGCCACGGGTAGAAAATAAGGAGTCACCCCAATGACTTTAGAATGCTCATCACCAATGCTGAAACGAGGACTCCTCTCATCGCCTTAATCACAACCTCCCTCGATTCTGAAGTTCTAACCATGTTAGAAACAAATATGCTTCCAACGAGATGTCAAGTCCAACCATTGGACTTCCCAAATCCTCAACTCACTTGGGCAACCACGTGTCTGTAACCAACCTATTACCTAGATCTTATGTCCGTTAATAACCTTTTATGTACATCCAAATGGATGTAATTCGTTACTATCTCGTTCTCACATCTCAACTTTCACATGTTCAACTCTCAGGTCTCCATGTTATTCGCAATCACAAACTCTCACATCAATATTACCATTGATTCTCTTTGGTTTCTTCCAATTTCAATAATTTCTTTGTACTTCCTCTGGATACTAGAAACACACAACCACGCATGTTTCGGAGTTGACGACAACTCCCTGAATCCAATAATTTCCATGACGTCCCCTGCGTCATACAAAACTTCTCATGTCTCAATCGTACTTTTCATCCATTCATCACGTAGTCATCTCATAACTGTTGGGACTTATCCCAACACATCACAATCCCTGCTGGGTCCCATCCAGTCCATCACTCAACCACTATCGAATCTCAGATACCGAACATATATCCGTCACGACGGAGTCACATCCCAACTTGTGGCTCATCTTCATCACAACTAATAACACATAGTGTACGAATCAGACAACCCTGAGTCGTTACTCATACCGAGTAACAACCCTATATCTCCGCTCAGGTGAAAGGAACTCTGCCTCTCTCGTACCCCAGAACTATGGGTACCACAATTCTGACAATCCACAGCAAGATAATGAACGTTCCCTGAACGTCCCCCGATTCTCAACTACCACAACTACACCAATTACCCTCGATAGCCATCCATCTCCACACAACTGTCGACTAATAGTCATCGCTATCGAGATCCGTATCCACGCATCACACTATTATCCGGTCCAACATGGGATTCCATATTTTATCTCATAACCGTACCCGTGGATCGAATCCCATCATTTCATTTAGTGTCGGGCCAACCAATCTCCATAGTTTCGACTAGACTCACTAGAGTCATTCACATGGTCATCCACGACCTCAGCCGCTCTTTGCAGCACAAGTTCCAATCCACCAGCCACAATCTGGGGTTCGACCCGACAAACCACCTCGACTTCGGAAAGTCGCCCAATCCACTACAACTACGGACTCACAATTCCAATTCATCAATCACCACTAAGGTTTACCTTTCCAGTTCATCCATCATATATTAGGGTTCCGCAATCACACCCTAGGGTTCCTCTAAACCCAACTGCTCTCTGCAGTACAATCTACAATCTGACCGACCCTGCGGTCCTGACATCGCATAGACGTCAATCCAATCCTACCATCAACACAACCGGGATTCCACCACTAAGGTCATCAGCTAACTCATGTACTAGCATTCCTCACACCAGAAATCACCACTAGGGTTCACATTCTCAGACCATTACTCAACTGAAGTTCACATTTCCAGATCACTACTCAAATGGGGTTCCCCGAACCCAGCTATTCCCAGCAGCACCACAATCTAACATCACCTGATCAAACCAATGGTTCCACATTACCAGTTCGTCACATACAACCCCACTTGGGTCGAATCATACTAACGCATGACGTATCAGGTCAATCACACACTATCCACTATCCAATCTCAAAAACTACCAAACCAGCATCCTACTATCAGGTTGATGACGAACTGACCACGTAGAGACATCATATCCTCGACCTGCGCGTACCACAAGAACTACTGAATAGCGACAACCTCGCTCTGATACCACTTGACACGACCCATCCCAATCCCACCGGGATTAACGTGGGATGCGTCATGCTCCCGTCTGACACAAAGTGTCAGACAAGGGATAATATGTACGTCAGCCCACACGGGGCTCCCAGAGCGCGCCAGGATCGATGGAGGAGTGCAATGTCTCGGTCTCTGCTACATCCCGTATCCGTGATTAACCTGAAGGGCATTAAAACTATTAAGAACTGCGAGTGAACGAAAATCAATAAGTTTATAAAAAAAAACACATTTCATATAGATATTTATGCCCTTCACTAAAAAGTATGCATGCATCGTAACCCCAAAACTGTAGAATACCAAAATCCGTAAATCCAAAACTAAGTGAGCCACTGCCGAAATCTATAACCACAAATCCACAGATATCGAAATACCATTTCATGAATCCAATAATCCATATTTACCATATAACCATCCCCGGAATCCCAGATGCCTAGCGTGTCAGGACCCGACCCTCCTTGGTCAAGACCTAAATCATCTAGCACGATATTGTCCGTTTTGGGCCTCCTTGTCGTTTCCCTCACGGTTTTATTTTCGTGAGCTCACGGTGCAACTTCCTAGGGGGTCACCCATCATGGAATTGCACCAGCCTCAAATCGCTTAACTTTGGGGTTCCAATCCCTCCCAAAGCCACTTGAGCTCCTAAAAGGCCTCGTGCTAAATAGGTGTGTGCCTACACCTTTAAAGGCACACCACCAATCCCCTCCCAGACCATTCCCCTTAGCAGGAATGTAGGATCGTTCACCGTTCCCTCCAGGACACGGGTCTTACAATCCACCCCCCTTAGGGCCCAGCGTCCTCGCTAGCACACTTCCCGGTCGGGGTCTGGCTCTGATACCATTCTGTCAAGACCCGACCCTCCTCGGTTAGGACCCAAATCATCTAGCATGATATTGTTCGCTTTGGACCTCCTTGCCCTCACGGTTTTGTTTTCGGGAGCTCACGGTGCAACTTCACAGAATCACCCATCATGGAATTGCACTAGCCTCAACTCGCTTAACTTTGGGGTTCCAATCCCCCCCAAAGCCACTTGAGCTCCCAAAATGCCTCGTGCTAGATAGGTGTTTACCTACACCTTTAAGGCACACCACAAATCCCCTCTCAGATCATTCCCCCCTCGTAGGAATGTGGGATCGTTCACCGTTCCCTCCAGGACAAGGGTCTTACATAGCGTCCCAGACGCTCGACGTTCCAGACGTCATATCTCACGGTAATAAGCAACGCGTGCTACCCGGGGTCTCTCCGGGTCAATATCTCTGATATCCTAAATGTCTGACGTACCAGACGTCTAATCATAGCAATCCCGCTTCTGAGTCATTATACGGTCTGGTAGCTCCGTATAATGACCTCTCGCAGGCAATGCACCGTGACTTCCCCAGTATCCCAGACACCTGGAGGAGACCATCACATATCCTCGTATCAAGATGGTATATGGAAAACAGTTTTACAAAGCCAATTCAAAACATCTCAATGGTCCCTACCTGAAATTCCCATAAAACATCACAAATCCATTTAGGGTCCTCGAACCGAAATCATGTTTATGAAACATAGGGTCCCAGACCCGAAATCACATTTATAAAACTCAACTGGGCCTCATGCCCGATTTTGTAAACCACTGGGCCCTCGACACGATCACATAACTCAAAAGGGTCACAGCTCGATTTCGTAAACCAACTGGGCCCCTGGCCCGATCACATAATTCAAATTGGTCTCATGCCCGAGTTCGTCTTTCCAAAACCCAAAACCATGCCATAGAAACATTATTAAACTCACAATCACATAGCCATAGTATAAATTTGTAAACCTCGAAATATGTGTAAATAAGGGATTACCTCGAAATACGTGCAATCATGTAAACCACCAGTGCCACAATCATCATCATAGAAATCACGTATGTAAAACATATAAAATAGTTATGCATGCATCACAGTTTAGAAAACGAAGTCCACTCACAGACCGTCCTACGCTGCTGCCTTGATACGCGTGCCATAAGCCTTCCCAGGCCCCATCACTATCATCGGGACTCCAAAACTTGTCCAAATCATACTAGAAGGTTACTAACCTCTTCATCAACTTCCAATTAAAGCCCCGTAATTTTCCCGAATTGTTACCTGTTTTTAAACTCTATCCTAAACCTTCAGACACCCTGAAATATATCGAGATGATGTCCGATCAACACGAAACCAGTCCTAAAATGTTAAGTTACATCGAATAGATGGTTTCACATGTTGAAGTCATCGCCAAAATACCCCTCACGTGCCCCCACGCGCCGCCCAAAGGCACTGCGCGTGAGCCTCACTCGCCGGTGAACAGTGTCACCTTCAACCTCTGGTGAACCGGGTTCTGAACCGGTTCACTGGTTTCGACCGGACCAGATCGGTATTCCGGGTTTTCTCCATTTTCCACCTATTTTCAATCCCATTTAATCCTATAGCTTCATTCCACTAGTTCTAATCGATTAATGACATCAAAACCTGAAATTAGGGACTGGAAAGTACCTCCCCGATCAATGATTCAACCTTCCATTTTCCTCCACCGTCTTCGGCCACTACCTGCCACCTCAGGCCCTGAAATTAATCTCGATTGACTCCTGAAAACTCCCAAATGCTCACCTAAGCAACCAATTCGATCAACAGTGACTAATTCACGATTTTCCATTTTTGAATTCAAAATAAAATTTCACAGGAAATAGCTTACCGTTGCCGTCGTGCACCACCATAGCCATCACCAACCTCGTCCCATCCTCCATAACCTCAAACAAACCACCAAAATCGTCCATCATTAGCAGAACCTGACCCACCATTTTCGAATTCTAAAAAAAACAGAGCACACGGCCTTCCTACCCGTTTCTGCCACCTTACACAGTGGCATCATTACGTTCAACATCAACCACTCACACTTTTCCATTCATACACCACGACCAAAAGATGAAGATTGAAGGAATTGGGTGGAAGGATTTTCACGGTTAGGTAGAAATGGTGTGGATGCTCGATGATGATGATCAGCTGAGGGAAAAAAATGAATGGTGAGGATGAGAGGATTGAGGGAATGAAGGGCTAGGATGAAAGATGTGTGTGTGTTTGATTTTATTACAAATGGACCAATGGGAACAAGATCCACAATTTAGGGGTCTAAAACCATGGGATGAGTGACACTTGTTACTTGTCACTCATCCAAGGGCCCCACATAAAATATCAACCAATCAGATTGTTAGGTTTGTTTAATTCGAATCCCGAGACATAAGTTCCCGATTTCGATCTCGTGACCATAACTTTTCCGTCGAACCTCCGATTTCGAAGTGCCACCTATCCACGAACTCATGACGTCCAGATCTACGTCACGGTTATCGGTCATCGTACGTTTGACTTCTCGAGTTAAAAGTCGACATTTGCCCAAGACTAGGGATAAAACGGTCATTTTACACCATACGTCCGATTTCGCTCAACTAATCACCGATTAATCTCACTAATCCTTCATTAGTCACTAATCTAATCCCGAAATTCAGGACGGGTCGTTACACGAGTGGTGCTCACCAACCAAAGCGACTCAAACCGAGTCCCAGATAGCACTCCAGCTTTGTCGTGACCCTCTCGGCGATCGGACTGGCCATGAAAGCCCAATTATTGTTGTGACCTAAACTAGAGAGCTTGATCCGATTTGGACCTGAGATGTTGTCCCATTGAGCCTGGATTTAAAATAAGGTGAGTTCGATCCATTTTGATGTTATTTTGATATTTAGGTCAAGACCTTCATCGAAGGCTCATTGCATATCGTGTTTATTATGAGAAACAACAATAACAACGGTGACCCAACTTAGACCAGTTTCCGACCCAACTCGACCCGCTTCCAATTTGGCGAGTTGGTGACTTGTAAAGGTGAGGACGACCCATTCTAATTTATCTCCTTTCTAAACGAACTTAGGGCTTTCCTTGGCCTAATTTCATGTCTTTTTTGGTCGAGGTTTGACAGTGGAACCGACGGCAGCCGAAGTTACAAAACTGAGAATCTTCCCGATGACTTAACTGTCAGAGCAGGTAGTTTTCGAACTTGAAACCTAGGTTTATGTGATCTTCGTGTTGAGTAGTTTCGATTCGACTATTTGCATGTCGATTTTTGTTGAGTTTTGAAGGATTTAGATCACGTAGATTTTCCAGAATCCGGTCACTGTGAATGGAAGCACTAGTGGCGGTCCAGTCACCGTCTCCAAAGAAGTTCCAACGATAGTGGTCAATGATCAACGACCGTTAGTCAATGTTATTCAACGGTTAATCATTGTTAATCAACTAAGGACATTAAGATGGAATATTCCATGGAATATTATGGGAATATTCTAGGTGCGTGTAAGGCGCACATATGGCTGGGCACTGTAGCTGACATGGGCAGAAAGTGTGACGCGCTTGTGGAGGCGAGTGGAGGTGTGTGCCTAACCGTGGGCACGCGTGGCTAGTGTGTGAGGGCCCTTACATGCGTCTAGCAGTGCGTGAGGCACTTTTTCTACCCATGACGGTGTGTGGGCAAAGTTTTAGGGCATTTTGAGCTATTTTTAACACTTTCCTGCCCATTTATAGTATTCTAAATGTTGTTTTGGGCTACCACAGTGGGGTTTCCTTAGGGTTTTGAGTTGGATTTGATTGGTAACCTTTACACTTGACCTTAGTAGGGATATTTGGACTAGGAGCTTGTGCTAGCTTGTCATGTTGAGTGATATCGTGACACGACCCATCCCAATCCCCCCCGGGATTACCATGGAATGTGTCATGCTCCCGTCTGACAAGAGGTGTCAAACAAGGGATAACCTGTTGCCACTGCCCAACCGGGCTTCCAGAGTGCGTAAGGATCGATGGAGGAGGTGTATGATGCTCAAGTCTCTACTGCAGTCGCATCCGGAATCAACCTGAAGGGCATTAAAAACAAAAGCTGTGAGTGGACGAAAATAAACAAGTCTGTTTAAAAACCTTTATAAGACATTTATGCCCCTCAGTAAAAACATATGCATGCATCATCATTGAAAATCATATATCATATAATATGAACCATAAACATAATTTTAGCCACTGCACCATACACTCCAATCCGACATCCCTGATGTCTGACGTCCCTGACGTCAATAAGGTCACAATCACAAGGCTACGCGTGCCACTCGGGTCTCAATTTCCGAGTTCAATCCCCGAACCCCGTTCGGGTGCAGCATCCCCGATGCTTAGCGTCATAGACGCTGGACGTACTAGACGTCCGTGACCTCTCCGGGGTACCTCATCCGGAGGAGACAATATAATATGGAAGGATCTATACAGTGCAGTACCAAATACATTTTATTGATATCCACATGCAAAACATATATGTATACGTAGGTAAAATCCGAACCGATCGTTACGTTTCATCAAACGGGTCTCATACCCAAATACCGTGAAACGTGCCATAACCGAAATATCATCAAAACCATTTATTGATTCCAGCATGTGAACATATATAAAATGTAAACCAGAAAACATTTATTCAATTCCATTTTAGGGTCCCCGACCCACAATCACATGTAGAAATCAACTGGGCCCCTGGCCCGATTTCACAAGTTAACTGGCCCCTGGCCTGAATTCATAAGTCCACGGGGCCCCTGGCCCGATTCATAAGTTAATTGGGCCCCTGGCCCGATTCACAAGTTAACTGGGCCCCTGACCCGATTTTACTTTATCAAGTCCGTAACCGTTTCATGAAATCATATCCAACCACATTTACGAAAATCGGTGCAAATCCAAAAAACCTCGGTTTACGTGCAAATACGTAAATCACCTCGAAATGCGTGAAATCATTTAAATTCACCGATATCCAAAGTAAATCATTTAATCATAAATATAACAATCATGAAACAGTTATGCATGCATCGAATTTATAAAACCAATGTCCACTCATAGACCGTTTAACCGAGCGCCTCGATACGCGTGCCATAGACCTTCCCGGGCCACACCACTATCAACGGGACTCCCAATCCTGTCCAAATCACATTAGAGGATTACTAACCTCATCATTAACATCCTATTCAAGTCCCGTAATTTTCCCGAATTTTTAAGTATTTTTAAACTGGATTTAAAACCTTCGGACATTCCGAACAATATCGAAACGGGATCCGATTGACACGAAACCAACGCCAAAATGTTCGTTACACTGTATAGGATAAAAGTCATGTTGACCTCACCTCGAGATTCATGCCCACGCGCCGTCAAGCGCCGCCGTGAGTGGCTGCGCGTGAAAGCCACGTGCCGCCGTGAGTGGCTGCGCGTGAAAGCCACGCGCCTGCTACAGTGAGTGCTACAGTCACCATCTTCACCCGTATGTCTGGTAAACGGGTCTGATTACCCGCGATCTGACCCGGCCAGATAACCATCAATTCGACCTTGATTCCATCCGTTCTTGATCCTAAAACAATCATTAACCAAACAATTTTAGTTCTGTGTCAATATCCAACCTCGACATGGATTAAATCAACCAACCCAAGCTCGAACAGCAAAACGGGTCGTCCTTAGTAATTCACCCAACTCAAGTCCATTTCCAAATTAACTTCACAGGAAGTATACTAGGACTCAAACGAACCCAAAACCACAACCAATGAACAAGAGCTCACCTGGAAGTCGTCGTCCACAGCAGTGTGTTTCCTCTGAAAACAGTGGCCACCGTCCCAGCTTAGCCGTGGCTGGTTCCCTTCGAAATTAATACGGCTGAGCTCCAGACACTCCCAGAAAGCTAAACCCGTCCATGGTTTGGTCCAACAAAGCTCAGAAATCAAATTCTGAATTTTCCCTCCAAGAACCCGAAATGGTTTCTCACGGTTTTTCTCTCCAATTCGACAGCCATACAACTCAGAATGGTCCTCACAACTCACTCATCATTCAATTAATCCGATTTAGCCGTTTAAAGTGCCCCACAGCACCACTCAGTCCCTTGTGCAAAGCTCCTGGCACTGACCCGAAAACAATATGAAATTAGTGCCCATGTCCTTGTGATCAGATGCCAACTCAACCCCATGTGCAATCACACCTCAAACTGGCCCAATTCAGTCATTTAATTGGTAAACAAACCATGGGATCGATCGCACAAAGAATCCCACATCACGGCCATTCAATCAAACAGTGCCCCGTGTGAAATTACAATTCTGCCCTTGTGTAGAAAATTACCAAAATGCCCCTCACGCATCCTGACCCGTAACTCGGTCATACGAACTCTGATTGATGCGTGCCGCCTGTCTACGGACTCATAGCATCGATACCTTCCTAACGGTCCTCGGTCCTCGGCCATCGGACCTCCCGATCAAAAAGTCAACATTTCCCTTTATATCGTCCAAATTACGAAAATGCCCTTGAACTTTCGTACATCATAACTTTCACCACGAACGTCGGAATCGAACGTGCCACCTGTCTATGAACTCGTGACGTCCCAAACTACGTCACGGTCATTGGTCAAAGTCCATTTGACCGTCCGAATTAAAAGTCAACGTTTTGCCCACGCCCAGGGGCAAAAAGGTCATTTTGCACAATTCGTCCGAAATCGCCCAACTAATCCCAGATTAGTAAATCACAATTAAATATTATTAAATCCCGATATTCGAAACGTGCCGTTACATATCGACTCCCAGACTAGTGTGTGAGTAGACCTGTTTCCCTAACTTGTTTTTAATGCTATTTACTCGCACGTTTTACGATGTTTATGTCCATGGTACTTATCGAGCATGCGTGATTTACTATTTGAATTACTTGTGAAGTATGATCGAGATACTTAGTTTGTTATGCTTGCTTGAATGTACTAGTTGTGCTATGTTTTGATGGTTATGCATGGTACTTATCGAGCAAGATACCGAGTTCTGTCATATGAGTATGACCCGAGCGACCCGTGATCAATTTTTTAATGGGTTGACATGTGATATATAGAATTTGGCATGACTCATTTGGATATCTATTTTCTTCTTATTATTATTTAACATTATTTCTTGTAAAACGTGCAAGTGTGTATATACTATTTTGACTTTCAGTAAAACTGAGGGGTTAAAGTTTATTTTACTTTGCATGGTTTTATACTGAAATAAATTATTGGGTCCACTCACCCTTATTTTTTTGGAACCTCACGAGTCTCATTGGTGTTCACGTACTTGGACGAGGCGTGGTTAACTGCTCTAACATTCACTCTTGGGTTTGGAGTGTAGTTGAGGAAATCGGGTATTATAAGTAGTATGCAGTTGTATGATCATCAATATTTTTGTATGCTCTACACTTCTGCTGTTGGGTGGAGTGTAATTGGTTTTCATTGGTTTTGTTGCACCCGACCTCCCAAAAAAAAATATTTTGCAACATTTTAATTAATTGGTTTTTCATCATCTAGACATCACCGACCAGATGTCGGCTAGCACACCTCAATCTTGGTGCCTGAGTGGACATTTCCAGATTTGGGTATGTGGTAGGCCTTTGATTGAGCTTTAAATATTATTTTATACCATTTATACTTATATTTTAATTTTAAAATACCAAAAAATTGGAGAAAATAATATATTTTGTGAGAAATGTGCAGAAATAAATAAAACTTGGAATTTTGAGCATTTTGGCGAAGGAATCGTCCCAATCGGAATTATAACGAAGAATTTATGGACGAAATAAGGGAAACTAATAAATCAGCCCATTTTTAGTCGCAACTCAGCCTAACTCACCAAGAAATCCGGCCCATCAACCCTTTTGCAATGCAACCCAAGCCTTCAACTCGCCAATCCAGAAATCCAGCCCAGCACCGAGTCCAGCCCAGATTGTGTGAAGCCCAGACCAAACTACGCGCCTGTTCAGCCCACTCTCGAATCAAAGTGCACTGGTCGAATCCCTTTCCACTACATAGGCGCGCGTGTACCAAACCAGCGGCCTCAGTTTCATCACGCGTGCACCTATCCCACTTGCCCTGTCAGCGCATCAGGCACCGAGCTACCTGCCCCAATTCAGCATTAATCCATCATTTCCTCATTTTATTTTTATTGTTTCTTTGTATTTTAATTTTTTTATATTTTTATATTTTAGTTTTTGGCACTCCCTCTATAAATAGGGAGGTCATTTCATTGTTTATGGGTCCCCTTTTCTCCTTGTTAGTCCCTCTTAGTCATTTTTTCTCTCTTTGTAAATATATTTTGAGATCTTCTTTTTTCCTTTCGTTTACATTTTGTTTCTTAGTTTTTCTTAGTTATTTTCTTCTAGATTTTCTTTATGTTTTCTTAGATTTAAGTCTTCTCTTTGTACACATTTTTATGTTTTACTTAAGAAAAACCTAAGGCTAGACAATTCTAAGGAAATTCGAGAGTTTTTAAGACCGAATTCCTTGTATTTCTTCCTCCATCTTCATAAGGTTATGTCTGCTGTCAAGGATCCTTGTGAAAAACCATCTTTTTCTACTTAAACTCTTGTTATTGTTCGATTTTACTTATAATTCAATATATGTGTTGATATTTTATTTATAACATTTGTAAATATGAATACAATAGGGAGGCCATTTCATTGTTTATTTATTTATTTATAATATTTTATTATTTTAGTTATTGGAACTCCCTCTATAAATAGGGAGGTCATTTCATTGTTTAAGGGTCCCCTTTTCTCCCTTTTAGTCCCTCTTAGTCCTCTTTTCTCTCTTTGTAAATATATTTTAGGAGCTTCGTTTTTCCTTTCTTTTACATTTTGTTTCTTAGTTTTTCTTAGTTATTTTCTTCTAGATTTTCTTTACTTTTTCTTAGATTTTCTAAGACTTCTCTTTGTACACATTTTTATGTTTTACTTAAGAAAAACATAAGGCTAGGCGATTGTAAGGCAATTCGAGAGTTTTTAAGACCGAATTACTCTTATTTCTTCGTCCATCTTCATAAGGTTCTATCTGATGTCAAGGATCCTTGTGAAAAACCATATTTTTCTACTTAAACTCTTGTTATTGTTTCGGTTTTACTTATAATTCAATATATGTGTTGGTATTTTATTTATAACATTTGTAAATATGAATACAATAGGGAGGCCATTTCATTGTTTTTTATTATTTTAATTTTTGGCACTCCCTCTATAAATAGGAAGACCATTTCATTGTTTAAGGGTCCATTTTTCTCCCTTTTAGTCCCTCTTAGTCCTCTTTTCTCTCTTTGTAAATATATTTTGAGAGCTACTTTTTTCCTTTCTTTTTACATTTTGTTTCTTAGTTTTTCATAGTTATTTTCTTCTAGATTTTCTTTACTAAAATCTTAGATTTTCTAAGACTTTTCTTTGTACACATTTTTACGCTTTACTTAAGAAAAACCTAAGGTTAGACAATTTTAAGGCAATTCGAGAGTTTTATGACCAAATTGCTTGTATTTATTCCTTCATCTTCATAAGGTTGTGTCTATTGTCAAGGAACCTTGTGAAAAAAAAACCATCTTTTTCTACTTAAACTCTTATTATTATTTCGGTTTTACTTATAATTCAATATATGTGTTGATATTTTATTTATAACATTTGTAAATATGAATACAATCTCCATGTGTTTTACTTCATGAATTTTAGTTATTTTGTACATTTAGTGCTTAAACTTCTATTCAACGCTAAGTGTCGACTGCTGTCGGTACACTTAAAATAGGTTAGAAGAGATTTAATGTTGATCACTATCGGCGCATTTAATAAAAAATTTAAGGTGAATCATATTGTAAGGGTCAGGCGCTATCGGTGCATTTATAATATTGAAAAACGTATTTTGGTAATTGAAGTAATTGAGGTAAGATTTCGTGATTGGTTTAATATGAGCAAAATGTATGAGTGTTGGTAAAATTTGTGTTTGAAGAAAGTTTTTTTAGGCGTAATTTAAATAATGTGATTATTAATTTGAATTTTCTTACGTGAAATTGTCGGTTTTATTTATGAAACTAATCTATGGTTTGTAAATTATAATTAGCATGAGTATTCGCATTTTAATTCGTAGTTTGTTTAAAAATGTAGTTTCGGCTACAACTCTTTTCAAAACCCCCAATTTTATTTTTTAATTTTTTAATTTTTTGATTCATTTATTATTTTATTCTTTCATTATTTATTATTCTTTCACTAACCATTATGAATGTTCCCTAATTTCCTCAGTTAAGAACGATCCCTATTTACCAATACTATATCTACACAAAGGGGTTTAAATTGCATATACTTGAATTACGTGTTTATTTAAATGCGTAGTCCAAGCGTATCAGTGTGTCACTGCCTGTAATTGTAATCACAAGTCATAGTAAAATATCTCAAACATAGCAGTAATCACAAGTGGTAACTTAATATCCCGGGCCGTTGCCCAATATTTCAAATCACCAATATCCCAACAGTGGCTATAATATGGAGCCATAACTCAATATCTCGGGTCGTCGCCCAATATCGTGGTCATGATCTTAATCCCAAATCATAACTCAATATTTCAGCCGTACTCGGTATCTTAAGCCGACAGATCAATATCCAATCCATTTTTTATATCCTAGGTCATTGCCCAATAAGCCAGCTCGCACCATAGCCTAATACCATTTCCCTCAATAATTCTCAATTACTGAAATCAATAAATAATAATAATAACCATAAGATAAATTATTAATCTGCATACATAACTCTTTACGAAACAAAAACCATTCACCTCAAAGCTCAAGTAAGCTAAATTGAGAGCCGTTCGGTCCTCCGTAGTTTTTGGAATCACTATGAGTGTCAAAAGTGACACCCGAGATCAATACAAGATAAATCTAAACCATAAACTTGAGACCCTAACCCGCATAGGTCCTCACCTGCACTTGAATAGTCTCAATCTATCTTAGACTGCTCAAAAAGGCCCCAAAATGATCTCAACATATTCAAAACTTGCAATAATAGCTTTGGAACACCTCGAAACTATTGAAACACACTGATGTGGACCGAGAACCAGCCCCAGACGTCGGTGAAAGGCAGGCGACACCTTTATGCACCCTCACACACCACCCTACGCACAACACTAACGACAGAATATTCAGTCGTTGTTATGGGTTTCTGTCAAGCCTGATAGTATCAATAAACTCATTCTATTTGGAGAATATACAGTCAACAAGATATTTAAGACTTATTTTATGACACGACCCATCCCCAATCCCTCTGGATTAAGGGATAAGCCGCATCTCCCGCCTAACCCGTGTGCGACACGAAGGCTAAACACCCGTCTAATCTCTATGTAACACGTAAGCCAGACAAGGGATCTCCAAGATTAACTTCCGGCTTCCCAGAGTGCGCATAAACCACTGTGGATCGTGTGTGTGATATCTCCATCTTACTAACAACAGCCCGCACCTCATCAACAACATGGAGGGTATCGAAAACAGAAAAGACTGTGAGTGGACAAAAATAAAGAATAAGTTTAGAAAACATTTTATAAGAAAAGACGTTTATACCCTCCACGTAAAACTAATGCATGCATTCAAAAACCATTTCATAAAACCGAGAATCGTTTAAAACACATTTCAATCCATTGAACCTGCTGGATCTATCCGAGTCTTTAAACTCAATACATATCCGAGTCTTTAAACTCCCGAGTCTTTAAACTCAATAGGCTTCCGGGGGAAAATCACAATATCCGAGTCTTTTCCAAATCCATTTATAAACCATTAAAATCAAATTATAATTCAAATCCTAAAATCATAGTATCAAAACCATTATCAAATCATAGCATAAAACCATAATCTCGTAAAACGTGCAAATACGTAAAATATCTTGAAATACGTGCAAATCATAAATCATAGATATCACAATCATAATCATAGAAATCACATATAGAAAACATATAAAACATTTATGCATCCATCATAATTTAGAAAGTAAAGTCCACTCACAGACCATTCTCACTGCCGCCTCGATACATGTGCAATTACGTTTTCTCGACTAATCCACTATCACTAGACTTCCCGAACTTGTCCAAAGCACATTCTATGGTCACTAAATACTTCAATATGCTTCTACTAATTCCCCGTAATTTTCTCAAATTTTTAACTATTTTTGAATTAGCCCTTATACCTTCGGACATCCTGAATCCTACCGAAACGATGTCTGATCGACTCGAAACCAATCCCAAAATGTTCATTATATCAAATACATAAAAAGTCATGTTGAACACTTCCCCAGAAGGGGTCCCACCCAAAGGGGCTGCGCGTGGGCCTCACGCACCTGCACCAGTCACCACTGACTTCTCGCCAAACCGGGTTCAGACCGATTCTGCAAATCCAGTCCAGGCCGAACAAGCGTGACTGGTTCAGCGTCCATTTCTTCATCTTTTCAATCTTTTTAATCCTATTAGATTTGTCCTACCCTATACAATCAATCTAGCCACTTAAAACATGAAAAACAAACGTGAAACTCACCTTCCAAACCGAGGATCAAAATCCAGTTTTTCCATCGTTCATTCCCTTTGATTTCGGCCATCATTCCCCTTGCTTCCAAGCTTAATAGCTTCGTACGAATCTTTAGAAGCTCACCCAAACAATTAAGTTGCTTAATAACGTTTAGAACCAAAGTTGCCATTTTTGAATTCAAGATAGATTTTCACAGGAAACCGACCTTACCTCACCGTCGTCCACCGCCGTGGCCACCATTGAACTCGTCACACCACTCTTTCCAACTTCCCTTCACATAGCACAGGCAAAGGATGAGGTTTGAATGTGATTGGATCAATTGTTCCTCACGGTTTCACGGGTCCCTTTTTTTTTTCCTTCTGTTTTCACGGTTTCATGGCCACCGTTGTGGACGGCTTTCCATGGTGGCACCACCACCTTCCTCATCATCAAGTCTCTCTCTTTCATTCATACATCATGGCCAAATGATGAAGATTGAGGGAATTGAGTTCAAGATCACTTCACACACTCTGTTTTCTCTCACGACCAAACCGTGCACCCGTTTATCATTCCCTTTTAAGTTTAAAACTAATTGAGTCGGTTGTCCAAGCTTCCACAGACCTCCAGAAAAGGGACAAGTGTCCCAAGACCATTGGGCACACTTCCCAAGATAGCCAAGTGTCACCATTCTTTTGGGCACAGATCCCAATGCAACAAATGACCAAATTGCCCTTACATGGAAAATTACCAAAATGCCCCTATACTTCCAAACGTCATAACTTTCTCCTCGAATGTCGGAATCAAACGTGCTGCCTGTTTACGAACTCGTGATGTCCCGACCTACGTCATAGTCATTGTCCAAAGTCCGTTTGACCGCCCGAATCAAAAGTCAATGTTTCGCCCATTTCCAAGGGCAAAACGGTCATTTTGCACCGTCCGTTCGAAATCACCCAACTAATCACCGATTAATCTCACTAATCCATCATTAGCCACTAATCTAATCCTGAAATCAGAGATGGGTTGTTACATTTTATTTCAAAGTTGATTCTTTATAATTCCTATTGATGAGAAAGCCTCTTTTGTCGTTGTTATTAAAGCAGGAATAGCGAATACCAATTGAATAAGCCTATAAATCAATAATAGTTATGTAGTTGAGTTGTTTTTCATTAATGCTTGACATAATTCATGAAAATTTGAGATTTTCTTGGGACATGGTTGACAAAGTATACCATTTTCAAAATATCTCGACTCTATTTTCAAAACCTTCAAATCACTTGGAATGATATTAATAGGATGGTTGAAGTTTTAAAGATTTGAGAATGAAGAAAATGATTATTGAAGATTAGAAGAAAGGAAAATGATTATTGAAGATTAGAAGAAAGGAAAATGGGAAAAATGGAGACTTGCACGACTGCATATAAAAATGCTTTGATATCTTTCTTTCTCTCTAATATGTGGCATCATGCGGTGTGGTTTGCATTTTAATTCTTCATATATTTTTAACGACCCATCACTTTAATAGTATGATTGTGTATTCGATCAATTGGGCTAGTTTTTTTTTCTCTAGATGAACTATTACTTTTAGGGCGCGTTTACTTAGGAGTAATGAGAATCAAATCAAAGACAATGACTCACATGACAGAATACTTCTATATTTACTTGCACAATTAGATTTTTTCAACATGTGAGCCGCCCTTGAAATCATTAATGCTATTACCCCAAAATGGGTAATGGAATTAACTGGGTGAGGTGTTAATGATTCTCATTACCTATTTTAGTTTTTTGATTTACCAAAATTGTCCTACAATTTTTATTGTAATTACAGCCTTTAGTCAGAATAACTTATTTTTACCCTTATTTTCTTATGAATCATTCAACACTTTGGCATATTAACCCTTCACTATTCTTGCTCTAGATGCTTTTTTCGCTCCAAAATAGGAGATCAATTCTCCAGATGCTTAATTGTGGCTAATGGGTTAGTGTGTGTTCAGAGAATGATCATATAAGAGAACGAGATGCAGAAAAAGTTAAGAAAAAATGGTATCTTATTAATCAATTAATTTGTATTCCAATTCATGATAGTTAGTAAACAATAATAATGAAAATCAATCTCATTATTGTTTTAATTTTATATAGCTTGTAAACAACTCAATATGAACGATTGTCCTTTCTCTAATTGCTATTTTTTATGGCAAGTGAACGTACCTTTGGTTATCAAGTTTGGTTGGGTAGGTTATAGTCCTCCCTGTCTATTGGTCTGGTCTAATAAATTTGATGTCCAAGGCGAAATCATAAAAGTGCCCATATAATCCATATTTACACACGCAAAAAAAAAATTATACTTATTCAATTTGAAATGTATATATATTTTTTTTCATCTTGCTTGCGATACACAAAAAAACTTTCAAGAATTTGAGCACATCACACATACACAAAAAAACATTTTCATCTTCTAATACTATAGTTAAAAAAATAGTGAAATTTTATAAAAAAAAATTAGAGTTAGAATCCAAGCGGCTTTGCAAGATAAGCTAAGTATTATACATCAAATATAATAAGAATAAGAACAAACTATATAAAAATATCAAAATTATAGGGTTGATTTCAAAAAGTAATCAAATTATAAAAAGTTTCATTTTCATACCAAAACAATACTTTCGATTTCAAAATATTACATCTGTCACAAATTCCGTCCAAATTTCAATTAAGTACTTACGTGGCAGAAAAAAAAACCACTAAGCATGTGACGTGGCAAAATTTGAAGTGGTAATTTAGGAAAATTATAATTGATCATTTTCTTCTCTCCCCTCACTTCTCTAGTTCATCATCTTCATAAATAATCTCCCAATTCAAATTTGTTTTCTCTCCCATCCTCATTTGCACCCACCATATCAATATATCATCATCAACCCATCAAACTCAAAGAGAATCAAAAGCCCATAATCAAAAACCAAGAAATTTCATGAACAAAAACCAAGAAATTTTATGAACGAAAATCCAGAAATTTCATGAACAAAAACCAAGAGATTTTATGAACAAGCACCCAGAAATTTCATGAACAAAAACACCAAAATTTCATGAACAAAAACCCAAAATAAAAAACCCATAATCAAAATCAAAATCCAATTTTTGCTGGAAAACTGATTTTTTTCTTAAACTCATTCGATTGTCGCGAGGTGAAAAAATAGAGGTCGGATTCACTTCTCCGATGACTTAGGGTTCCTGCGGTGACAATGTCGATTGCTATCTACCGAGATGGCTTCAGAGGATGTGAAACGGAGCGAATCGGCTGTCTCGACAATCCTCAATCTACTTGAGGAGGCTAAGATGGCCAGAGAAGGCGTGGTCAAGGCTCTGAGCCTTGCGGCTCTCTGTGTCTGCAAATCTTTCGCCGCTAGCGGAGTTGCTGGTGGATTGTGAGTTTCTCATTTTTCTCAGTTTTCTTTTCTGACCCTGTTATCATGGAAATGTGTTTCAACAAAAATCAGTTTTTTAGCAACTAATTAATGTGGTTGGTTTAGTCCAAGCTATAATTGAATGTGCTTTTTGTAAATGCGTAGTTTCAATTTTGTGAGGGTAGGCACTTGAATTACGAATTAATTGAAATTTTTGTGTTTTTTGAACAAACACCACAAAAAAACCAGAAATTTCATGAACAAGAATAAAAAAACCCAGAATAAAACCTAGAAATTTCATGAACAAAAACCCATATGTTAAATGGTGGACATATGGGTTTTCTTGTTAGATGGAGTTGTGGATATTTGGATTTTTTTGGTTGGATAGAGTAGTGGACATCTGGGTTTTCTTTGATATTATGTTAATGGGTTGGATTGATGAGATAAAAATACATATGATGTTATGATGATGGAGATGGAGATGGAGATGGAGATGTGGATTTGGGTTGAAGGGAAGAAGAAATGAGAAAGGAAATTGGTGAAAAAATAGTGGTATGACGAAAATACTCTTCTAATTTTGGTCAACTCATAAGTTAGTTAGATTAGTGACTTGTCATTTGTCCTTTTAGCGGTTCAATAGATGAAAAATGTGACAGAGGTATTTTTGAAATCAACAATATAATTTGAGTATGAAAATGAAATTTTTTATAGTTGAAGTATTTTTTTAAATCAACCTTATAATTTTAATATTTTTATATAGTTTGTCCAAGAATAATACTATAAGCATTAATTACTTTTCGAATTTTTTAATATCAACACATTTGATAGGGGCTGCCATATTAGCTTTTATTTATTTTCATCTTTTTTCTGAGACATCTAGAAGCATCATCAATAGGCACGGACGGTCATTTTTGAGATAGAGTTATATTCCATCTCAAATGTTAAAAAAATATGCTAAAATAAAAAAAAAATTAGTACTGAATTTAGCCAATTTTTATTTTAAATTTAGGAATCGTGTCTGATCACCAAACCCACCATTCGAAAGCTCGCTTGCGGAGGAGTGAATCATATCAGTGGCCTCATCTATGTCTATGAACAAACTAGAGGCGTACCCAAAATCATTTTGGAGAATGTCATTCGCGATGCTCACTTAAGCAGAGCACTCCAGTGGAAGACAGTCACTGCCATGGATGGGGTTTATGCTCTCAAGAGGAAGAGACGAACCCTCTATGGTTCAGAGGTTGAACAAATTAGCCAACATATATCATCCATCTCACAAATTAACCAGCTTGTGATTTTTAGTTGTTGTTGGGTTATTAGTTTCCAATATGTAATCGAATCATCTTTCATTTTTTACTGATTTCATGAATGAAGATAAAAGAATTAGTATGAAAACAAATGGATTCCTTGGGTGAAGAATTGTTTTTTTTTTCTCTTTTGGGTGGGATTGTCACTGCCATTCGATGCTTTATGGGGCTTAAGCTTGCCTTTACTTTCCTTCTTGTTTGGAACAGGGGCATCGGCCGTTTTGCAAGCTTTGGGTGTTTTTCTCTGGTAAACAATTGTTATAATTAGGGTTTATTTTTTAATTTAATATATTTTTTAATTTTTTATATTTCATTTTTTAAAGATAGTTAATTAAAAAAATGAAATGTTCGATTTTTTTTTTTTAAATTACATGGATTGCCATATCATATGCTATATGGGTTGGGATAGGAAAATTTGAGAATATAATCGGTGTCTCTAGCATTATTAATCATAATAACTTTTAATAATATTTCAAGAATATAAGACCAAATTTTAAATAAAATATTTATACACTCAAATTAAATATTTTTTTTAAAAAAAAAGCATTCTTTAATATTTTTCCATACAAATAAATCAAACTAAAATATTTTGGACCCTTTAAATTTGTAAGCCCAAGGCGATCCCTATCACATGGGTGGATACAATGTGGTTCGATACTGATATTAGTAATATTCAAATCCAACCCATTAAAATTTTAACGGTTTGATACGATTTGGATTTTCTAAAATTAGAACTGTAATTGTTTCGATCCAAACTGTTACTAACGGTTTGATTTGGATCGATAACGATTTGAAATCGTTTAGGTATAAAAAAAAACAGTAAATATACAAAGCTAGATATCTATTAACACAATCAATAACAAATAACTCCAACTAATATATATATATGTATATATATATATATATAACACATCAACAAAGATCTATAAGCTTTGTTTCTCCATTATTGCTCTTAGTTGATGCTAATGCTATAGGGATATATAAGAAAAGTTGTAAGATAATGTCTATCTGTAACAATTTGTAAGACGCCGTTTTATCCTTCAAATAACTTGATGCTAATGAGATATATAAATCACAGAGACCATTTTTTTTATTGCTGTTAGTTTTTTGTTTATTTACATATTTTATTTTTTCTTATGTTTATTTTTGTATTAATAACAGATTTAAAAATTAATAGAAATTAATATATATTTCTTAACAGTCCGGTTTGGATTTAACGGATTTCCGAAATGAAAATCCAAATTCAAACTGTTACTAATTGAGTGATTTGGATTCTCAAACCGTTTGACTTTTATTTGATCAAATATAAACCGTTAGATAAATAACGGGTTTGAATCAATTTTATTGCTGTTAGTTTTTTGTTTATTTACATATTTTATTTTTTCTTATGTTTATTTTTGTATTAATAATAGATTTAAAAATTAATAGAAATTAATATATATTTCTTAACCGTCCGGTTTGGATTTAACGGATTTTCGAAATGAAAATCCAAAGTCAAACTGTTACTAATTGAATGATTTGGATTCTCAAACCGTTTGACTTTTATCTGATCAAATATAAACCGTTAGGTAAATAACGGTTTGAAGTAGATCATTTAATTATTTTGACTGCTTCGTGTTTATCTCTAATCACATCTTGTCGATCAACAATAATAATAAGTAAATATAATAAAAAAAAAATTATTTCTATTTATATATTTGGTTTGAGTCGGAATTTTGTACATTCTACTTTTGCGACCAACCAAACCAAATAATTTGATAGTGACAAAGTTACGCAAATCTGCTTGTCTCTAATATTTATTATGGCTGCAAAAGAAAATAAAAAATGAAAAATAAAATAAAATCCTTTACCATTCTAATTGAATAAACCCCTACAATTTCAACTTACATAGACCACCGAGAGGAGAGGAGGGTTCATACGAATAGCTATTGTCACTGTTGAAACTCCGTACAAAATATCAAAAGAGAAAATTGTATACAAAACAAAGGGAGGAAGAGGAAGAAGAAAGAAAAAAGAAAAAATAGCCGCACTTGATATTGATGAGAAAGGGGACGGCGGAGGTAGGATGCTTTAGCCGCTGAATACGCCAAGGCAGAGCACAAGAGCTAGTAAGACAACCTCTGCAAATCTATGTTCGATATCATTCTCAACCCACCATTCTTTTCATCTTTTTCTTCTTCTTGATTGTCTATTATTTTTCTGCGGATTTGTTTTTTTTTTGTGTGTGTGTGTGTCTTGCAATTAGGTTAAATCTCTGGTGGCTGTTTGTCTTTTCTGGTTTTTCTGTGAGATTTGCGAAGTGGGTATTGCCAGCTTGCCTGTTTTATCCGGAATTTCGTTCTGTTGCTTCCTTTTATAGGGTAGGTGTAGAAATTTCTTGTTCCGTTTTGTTATTTATGATTAATATCTGATATTTACAAATTTTTCTATTATTTGATGAAATGGGTTATATAGTTTTCTGATCTATGAAGTTGGGTTTCTGTAGGAATCTATGGTTTCCAAAGTGGGATTTGATTGTAGTTTCACAGAAATTTAATAACCAGGGTAATTTATTATTGAGCTCTTTATTATTTGTTATGATCTCTACGACTGCTGCTGTATATTTATTATTATAAGCCTCCTTGTTCTCTTTAGATGATGTGATCATATTCTCGTTATTGATGATTAAAGCTGTAAAAGATTCTCCTTTTCATTCCTCTCTCAGCAAGCACTAAGATTTCTTGTTCTCTTTATAGTAATCCTTATATTATACCTTCATCTGAGATAGAACTAGTTTAGTTTTGGGTCTTCTTTCTTATCTTTTCTGGTCCAGTTATGCTTGTATTCAAATCTGTATCACTTCCAATTCTCGTTTGTGGTATGAAATGGTCTAAGAGAGGTTATTTTTCATGCTTCTGTATCATTTAGGTAGAGATAGAGATTGTTCATCTTCATTCTGGTATATATTGGTTGTTCTAGATGGATCCAATGGCTGAAGAGCAAATAGATTATGGAGAGGAGGAATATGGAGGGACTCAGAAGATTCAGTATCAGGGAAGCGGAGCCATCTCTGCACTTGCAGATGAAGAACCGATGGCTGAAGACGATGAGTATGATGATCTCTATAATGATGTTAATGTTGGAGAGGGCTTCTTGCAGATGCATCGGTCTGAGCCACCACTGCAACCAAGTAGTGTTGGCAATGGAGGGCTCCAAGCACAGAAAAATGGTGTTCCGGAACCAAGAGTTCAAGCTGATGTCTCTCAGGAACTAAAGACTCCTGGGGTTTCAGTTGAAGGGAAGTATTCTGGTGCTGGGGCCCAGTTTCAGGAGCAGAAGGGTCAGCCACCAGGGGCGAAGGAGCCAGAACCTGGCTCAACAGGATATGTGGGTGGGGTTTCTGCATCACAAACGGGGAGGATTATGGAGATTACTCACGACACTCAAGTCAGGCACATGGGGTTTCAGGGATCGATAACTATGCCCCCAAATATCGGTGTTGATTCTTCTGATATTGCTAGAAAAACTGCTGACGAGCCTGTTCCCTCTCTGAATTCTGGCCCTGTTGGTGCTTTAGGAGTTACACAGATGCCAATTAATCAAATGAGTAATGCATTTAATGTTAATCGTCCATTGGTTAATGACAACCAAATCAGGCCACCAACTGAGAATGGTTCGGCCATGCTGTTTGTGGGGGAACTACATTGGTGGACAACCGATGCAGAGATTGAAAATGTTTTATCTCAGTATGGGAGGGTCAAGGAAATTAAGTTTTTTGACGAGAGAGCAAGTGGTAAATCCAAAGGTTATTGTCAGATAGAGTTTTATGAGCCAGCTGATGCGACGGCATGCAAAGAAGGAATGGATGGCTATCTTTTCAATGGGAGAGCTTGCGTTGTTGCTTTTGCTTCGCCGCAAACTTTGAAGCAGATGGGAGCTTCTTATTTGAGCAAATCCCAAGGCCAGACTCAATCTCAGCAACCAGGAAGAAGGCCCATGAATGAGGGTGTTGGGAGGGGTGGAGCTGTGAATTTTCAAACTGGGGACACCGGTGGGAGGAATTTCGGAAGGGGTGGATGGGGACGAGGTGGACAGGGAGTTAGAGGTCCTGGAGGTGGAGGACCAATTAGGGGAAGAGGAGGGCCTATGGGTGCAAAGAACATGGCTGTGAACCCTGCTGGTGTTGGAACTGGTCCTAATGGAGGAGGCTATGGACAAGGCCTTGCAGGTCCTGGATATGGTGGTCCTGTAGGAGGCATGATGAATCCACAAGGTATGATGGGTTCTGGATTTGATCCATCATATATGGGTCGAGGAGGAGGTTATGGAGGGTTTCCAGGTCCTGCTTTTCCTGGAATGCTTCCTCAATTTCCTGCTGTTAATACAATGGGGCTTGCCGGGGTGGCTCCTCATGTAAACCCAGCTTTCTTTGGCAGGGGAATGGCAACTAATGGGATGGGAATGATGGGGTCTTCTGGAATGGATGGACATCATGCGGGGATGTGGAATGACCCAAGCATTGGTGCGTGGGGAGGAGAAGAACATGGTCGAAGGACTAGGGAGTCAAGTTATGGTGGTGAAGATGGTGCATCTGAACATGGGTATGGAGAGGCTAGTCATGAAAAGGGAGCGAGGTCAAGTGCTGCACCAAGGGAAAGAGAACGAGGATCTGAGCGTGACTGGTCAGGAAACTCTGAGAGGAGGCATCGTGATGAGAGGGAACAGGATTGGGACAGGTCTGAAAGAGCGGAGCACAGGGAGCATCGATACAAAGGAGAAAAAGATAGTTACCGAGACCATCGACACCGAGAGCGTGAGCATGATGCAGCCTATGAGGATGATTGGGACAGGGGTCAATCTTCTTCAAGACCTCGGAGCAGGTCCAAAGCAGTTCCTGAAGATGATCATCGGCCTCGATCAAGGGATGTTGATTACAGGAAGAGGAGACGATTGCCATCTGAGTGATGGAATTAACGATGTATCCTTTTTTCGCTTGTCTTTGGCACAGAAGAATATCAGTTCTGACCTTCGTATGTTTTTCTGCGGATACCAACAGTGATTCTACATTCTTCTTCTGGGTTTCGGTGGCCCTACTTGCAATGCGAACTTGCCTTATTCTGGGAGAAGTAAGTTTACCAGCGTGCATAGGAGGGAAGGATCGGTTCCCCCTTGCTTTTACACTGCTTTCTACAGAACATTCAGCTGTGGCAATTAATATTTGTGTGCTTAAAACAATTAATAACTTATGAGTAGCTTATCAACGAAGATATAGCTGTGGGGGTTTGGCGACTCATTTCCTGCAGCTTTATCTAGTTGGTTTAATAACCATGCCACACAATCTATCTTAAAGACAATTGCTTTCTGGCTTTGTGATATTTGTAGTTTGAAAACTTCTTGTGTTGTATTGTATTGCGGATAGGTTTTCTTCTTCTAGATTATGTTATCTTTATGCTTGATCTTAGCCAAAAGGTTTAGAAAGATGATTGTTTCTGTTCTTTTTTTTAGCATTTAACTGATAATATCTATAACTGTGTAGGAATGATTGAAAATATACATGTGGTCTTACTCTTGTATTTTGATTTGCTGTGGGTTGTAGAATTAGATATTGCACAATGGTATTGGTGCTGCTAATTTTGATGTGCTATGTTTCAACATCTTGCTTTTGTTATTTTTCTATTAACGTGGCAGCGATAGATTATGAGGTGGTGTCTCGAAAGTAATTTTTTTGATGTCTATTGACATGCGGGTTTTCTTTTAATCATCATATTCAGGGAGTAGAGTGGGCAACTCCTTTTCATGATTGAATCTACCTGTGCTGGCCACTTGGAAGATGTGTTACATGGATGCGTTGCCAAGTGTGTAAAAGAAGCCATTGAGTTTTTTCAATTTCACCTTATGTTTGTTGAAGTTCCACCTAAACCTGAATTTCGTTGTGTAATGGTAGACCTGTTTGTATTAGGTGCAAATGTAAAGCCCTGTTTTGTTTTGTTTTTAGGACTGTATTAGGGTTACCAATGAACTTGTAAAAGTCTTGTACTGAATTTGATGTGCTTAGTTATACATATTCAGTGTATTGTAACTGTAGTTGTCTTCCTTATGTATTAGGGATCAGGGTTGAGTCATTTATACATTGTCCCAAGAAACCCTTGTGCTAAATTGTAATTAGTCGGAGTGAGATTTTTAAAACCCTGTTGCTGTTGAAGCAACATCCTGTAAAGAATCTTATTTTTCGTGTATATTGTAACTGTGAGGTGTAATCGGGTTTAGGGGTTCTGAGTTGCACTGTAAATGAGTTGGGAATGAAACACTTGTTTAAGCTAGCTAGGGTTTGTTTCTCTGTTTTTGGAGACTGATGCGGTGCTCCTTCCTCATTTATATTTTTCACGGGGCTTTATCTTTTTTAGCTTTTTCCTGGATACAAATTCTCAACAATGTATTTTAGCATTTCGGTATTGAGTCCGGCTGTATATTGTATTGTACTTATTGTATGAGAAGCTGCATCATTGTTGAAGGAGACGGCCATTGGGAGCCACTTGCCTTACATGTCTTCCTGATGGTAGGTCTACTTGCTTAAGCCTTTAAAGATTGTGCTTTGCTGGAATCTGCATCAGTCTTTTTGCTGTACCTTAATTGTTTCGTTTCTACTTTCGTGAAAGAGGAAAGACGCATTTCATTTCATTTCATTTCATTTCATTTCATTTCATTTCATTTCATTTCATTTCATTGCATTTCATTTCATTTCATTTCATTGCATTTCATTTCAGATGTATAGCCGTTTGAAATTTGATATTCACAGTTTATGTTGGAAGGTGGGCTCTTAGCTGCAAGCCTGCAACTGTTAATTAAATGGACACAAGTTGTTCATAGATGATTTTACTCATCTCTCTTGTAATTGAACTTTGAACTGCATTTTCTGACCTGGTTTCTGCGTTTTTTGTTTCGCTTACAAATAAAAGCTGTGCTGCCTCGATGTTGTTTTGTAATTTCTTAGCTGCAGATTGCATTGTTATTTTGGAACTACAAAATTAACTTTGTTTTCGTTGTCTTGTCTGCTTGATTTAATTGCAGAAATTCTTCGTCTTGTTGATAATAATATAGGCTCAATTGTTGACATTGTCCTTAAAACTATATATAAGTTTTATGTTTGGTCCCAGCATTAGTGTTTGTGATCCCTGAAATATATGTTTAGCTACATGGATTAGCCTTGTGTTAATTTTTCAGTTCTGTCAACACGAAGGGTCTAGTTGTCTTAATTTCCATGATTTGGGATCTATATTGGCCAATTAACAAATTTCTGTCTTAGAATTGTCAATTTTCCTGCCAAATATGGTATGATCTGGAGACGCTTTCTAATTAGCGAACATATTATACTCGATAAAAAAGCGACTTTATCTTTGACGATTGTGATACAACTGTAAATGCTGAAATTCATAAACATATTTGTTTGCACCCGAAAAAATCCTCTATGGCCAAAATTGATGGCTTGGAGGAATTAAAGGTTCAAATTAAAAAAGACAGTCCAAACGCCCATTTGGAATGTGTAAATGAAGGAAGATGTGAGCAATTTTGACATGCGTAAAGAACTCGAAGGTAAAGAGGAGGTTTCCCAAAGGAATAAATGTGAGCGTGGGACCCACCGAAAGTCCTCCTTGACAATTTAATCGACCTCTTTGTCGCCTATAAAAGGAGAAGTCAGCTTCTCAAAGGACATCTAATCAACCAATCAAAATCAGCATATTGACTTCCATCAATTTATGAACCTATGAACACCCCAAAAAGTTTCATGGTTTAACAAATGTTCGCTCTTGTGGCAAAACCTGTTTTTTTTAGACTTAGAAAATCAAAATGTAGTTTCTCTTCTCATCTCCTCGAGACATTTATGCGAACACTCCAAAAAATTTCATGCATTAACCTTCTTTCTGACTAAGCATCGTCATAAGGGTTAATCTCATTTCGACTGCTGGTTCATGGATGGTTATTGAGATTTGCAGATATTAACCTTCTTTCTGACTAAATGTTGTCCTAAGGGTTAATTATTCGATTATCGATCCATGGATAGTCATCTTGATCGTCAATCTACAGATAGACATCCCAACTACATACCTACGGATAGTCATCCCGACTGCCAATCTACGGTGACAAGACTTGCTCCTAAATCGATTTGATAATTGTGACCAGTCCTACTCCCATTTGACAAACAATCTGAAATTTTGAACTACCTCAATAAGTGTTAGACAAAGGATACTCGTACTGCCTTACTGCTCATGCCTCCACCTCTCGATCAAATTCGATTTCCGTGCAATGACCTGAAGGGTCATCAAAACCATGAAAAAGTGTGAGTGTACGAGAATAGACATTTGGAAACACATTTTGGAAAACATAAACGGTTACCCTCCAGTTTCTAAAACATGCATGCATATTAGAAAAATAGTAAAACAAACCATAAACAATGAGACTACAATAATCATAAACACAGTAACACACCCCGTCGCCCACATTTCCAATCATATAAAATCACATAGACATAAGTATCAGTAAATCAAACCAAAACGAATCCAATACCAGTAAATCAGCTCATCCAATCTAATACCAATCAACCAACCAATCCTCGATAACATGGCCTTTTCCCTGCACATCATGACCTCTACCAACTGAATATCATGTTTACGTAGACAACCTCAGAATCTATGGAGCTGAGCTCTAGATGTCTGAGTCTCATCTTCAGAACTAGAGACGATTGGGATGTCATCCTAGGCTCAAGTTGCTCCCATACGGAAGATGTCATATCTCTAGCCTCAAGGCCTCAGGATCTGCGGAGCCGAACTCCGGACATCTGAGCGCTGGCTATATTCGAGGATAGTTGGCCATGGAAAAATAATTCACAAACCAAGAAAAAATCATTTAACACAATTATTGACTTAAAACCAAGTCAAAATACTTTCAAACGGGGGCCTAAGCCTAAAACACAGTTTCCATAAAAAAAAACCCACAAAATCCATGTGCAGTAATTAGTCAATAAATCCTGAAAACCAACAAAAATCATTTCAAAATCATATTCAAATCATTGAAACATAAAAATAATATAGTAAAGAAAATAAAATAGTTAACTATGCATGCATCATAATTTATGAAAACAAAATCCACTCACACCGTCCACGCAGTTAATTTCCGAGTTGTGTGTTCTTCCGTAATTTTGGGAATTGTACCTCATGTCATAAACACCACTAAGGGCCACTAATGTCCCAAATAACTTACATTTAAATCCCCTAATTTTAAGGATTAAATACGAATTTAAAACCTAAACATAACACTTCGGACACTCAAAATTACTCTGAGACGATATCCGACTCAAAACCTGCGCTAAAATGTTCGTAACGTCGAATACATCCAAAATTATGTTGACCATATTTTGAGGTAGGGTGGCACGCGCCTCCACGCTCCACCAACCTTCCCTGCGCGTGGGTCTCACGAGCGGATGCATTGTTCATTTTCTTCTTCCCACAGGTTTCTACAATCCAACCTGTCCTGAATAGGTTGACCTGACCATATCTTCACCATTTCTTGTCCATTTTTCACGTTCCAATAATCCAACTTCATCTAATCTACCCTTGCAAGAGTTCAATGATGTCAAAACATGAAGAACCCACCTTGATTTTCCAGAAAATGCTTCAATAGATTTGGCCAAAGTTTAAGCTTGTATTCCAAGCTTTCCCACGTCCAAACCTTCCAAAATTTCGGCTCAAATTAATCCCAGGGATTCACCTTGGAAATCAATAGATCATCTAGGATAGATATCTGACAAGACCCAACCTTGAAAATGCCCCGTAAGGCGTACTCGGGCTCTACTCCTGTCTAACAAATAACCCAAAGTGCCAACACTACCCTTGTACTCGTCAAACAAGATACACACATAAGTCTCACTAGTTCATGCCTCCGTTGTAACGACCCGAACTTTCATAAATGACCATTTTACCTTGAGTGGAAAAAAGTTGACTTTTGACTCGGAAAATATTTAGGACTTTGACCCATGACCGTGATGTAGATCGGGACGTCACGAGTCCGTAGACAGGCGGCACATCAAAAACGGACGTTCGACAGAGAAGTTATGGTCACGGAAGCGATTTTGGTGAAATTTACGAACCGAGACAGAAATTAAAATAATATTAAAATATTAAAATCTGATGTAACACTTGATTAAATCTGGACCCTTGGATGAGTGACAAGTGTCACTCATCCCACCATTACTTTTCCCTAATTCAAGGATCTTGTCCCATTTGTCCATTTATTATATTTTATTATCCCACCATCAAACCCTAGTTGTTCGTCTTCTTTCCATCCTTCAATCTACACCCTTCATTCCATCTTCGTTTTCTTTTTATTTCTGATCACTCATCCACCTCTTACTCTCACATTTCTCTCACCCGTGAAGAACACCCAGCCCCCCATCTCAAACAAACACCACCGACCACCTTCCCCATCTGTTTACTTCGTCTCCAGCCACCAAATCCATCACACCACCCTCACTAGACATCATCTTCATCATCATCGTCATCACCATCATCACCGTCTCTGTCGGCAACCCCGAACACCACCCAAGACTCGCGGCGAACAAACGGATCAGAAGACCCAAACCGTTCAACACCCACAACTGTACTTCGAGCTAACACTAGGCTAGGAATACTAGGAGGCTTTGACGACCGACTGGAGACCCACAACAGCGACATGGCGAAGGTAAGCTGGAAAACCCGAAACCTCCTCTAGTTTTTCCCAGTTTCGAAAACACAAGTTTTGACGTGTAGAAGGCCTTCCTGTATGTTGAGTTGTATTCTAGGGACTGTGGCGAGTCTGTGGTGGCCAGTTTCGAGGCTGGACGCAGCCTGACGTGACGGAGAAGACGACCGAAAAAATAGGGCCATGAACCTTTAATCTAGAGGTAGAGATCCTGGCCTTTCTTTGAGTTTTTGAGTTCACAGACTTGTAGTGTAGGCTTAGACGAGTCCAAAAGATCAAACTACACTAAAAATGGTGGCCGAAAATGAGAGTTCTGATCAGGTCAAGCCGTGGGTCATCGGTGACCCGATTGCAGGATTTTAGTAGGACCCAGCCGAATGTCAAGGATGATGATGTCATCATGCTAACGTCATGATGATGTCTTCATGACAGACATGTCAGACCAATGGCCAACCAGGGAGTGACACCTGTCAGGGATGATGTCATGCTAACGTCATCAGGTATTGTAGCAGCGTTGACCGACGCGTTGACCAGGCGCGTGGGGGCGCGTGTGAACAGTATTTGGTGGGACCGATACCAATTTTTTGGTTTCGACGATACGAATCCAATAACGGTGGTTTCGTGTCGATCAGAGATCGTTAGGTTGGTCAAAATAGGGTTAATGCCTCGAGAAGCGTGTTTAGACCATTTTCCCTGGCCGGTTATGTTCTAGGGTTTTAGAAAGGAACTTCTGGGGTCCTTTAGTGACTTTTGGATGTAATTTTACAGGTTTAGGCGGTCGGTTAAGTAGCAAGTACCATGTGTGAGTGGGCTATTTGATTTCTAAAGGATTGCATGCATAACCATTTTTACTATTCTGCTTTACGATTGAGATGGCATTATTATGGGTATTATATTATGATGCTTATTACATATTATGGTGTTTTGGGCATGAGACCCGTCTAGATTATATACGGAATGTTTTCAGGGATTATCATGGGATGCAGGGTAACTATACTACTATTGTGCTGTAATTTCCAACCTTACTATTCTTGTCTCCTCTAGGGAGGGTCGTTGGCCTGGGTGGACCATGGAGTAGTCACGGGGTACTGACTGAGAGGAGTCAACCCCCGTGGGGTTACTCACTCTCAGGAAGTCATTGATTTTACCTCGGGCAGCGATCCGGGATACCGGACGCTGGTGGACCTAGATGATTTCTCGTGACTTGAGACCCTGAGTGGCGCACGTAGCCGTAGGACCGTTACATCATTATTAGGCATTAGGGGTGCCGGGGTTTGGTTTTACAGTGCACTATTATTATGGTTTTCCCTATTCAGTTATTATATGATTCTATGGTTTATGTTACGGTATGATTACTTATATTTTATCCAATGCATGCAAGTTTTAAAAATGGAGGGGTAAAACCTTATGATTATTATATTATTAAATTGGTTTTGAAAAATTATTTATTTTTGGCCCACTCACTCTTTATTGTTTTAATTGACCCCTCTAGGCCGTGCTACTGAGGTTGAAGAGGAGGATCCGGAGTACGAGGCTTAGATTACTTCGTTGTGCACCTGTACACCCAGTTGGGTAGGTTGAGCAATGTTTTTGGAACCTGGCATTGTGCTCGTATTTTTTATTCGTACTATCCCTGGTCTGATGGCATTAAACTCTGAATTCGTATGTTTTAACTTTATTTATTTAATTCGAAAGACTTTAGTTTGGTCCTATCATCCGCCTCTCGAGCCTCGATATCCGTGTAGCATTCCTAGAGGGTTACAAAACTAAGAAAACGTGTGAGTGGAGAAAAAGGAACATTTTAAAAACATAAATTGAAAACGTTCATCTTTTAGCCTCATTTTTCCAAAACCATGCATGCATACAAAAATCATTTCACTTCGATTAAAACGAAACACATTTTATATTCTCAAAATACGTGAAACATCTGTATATCATAAAGCCAACTTAACCATGAAATATTAACACGTCGTAACATAATCGTTAATCACATCAATACCACATAATCAAACCATAACCACTGTCACATGAATCCAAACATATCATAGTCAACCTTTCCTCGATTCACAATGTCAAACAAAAAATTACTACCCCATTAGCAGGCACCCACAAACTCACTCGGGAACCGTAGCCCAGCTCGATGTCCGAGTCATCACAACACATTCTCAAGGAAGGTTACTCATTACAAATCACATCAGTAAAACACAATCAATCTATATCCAAAATTACCACATAACTCACATATAGTCAACTCACCATCAATGCACAAGCACCACATCAATCATCATATCAACCGTCATATGCACCACATCAATCATCATCTAACAAATGCACTATCGGTAGGCATACCACATACTCGCTCGGGTACCGGAGCCCTAGGCTCGACGTTTGAGTCATCACAATACAGTCTCAGGAACCGAAGCCTCGTGCTCGACGTCCGAGACTCACATCTAATGTAACAACCCGTCCCGGAAGTCGGGATTAAGGAAGTGATTAGGAATGGATTAGTGAGCCTAATTGGTGTTTAGTTGGGTACTTTTGGACTTTAGCGTAGAATAACGATTGTGCCCCTGGAATGGGCAAAACGTTGACTTTGAGCTCGGGCGGTTAATTGGGCATTGACCGATGACGGTGACATAGTTCGAGACGTCACGTGTTCGTAGACAGGTGGCCCGCCCGATTCCGACATCTGAGGAGGAAGTTATGATGTTCGGAAGGTTGAGGGCATTACCGTAATTTGGTTAAAATAGGGGGAAACGTTGACTTTTTGCTAGACTTGTCATGTTCACGTAAACCGAGGACCGTTAGATAGGTCTCGACGTTCTGAATACAACGACAGGTGGCACGTTGTCATCGGACGTCGGACGGATTAGTTATGAGTCTAGGAACTCGAGGGATAAAATGGTAATTTTGCAAGGCAAGGGCATTCTGGTCATTGTGCTGCCTTGGGATTTATGCCCAGTGTGTATTGGACACTTGGCTGCTTTGGGGTGTTGTGTCCATCCGATTAGGGACAAGTGTCCCACACTGGAAGGCTGTGGAAGGTTGGACAACCGCCTCGATCGTTTTAAACGGGGATTGGTGTTGTGTGTGCACGGTGTAGAGCAGAAAACAGAGAGTGAGATGGTGAGGTCTTGATCGATTCTGTGTGTGTGTGTGAGGTCCTGTGAACTGGTGAGAGTGACAGAGAGAATGGAGAAGCTGGTGAGTGGATTAGGAGTGGAAATCGTGCAAGGAACAACGAGGGTGCGAGGTTTGAGTTTCAGGGAAAACAGAGAGGGTCGAGGTTGTGGTGCCATCACAGACGACCATTTTTATCCGATCAAGGTCGAGGGGAAGCTAAGACGGCTGAGGACAACACCGTGGACTCAGAGGAGCACGGCGGTGCGAACGGCGGAGGTAGCAACGATGGTAAGCCCTGTTTCCCCTGTTTTTTCGTTTTGTTCAAATCGATAGTCATGACTTTTGGGGATGATTCGACGTGTTCTATAGGTTTTAAGAGGTTCACTAGGTCCCTAGGAAGCTGTGGGTGGTGCAGCCATGAAGGAGGGGATGCACGGCTGGCCAGATTGAGAAACAGAGTTTTTGAATGGTTTCTGTTTCGAGTTGGGGAGGTGAGTTGTAGGCCGTGTTGTCATGCTTTGATGAGGGGAATGGATTAATGGGTTGGGGACGAAGAGAATGGTGGAAAGAGGAAGGAAAATGGTGGACGGATGAAAAAGAACCGGTCACGCCGGTTCGGTTCGGTTAGATTGGTCTGAACCGGGTGAACTGAGGTTAAAGACGATGAACAGTGCAAGCGCGAGAAGCCCACGTGCAGCCACTTTGGGCGGCGCATGAGGGCGCGTGGGGAGGAATTTGAGGAACTTTCCAACATGGTTTTGAGTCTAAATGTTATAACGAATCTATTGGGATAGGTTTCGGGTTAATCGGATGTTGTTTCCGGTTCGTTTGAGGATTCAAAAGGTTTTAGGGCTCGGTTAAAAATAGTTAAAAATACGGGAAAATTATGGGGCTTTAGTAGAAGCTTAATTAAGTAGTTAGTGACCTCTTTATGGGATTTGAATAGGTTCGGAAAAGTCGAGGATAGCGGAATGGCCAGGAACGGCGTAAGTGTGCGCGTATCGAGGCGACGTCGGAATGGTCTGTGAGTAGACTTTACTTTCTAACTCTTGATGCATGCATATATGTTTTAATATGTTTTCATACGTGATTCTATGACTTGATTTATGATTGTGATGATTTATGGTTGTTGCACGTTTTTCGAGGAAATTATGGAAATTCATGTTTTACGAGATTTGATGGATCTTGTGATTTAAACCTGGTTTTAATGGTTGGATTTTGGGATTTGAAATACGATTGAATTTCAAAGAAAGTAAAAGGATTTCTGAAAAGGGTTTTCGGGCTTGAAGCCCAGTTCAAAAGTGGTTTTCGGAAATGTGATTTCGGGTTTTGGAATCGAAATTCCGGATGACGATTCGGGATTCTATTCGGGACTTGAAAGTGGATTCCGGGTTTGGGTTCAGAATGGTTATTCCAGATGCCGGCTTACGGAATGATGGTTGCGGACTCGGATCTGGAAAGGAAATGGAGATGAGTTCTGGATTTGGATTCGGAATGACGGTTCTGGATGCCGGAAGGGCTTCGGGCCAGTGGTTTCGGATTCGGGTTTGGATATGGATTTAGAAATGGTTTTTAAATGGGTTGGATTGGATTTACTGGATCTGGTTATTGGGTTTAAAGACCCGGATATTGTGATTGACGGGGGACGGGCCTGGATTGGGTTTAAAGACCCGGATTGGGTTTAAAGACCCGGATTGGGTTTAAAGACTCGGGAGTTTAAAGACTCGGATATATTGATATTTCCCCCGTGGGCCTGTTGAGTTTAAAGACTCGGAGTTTAAAGACTTGGATTATTGAGGCCTGGTTATTGAGTTTAAAGACTCGGGAGTTTAAAGACTCGGATAGATCCAGTAGGTTCGGTGAATGGAAATATGAGATGGTTTTCAATAATGGTTTTCGGTGGTTTTGGGCGGAGGTCCGAGATTTAAGAAAAGGAAAATGTGTTTGGTTTTTCTTATATGGTTTTATGACATGAAATTGATATGCATGCATTGGTTTTAAAACGGAGGGTATAAATGTATGTACTTTCTGATAACTGTTTTGAACTTAAACTTTATTTTTGTCCACTCACAGTCTTTTCGTGTTTTCGATACCCTCCAGGTTGTTGCGGCGCGGGCTGTTGGTCGAGAGAGACGGAGACATCACACGCACGTTCCACAGTAGACTCTGCGCACTCTGGGAAGTTCGAAAGACTTTGGACGGTCGGATCGAGAATCCCTTGTCCGACTTACGTGTCACATGAAGGTTGGACGTCAGTTTAGCCTTCATGTCATGCGTAAGTCAGACGGGAGCAGGGTTTAGTCCCTAATCTTGGGGATTAGGGGTGGGCCCTGACATCTAATCAAAATAATCACAATCATACACAATACTAGTCTCGGGATTCGGAGCCCTGGGCTCGACGTCTAAGACTAACCACCAATCAACACCATCACCACAACATTTCACACATCACAAGTTCTGAGAAACACATGCTCATATCACAACTCAATATCACACATCATCATAGAATTTTACATCATGAACACCAAGAAACCACATAACCATATTATAATTCAAAACCATTGTCTTAACCTCGGGCCTAAGCCCAAAACCAACATAAACATTGTGCCTTGTAAAACGTACATAGAAAACATTTTCCATGAAAAATGTTTGGAAATCATAAGAAAATCATGAATACACTAAAACCACTTCGTTTCATAATTCAAACCTTATTTAGTCCAAATCTTATTAAAAAAAATCCATGAACATACTAAAGAAAACACCATAAAACAAGCCCCCAAAGGGTTTGGGAAAAACCTTATAAAACCATAGAAAACCACCAACATTCCAATGTTATCATTATTCAAATCACGAGTCATACCAAATTCCGAAACCGCGTTCGAATAAGAATTCAAACGGTATTCACGAAAACCTCGTGAAATATGCAATAAAATATTCATAAAATCACCGAAATTCATATAAAATCTCAATCACTCCAATATCATCAAAATCATATAGAAACATTTTTAATCATATAAGTATGCATGCATAATAGTTTAGGAAAAATAAAGTCCACTCACACACCATCCATGTAACCCAATTCCACTTTGCACGCAATTTCGTAATTTCTGAGAATGTAACTTCTTTAAGAACCCTGTTCAAGCTTCCATTTTCGACCGTTTGTCACCCACCAAGACTGCGTGGTTATCCTCATCCCAAAGAATCGAGTCAATAGTCCCCTAAACTTGTAGGACCTCGTAGTGGCCTGGTCACTTGTTTTCCAAGTTCCTAGTCAAAAGCTAGGTCGAGCAACTCAAACCCGCAACACTCCCTCTTGGGTCACACTCCCTGTAACGACCCGAACCGAGAATAATAATATTTTAATGTAAAAAGACTATTTTGCCTCTGAAGGGGGGAAACTTTGACTTTTGACCCGGGAAACAATTTGGACTTTGACCCATGACTATGACGTAGGTCGGGACGTCACGAATCCGTAGACAGGCGGCACGCCGAAATCAGAGTTCGTATGAAGAAGTTATGGTCAAGGAAGCGTTTTAGCGGAATTTACGAACCGAGAACAATGGAATAAAATATTAATTTATTACGGGAATCCGTGCCAACCTAATATTTAAATCAAACCAGTGGATTGGTGACAAGTGTCACCCATCCAAGCCTACACTATTCCCATAAAGCAACTTACACTATTTAATCCATTTTTATATTAATTATTTTTCCCTCCATTTGATTTCAGCCATTGGATTTCTGGCCAGATTGAATCCTGGCCCTTCATTCTCATCTGCTTCCCTTATTCATGCACGATCTCTGCCTTTTCTTACAAACACACACAAACACACATACAGTCCCCCCACAACCAGTGGTTCTTCTTCCATTTTCTCTCGACCAAGGCGATCACACCAGCCATCCTTATCACACCAGACGACCACCCACATCACCACCATTATCTGGTCTTCACCACCGTGCAACACCGGCAACCACCAGCCCATTTCCCCGCCTGAAAATCCCGTCCAAAAACTCAGACCCGAAACACGACGCAAACGGGTCCAAGAAGCAAACCTCGACCGCCACATCACCTCGACGCAGGGGAAGCTCCAGTCTGCACCGTGAGGACCCCAGGAGCTTAACTGGACGACGGCGCGGCCTGCGGCGGCGTCACGGCGGCGGTAAGGTCGAAAACCTGAGCACCCGTTTTGATCCTCTGTTTCGAACCAACGTGTTTTAGTGCTAGGAAATTGATTGTGTGATGTTAGAAATGTTCTAGGGTGAGAGACGAGTTGATCAGGACCGGTTTGGACGACGGAGACGGCGTGGATCACCGGAGAAGACGATCAGACGTTGGCCGTGAGTTTCAACGACGAACTGGTGAGTTTTCTCCCGTTTTCTTTCCATTTTGAGGTTGTAGAACCATAGAACAGACCTAGACGACCCTATAGAGATGAACCCCGTCGAAAATGGTGGCCGGAATTGTACCGGTGAATCGGGTCAAGCCGTGGGTCGACGGCGACCCGGTACTGTAGCATGATGACGTCATCATGCTGACGTCATCTTGTCAGATATTGTCAGACTAGGGACCAATCAGAACATGCCACGTGTCACCTGACAAGTGTCAGTGATGACGTCATGCTGACGTCAGCATGACGTCACTGCTGACGTCAGCAGTACTGTAGCATCGTTGACCCACGCGTTGACCAGGCGCGTGGGGGCGCGTGTGAACAGTGATTTTGGTGGGGCCCGTACCATTTTCAAGGTTTCGACGATACGGATCCAATGGAGGTGGTTTCGTGTCGATCGGAGATCGTTATGTTAGTCAAAATGGGGTTTGAAGCATCGGGAATAGTGCCTGGGATGCGATTTTGAGGCGGATTTGTTCTAGGGTCTTGGTATTGATATTATAGGGTCCTTAAGTAACCCTCAGGAATAATAATACAGGTTTATAGGGATCGTTGAGCAGCAAGGACCGAGTGTGAGTGGGTTGTTTGATTTATAAAAGGCTTGCATGCATAAACTGTTTTACTATTTCTACTGATGAGTCTTATGAACTGTTTATATTTGCTATGTTTTGGGCATGAGACCCGTCTGGATTATATGTGGATTTTTTTTGGGATGTCCGGGGGACGTAGGGTAAACTATACTGTTATTGTACTGTACTTTCCTACCTGTGTATATTGTCTCCTCCAGGGAGGGTCGTTGGCCTGGGTGGACCCTGGAGTAGTCACGGGGCTCTGACTGAGTGGAGTTGACCCCCGTTGGGCTGCTTACTCTCAGGAAGGCATGTTTATATACCTCGGGCAGTGACCGGGATACCGGGAGCTGATGTACCTAGAGAGTCTCGGGTGTGAGACCCTGAGTGGCAATGCGTAGCCTTAGAACCGTGACATCATTTGGGTTGGGTTTTACAGTGCACTGATATGTTAGTTTCACCTTACGATTATTATTGTGGTTCATTTGTTATGATTTCATTATGATATTATATTTTCACTGCATGCAAGATTTGGAAAACGGAGGGGTAAAACCTTATGATTATTTTATTATTAAATTGATTTCTTTTTTGGCCCACTCACCCTTGTTTTACTGACCCTTCCAGACCCTGACACGGAAATAGAGGAGGAGGACCCGGAGGAGGAGGCAGAGGTTTAGTTTGCCTAGCTGTGCACCTGTACACCCACTTGTGGGTAGGTTGAGCACCGAATAAATGTACTCTGGCTAGTGTGCTCACATGTTGTACTTTACTTTCCCTTGTCTGACAGTATCGCTTTAAACACTGTAGTTGTACGTTATCTATCTATTTAAGTATTCGGTTTTTATTTAAGGGTAATTTTGGTATGTTTAGAGTCATTGTCAGACGGGAGCGGGTCACGTTCCCGGGTGGTCCCAGTGGGATTGGGACGGGTCCTGTCAGCTTGGTATCAGAGCATTAGGATTAGTAGTCAGAGTACTAGGTTAGCGGTTTGTACTTTGTACATGGTCGCTTTCGATGTCTTTTAACCTGTTTGCCTCTTAACAGTTGGATATGCCTCCCCGACGTGAACCCCGGGCACGTGTTGACGAGGGCAATGGAGGAAATGGAGACACTGCGAGCATTGAGCGGGCTCAGCGCCTGGGTGCTACGCATTTCAGTGGGGGAACCGACCCCGAGGAAGCACACCAGTGGATTGACCGCTGGGAGAGGATTTTCGAGGTCATGCACTGTCCTCCGGAGGAGCGTGTCGTACTGGCGACTTTCCTACTGGATGGGAGCGCCTATCGATGGTGGCATAACCTTGTTTTGGCCGGCTGGACCGTTCACACCATTCCATGGGAGACCTTCCGAGAGTGGTTTCTCAACCAGTTCTACCCACGGTCGTTTCGCAACGCCCGTGAGGCGGAGTTTCTGCAACTCCGGCAGGGGGATCAGACTGTAGCAGAGTACGAGGAGACCTTCCTGATGTTGTCTCGCTTTGCTGAGAACTTCATGATCACCGAGGCAGACCGATGTCGCAGATTTGAGTGGGGCCTGCGACCTGAGATTCAGGCGATGGTGACTGCAACACCTTTTGCTTCCATGAGGGATCTAACTGATGCGGCGACCAGGGTTGAGAACAGTATCCTGGCTCGTCAGCGAGCTGAGGGGGAGACACGGCGACGTGATCGCCCACACTTGGGATTCTCGGGCCGTCGTGGCTCGAAGGGAGGACATTCTGGTGGATCTTCGTCTTCTGGCAGCTGAGGATGTTCTGGTCAGTTCAGGAGTCCTCAGCAGTCTGGACAGCGTTCTGGAGCTTGGCAGCGGTCGAACTCACCGATGAGCATCTCACCGGGAGGATACTCGGGTCGACCTAGGGAGGTCACATGCTTCGCTTGTGGTGAGCCGGGGCACTATGCTTCTGAGTGTCCACTGATTCGCGGCAGTACTGCGCCAGCACAGAGCTCAGCATCCCAGACTGACAGCAGCGGGACAATCGTGTTTATCGACGACATCTTGGTGTATTCCAAGAGTGTCAGGGCTCATGAGGAGCACTTACGAATGGTATTGGGTAAACTACGACAAGAGCAGCTGTATGCTAAGTTAAGCAAATGTCAGTTTTGGCTAAATAGTATTGGATTCTTGGGTCACATTATATCACCTGAGGGGATAAGTGTGGATCCTCAGAAAACGGAGGCTGTGACAAATTGGCCAAGACCGGCCACGGTGACGGAAGTGCGAAGTTTTGTTGGGTTAGCAGGCTACTATCGGAGATTCGTAGAGGGTTTCTCCCAGATTGCCGCACCATTGACTCGGTTAACCCGGAAAGGGATGAAGTTTGTATGGGACGACCAGTGTGAACAGAGTTTTCAGGAATTAATGTTCCGATTAACCACTGCACCTGTCCTTGCATTACCTGACAGCAGTGGAGAGTTCGTGGTATATAGTGATGCATCGCTGCAGGGTTTGGGTTGTGTATTGATGCAGAATGGAAAAGTGATTGCTTACACATCCCGGCAGCTGAAGACGCACGAGTTGAACTACCCTACTCATGATTTGGAATTGGCAACGGTGGTTCATGCTCTAAATATCTGGAGACATCATTTGTTCGGTGTGACATGCCGAATATTCACCGATCACCAGAGTCTTAAACATTTGTTCACACAGAAGGAACTCAACATGAGACAGCGGAGATGGTTGGAATTGTTGAAGGATTATGATTGTACCATCGAGTACCATCCTGGCAAGGCAAATGTTGTGGCTGATGCACTTAGCAGGAAGTCGGCGTGATCAGTTGCGCATTTGAGATTGGTGTATCTTCCTTTGCTAGTGGAACTTCGGAAGAGCGGAGTTATGTTAGGGATGGACGATCAGGGAGCCTTGTTGGCTAGCTTTCATGTGCGACCCGTGTTGGTCGACAGGATCATCGAGGCTCAACTACAGGACCAGATACTCTGTGACTACAGGAACGAGGTTGAATCCGGACAGAGACAAGATTTCTCCGTCAGGGGCGATGGAGCATTAGTAAAGCTTGGGAGATTGTGTGTACCTGCGGTACCAGCGTTGAGGAGAGAGATTTTAGATGAGGCCCACAGTTCGGCCTATGCTATGCATCCAGGAGGGACAAAGATGTACCGTACCCTCCGGGACTATTATTGGTGGCCAGGGATGAAGAGGGAGATAGCTGAGTTTGTCAGCAAATGTTTGATCTGTCAGCAGGTCAAGGCAGAACGGCAGCGTCCGTATGGGGCTATGCAGCCACTTCCAATTCCACAATGGAAGTGGGATCATATTACAATGGACTTTGTCTTCAAGTTACCGAAGACAAGGAGTGGAGTTGATGGAGTCTGGGTAATAGTGGACAGGTTGACTAAATCAGCGCATTTTCTGCCTGTACGTGAGACGTACAAGCTCAGCCGTTTGGCCCAGCTATTCATTAATGAGATCATCCGACTACACGGTACCCCAGAGTCGATTGTGTCGGATCGGGATCCGCGTTTCACATCCAGGTTTTGGAGGAGTTTACAGACTACTTTGGGTACGAAATTACACTTCAGTACAGCATTCCACCCACAGACCGACGGACAGTCTGAAAGGACAATACAAACTCTCGAAGACATGATGAGAGCCTGTGTGTTGCAATTCCAGGATTCGTGGGCTGATCGATTGCCATTGATGGAGTTTGCCTACAATAACAGCTACCATGCGAGTATAGGGATGGCACCCTATGAGGCACTGTATGGTCGACAGTGCAGAACACCGGTATGCTGGATGGAGATCGGAGAAAGAACCGCAGTGGGGCCGGATCTGATGGATATGACCCAGGAGACAGTTCGGGTTATTCGGGAGAGATTGAAGGCGGCCCAGGATCGTCAGAAAAGCTATGTGGACCGACGGATCCGAGATTTAGAGTTCGAGGTTGGTGACTTTGTCTTTTTAAATTTATCGTCGTGGAAAGGGATTCTTCGATTTGGACGACGTGGGAGATTGAGTCCTTGTTATATCGGACCATATGAGATTGTCGAGAGGATTGGTCCAGTGGCTTACCATTTAGCACTACCTTCGGAGCTTTCCCGAGTACATGACGTATTTCATGTATCGATGCTACGGAAGTATCTTCGGGATGACTCTCATGCACTGCCAGAGCAACCACTGGAACTGATGACAGATTTGAGTTTCGAGGAACGGCCAATGCAGATTCTGGATAGGAAGGAAAAGGTTTTAAGGAACAAGACGATTTCTTTGGTTAAAGTACTATGGCGGAACCACGAGGTGGAGGAAGCGACATGGGAACCCGAGGAATTGATGAGAGGGCAGTACCCATACTTGTTTGAGTAAATTTCGAGGACGAAATTTCTGTAAGGTGGGTAGGTTGTAACGACCCAAACCGAGAATAATAATATTTTAATGTAAAAATACTATTTTGCCCCTGAAGGGGGGAACTTTGACTTTTGACCCGGGAAACAATTTGGACTTTGACCCATGACTATGACGTAGGTCGGGACGTCACGAATCCGTAGACAGGCGGCACGTCGAAATCGGAGTTCGTATGAAGAAGTTATGGTCAAGGAAGCGTTTTAGCGGAATTTACGAACCGAGAACAACGGAATAAAATATTAATTTATTACGGGAATCCGTGCCAACCTAATATTTAAATCAAACCAGTGGATTGGTGACAAGTGTCACCCATCCAAGCCTACACTATTCCCATAAAGCAACTTACACTATTTAATCCATTTTTATATTAATTATTTTTCCCTCCATTTGATTTCAGCCATTGGATTTCTGGCCAGATTGAATCCTGGCCCTTCATTCTCATCTGCTTCCCTTATTCATGCACGATCTCTGCCTTTTCTTACAAACACACACAAACACACATACAGCCCCCCCACAACCCGTGCTTCTTCTTCCATTTTCTCTCGACCAAGGCGATCACACCAGCCATCCTTATCACACCAGACGACCACCCACATCACTACCATTATCTGGTCTTCACCACCGTGCAACACCGGAAACCACCAGCCCATTTCCCCGCCTGAAAATCCCGTCCAAAAACTCAGACCCGAAACACGACGCAAACGGGTCCAAGAAGCAAACCTCGACCGCCACATCACCTCGACGCAGGGGAAGCTCCAGTCTGCACCGTGAGGACCCCAGGATCTTAACTGGACGACGGCGCGGCCTGCGGCGGCGTCACGGCGGCGGTAAGGTCGAAAACCTGAGCACCCGTTTTGATCCTCTGTTTCGAACCAACGTGTTTTAGTGCTAGGAAATTGATTGTGTGATGTTAGAAATGTTCTAGGGTGAGAGACGAGTTGATCAGGACCGGTTTGGACGACGGAGACGGCGTGGATCACCGGAGAAGACGATCAGACGTTGGCCGTGAGTTTCAACGACGAACTGGTGAGTTTTCTCCCGTTTTCTTTCCATTTTGAGGTTGTAGAACCATAGAACAGACCTAGACGACCCTATAGGGATGAACCCCGTCGAAAATGGTGGCCGGAATTGTACGGTTGAATCGGGTCAAGCCATGGGTCGACGGCGACCCGGTTCCAGTCAAACGTTTCTGACCCGGTACTGTAGCATGATGACGTCATCATGCTGACGTCACTTCTGACGTCATCTTGTCAGATATTGTCAGACTAGGGACCAATCAGAACATGCCACGTGTCACCTGACAAGTGTCAGTGATGACGTCATGCTGACGTCAGCAGTACTGTAGCAGCGTTGACCCACGCGTTGACCAGGCGCGTGGGGGCGCGTGTGAACAATGATTTTGGTGGGGCCGGTACCATTTTCAAGGTTTCGACGATACGGATCCAATGGAGGTGGTTTCGTGTCGATCGGAGATCGTTATGTTAGTCAAAATGGGGTTTGAAGCATCGGGAATAGTGCCTGGGATGCGATTTTGAGGCGGATCTGTTCTAGGGTCTTGGTATTGATATTATAGGGTCCTTAAGTAACCCTCAGGAATAATAATACAGGTTTATAGGGATCGTTGAGCAGCAAGGACCGAGTGTGAGTGGGTTGTTTGATTTATAAAAGGCTTGCATGCATAAACTGTTTTACTATTTCCACTGATGAGTCTTATGAACTGTTTATATTTGCTATGTTTTGGGTATGAGACCCGTCTGGATTATATGTGGATTTTGTTTGGGATGTCCGGGGGACGTAGGGTAAACTATACTGTTATTGTACTGTACTTTCCTACCTGTGTATATTGTCTCCTCCAGGGAGGGTCGTTGGCCTGGGTGGACCCTGGAGTAGTCACGGGGCTCTGACTGAGTGGAGTTGACCCCCGTTGGGCTGCTTACTCTCAGGAAGGCATGTTATATACCTCGGGAAGTGACCGGGATACCGGGAGCTGATGTACCTAGAGAGTCTCGGGTGTGAGACCCTGAGTGGCAATGCGTAGCCTTAGAACCGTGACATCATTTGGGTTGGGTTTTACAGTGCACTGATATGTTAGTTTCACCTTACGATTATTATTGTGGTTCATTTGTTATGATTTCATTATGATATTATATTTTCACTGCATGCAAGATTTGGAAAACGGAGGGGTAAAACCTTATGATTATTTTATTATTAAATTGATTTCTTTTTTGGCCCACTCACCCTTGTTTTACTGACCCTTCCAGACCCTGACACGAAAATAGAGGAGGAGGACCCGGAGGAGGAGGCAGAGGTTTAGTTTGCCTAGCTGTGCACCTGTACACCCACTTGTGGGTAGGTTGAGCACCGAATAAATGTACTCTGACTAGTGTGCTCACATGTTGTACTTTACTTTCCCTTGTCTGACAGTATCGCTTTAAACACTGTAGTTGTACGTTATCTACCTATTTAAGTATTCGGTTTTTATTTAAGGGTAATTTTGGTATGTTTAGAGTCATTGTCAGACGGGAGCGGGTCACGTCCCCGGGTGGTCGCAGTGGGATTGGGACGGGTCCTGTCACTCCCTCTATGTCACTTCCATCCTCAGTCCTACTCCTACTTTCTTGTTTATGTTTTCTCTTCCCTTCACTCTTCTCTCTTCTCCCTTTCTCCTCTAGTCACATTCTCTTCATTTTCCTCTTTGTTTTGTTTCTCCCTCACGATCGTGCCCACACACTCATAATTCTTCAACTTAAAAAAAAACACACACCCATTCAGTTGGTGGCACCAAGACATAAGGGATAAGGGACACTTGTCCCTATTCCATTCATCCATAAGAAATATCTCCTTGAATAAATTACCAAAATGCCCCTCCTTACCAAATTACTAAAATGCTCCTATGTAGTATAAACCCATAATAAAACCAACTAAACTCTGTTTTTAGCATGCCGCCTACCAACGTACTCGGGAGATTGAGACCTTCGTGACAGTATTGTTAGATTATCCAAAAGAGGTCCCTTGTCAAAAAGTCAACATTTTGACTTTTGGTCAAAAGACAACCCTTTGACTTTGGGTCAAAAGTCAAACCTTTTGACTTTTGGTCAAAAGTCAAACCTTTTGACTTTTGTTCAAAAGTCAACCTTTTGACTTCAGGGGAATGATGGTCAATTCATCTGACTTTTTCGATTTTACTCTCGTTGAAAGTTTGAGTCATTACAACTGACCCCCTTAAAATAATTTCGTCCATGAAATTTACAATTGATCTAATCCAGAAGTCTGACCCACAATCTAGTTCTAATCGCAAATCCAAATCAATCTCAGGAGCACAAAGTTCACATATGGTTCACAACATGATGCACCAAACTCGAGGAAGGGTTGATTGTGATATATGTGGATTAATGTGATAGTGGTTATGGTTTGATTATATGGTATTGATGTGATTACCGATTATGTTATGATGTGTTAGTATTTCATGGTTGAGTTGGCTGATGATATACAGATATTTCATGTATTTTAGAATATAAAATGTGTTTTGTTTTAATCGAAGTGAAATCATTTTTGTATGCATGCATGGTTTTGAAAATGGAGGGTAAAACCTGAATGTTTTCAATTTATCTCTTAAAACTATTGCTTTTTGTCCACTCACACATTTTCTTAGTTTTATAACCCTCCAAGACCGCTCCACGGATATCGAGGCTCAAGAAGTGGAGACATGAACTAGCGAGACTTATGTGTGTCCCTTGTCTAATGAGTACAAGGTTAGTGTTGGCACTTTGAGTTACTTGTCAGATGGGAGTAGGGCTAGGTATGCCTTATGGGCCGTTTTTAGGGATGGGTCTTGTCAATATCAATAGGCTTTGTTACAAACTAGAAAGCTTTAACAACACGAACGATCGATTTTTTGGGTTTTTCAGTTTTTTTGACTTTTGTGTTCTCGTTCATCCTTTCTTCATCTTCCTCGCTGGTTTCCTCTTTTCTTTTCTTCTCTTTTCTCTCCCTGATTCTCCCATTCCCTCATCTCCTCTTCCTTTCCTTCTTTCCTCCTCTCGGTTTCTTCTTGGGTCTAGCACGTCACATACATACACATATAAAAACACCTACCACCACACTAAGGTAGTGCACGCAAATCCAATGAGATAAAGGGAAGGGAGAATGTTAAGGATGAACACTTGCCATCGTAACAAAATGTAATGACCCGTCCCAAATTTAGGGGATTAATTAAGAATTTTTTGAGGATTAGTGAGACTAATCGGGACTTAGTTAAGGATTATGGGTTGTTTGGGGTGAAATTAAGATTTTACCCCTAAACAAGAATAAAAAGTTAACTTTTGACTCGGGAGTTCCAATGCGCATGGACCGAGGATCATTACGTAGGTCGATTCGATACATGTCAGGACCCACCTCTGTTCCACCCCGAAATCTGAGGTAAATCCTGCTCCCGTCTGACATCCCGATACAAAGACCAAAGTAACCTCACGATAAACCACCACATTACATGCCAGACGCAGGAGAAAATTTCTAAACATTCCGAAGTCAAAGTTTTATAGAGCATAGTACCAAACAAAGGAAAAGAAAACCGATACAGCAGGTACACGCACAACTGAAAATTAAACCCCTCCGGGAAAACTCTCGGTACTCTATGCCTCCGACACTGCCTCGACGTCGAAACCCCGCGCTAGCTCCACGACCTGGAGGACAATTAAAACCAGAAAGTGTGAGTGGACCATAAATAAAAGAAGAGTTTCCAAAACCATTTTATAAGAAAACCAGGGATTTGGCCCTTCGTTTTGAAATCATACATGCATAACCCATTTACTGAAACCAGTTATAAAACACATAAAGACCGTCATAAAAATAAAATTGAAAGCAGTTACAGAAATCACGTCATAAACATCATAAAACCATCATAAATACCAACCAAATCATTATCCGATCAAACCTGCTGGACCTATCCAAGTCTTTAAACTCCTGAGTCTTTAAACTCAATCCAGGCCTCAATAATATCCGAGTCTTTAAACTCAACAGGCCTACGGGGGAAATATCCGTATATCCGAGTCTTTAAACTCCCGAGTCTTTAAACTCAATCCGGGTCTTTAAACCCAATCCGGGCCCGTCCCCCGTCAATCACAATATCCGGGTCTTTAAACCCAATAACCAGATCCAGCAAATCCAATCCAAAACCATTTGAAAACCATTTCTAAATCCACATCCAAACCCGAATTTGAAATTACTGGTCTGAAGCCCTTCCGGCATCCAGAACCGTCATTCCGAACCCAAATCCGGAAATCCACTTTTCAACTTTAAAACCAAATTCCGCTTTCCGAAATCCGATTCTAAAACCGAAAACCTTGATCATTGCAATCACATTCCAAAATCCCTTTACAATCATTGAAAATCACTTATCGTTTGAAAACCCCAAATCATGGCATCAAAATCAGAAATTCAACCTTTCCTCGTAAAACGTGCCAAAATACGTACTTTCTCGAAAAACGTGCAATTATGTAAAACCAACATCACATATTCAAAAATCATGAAATCACATGTAAAACCATGAAATAATTATAGAAAAACAGTTATGCATGCTTGAGTTTAGAGAAGGGGTCCACTCACAGATACCGGGCACGTCACTTGCGTCCCCGTACGTCCCGTACGTTCCTCAGCTTCCTCGGGAAGTCCCGATCCTATCAACAGTCACCAAAGAACGTCACTAACACGTCTACCAAGACTCTCCTAATTTTCCCCAAAAATCCCCAGGTCCTAAACTTAACGAACCGGAACCCTAAACCTTCTACCTCGCCGAACTAACTCGACTCGACATCTGATTAGCCCGAAACTTATTCCAATAGACTCGTTACAACCTCTAGACCAAAACCTTAGTTAACACTTTCCCCAGAAACCACCGCACACGCCCGCACGCGCCGCCCAAAATGGCTGCGTGTGGGCCTCACGCGCCTGCACCGAGATTACTGTTCATCTTCTTCCTCAGCGACTCGACCGGTCTAAACCGGCGAGAGCGGTTCGCCGCCAATCCTTCACCGTTTTCCTCCCTTTCTTCACCAATCTCTTCGTCCAGTCCTAAGCAACCTATTCCCCTACTCCAAACACTTCGACACAGCTTCTAACCCATCGTCCCTAACTCGAAACCGTAACCCGTTCAAACCCCTGTTTCACAATCCGGCCACCCAAGTCCTCCCCCGTCATGGTGGCTACACTAAACAACTCCTAGGACCTCCTTGAGTCTCACACAACTCACCAAAAACCTCGACTGGTACTCAAAACCCACGACTATTGGTTTGAACTTTCGCGGCAAAACAGAGCAAAACTTCGGGGAGAAGAAATTACCTGTGCTCAGGTCGCCGCCGTGAGCTCAGCCGTGCGTATGTAACTCCTCTCGTCCTCCTCCGTCCTCTGGGCACCACCACCAGCCTCAATTGATCACTTACACGGCAGCACCACCACTCAAGTTCCTCTATGTTTTCTGGTTTTCCCGTGAGCTCACACGTCCTCCTCTCACCAGTCTTCTTCTCAAAAATCACTCACAGCCTCTCTCTCGATCTCTAATTACTTCCTCAGTCAATAGGATGCACAAACACACACAGTCAACACTCAATTCTTCTCAATCTCACCCTCTGTTTCTCTCTTGTTTGAACAAGCACGAACACACACTGTACAACCCGTTTAATTTAGCCCGTGCAACCCCTAGAATCCACTAGACACCTTGCACGTGTCACCATCCCCTCAGCTCTCTCACAAAATATCCCAATCTCCCCTGTACACTTGTCCCAATCTGGTTGCACCATTCCCTATGTGCAAAAGACCAAAATGCCCCTCTTTTGAGTCAAAATTACAATTATGCCCTTACCGTTTTAGACCCGTATCTTACTCACCCTAGATCTGATGAACACGTACCGCCTATCGTTGAATTCAGAATGACGAGATTTACCTAACGATCCTAGGTCAACGTGTCAAAACCCGATCGTATGAAAAGTCAACTTTCCTCATTAGTTAGCCAAATTACGGTAATGCCCTCAACCTTCCGAACATCATAACTTCCTCCTCGGATTTCGGAATCAGCGTGCCACCTGTCTTCAGATTCGTGACGCCCCGAACTACGTCACGGTCACCGGTCAATACCCAATTGACCGCCCAAACTAAAAGTCAACTATTTGCCCAACCTAGGGGCAAAATCGTCATTCTACGCTACCGAACCTATTGTAACCAACTCACCACCGATTACGCTCACTAATCCAATCTTAATCACTGTCTTAACCCTAATTTTCGGGACGGGTCCTTACAATACAAGTCCGTATACAGGCGACACGTCAAAATTGGACATCGTACGGGAAAGTTATGGGTCACGAAAGGTTCCGGGTACTATTGCACATTTAACGAGAAAAAGTTGTCATTTGTCCTTTATTGGGGCGTATATATTTTATTTCAGGCCCAATGGATGAGTGACAAGTGTCACTTATCCATAGCTCACCAAACACACTTACATGCATCTCTCCCATTCCCATTTTCATTTGAACCAACCCGTACCTAAAACCGAACCTTTTAACCCTCACCTGGTTTGATCTGAGAGAGAGTGACTAAGGGTGGCCGATATACCAGGAAATGGCGAGGAGGTGGCAAGACCGTCGTGGACGGCAGAGATTATGGCTGGAAACAGGTAATCCAAAACCGTTTTGAGTTTTAAAATTGGGTTTCTAGTTTTGGATGTTTGGGGTGGGTTGTGTTTTTGGTGGTTGTACAAGTCGCTGGGGATCAAAAACAAAAGCTGAGGACGGCGAAGCAACTCAGGTAGGGAGCTGGAACTTGGGTCGTCACTGTTTATTAATAAACATGTATGATTTCGATCAATTTTCTTAGTTTTGATTAGGGGGTTCTATTCATGGGGATTGGACGATCGTGTACGAAGAAACGAGATCAAATTTCGATTAGAATCGATGATTTTAGGGCCAGGTTAGGGTTACCGGTCTACGCGACCCGGTTGCAGACATACAGATTGATCCGCCTAAGGTTGAAGACGAGATGATGTCATCATGTTAGATCTGACAGGTGTTAGAGGTAGACCAATGAGTGATCAACACGTGTCACATGTCAGTACCCAGTCAACACTGACATGTCAGTGACGTGGCCCAATCAGCGTTTGCCACGTGTCACTAACACGTCAGTGATGGGGACCAGTAGGCTACTAACACATGTCACTGTCAGAACCTGTCAGGTTGACGTGAACGTTGATTGCTGACGTCAACGTTGACTTTTCTTGGCGTTGACTTTTCTCAATGCTGACTTTAGTGTTAACAACGCTTGTGGGGGTTTGTGGACACGAATTTTGAGATGGGATCATTGGCATTTTGAAGGTTTTGACGATCTGAATCCAATGGTCGTGGTTTCAGGTCGATCAGAGATCGTTTGATAGGTCAAATAGAGATTTTTCTTCTAGAGAAGCGTTTTCGGAACACGTTGACCATTTTGGAATGTGTGAGGGTTTATGATATGGACTTGTATAAGTTAGTAGTAACCTTTGAGTATGATTTGGACAGATCTGGACGTCCCGGAGAGTATGAATTAGCTCTGGAGTGTTTTACGATGCGGATTTGGAGCCGCAGCTTGGATAGTCTGTGAGTGTACCTTTGTTTTATGAATATGATGCATACATAAATGCTTTATATGTGTTTATTAACATGATTTTAGTAGCCATGAGTGCATTTAATTTAAATATTAATTGTTTGGCACTTTCGTAGAAAATGCGTTCTTGCGCATAGTTCGAGATTTATATTTTATGTAATATTCAGGCTTTGGCCAAGTATTCTAGGTGCGTGTGTTTTATATGATTTTGAGGGTGTCATGGATAAGCAAGAACCTAAGGATTTGATAAATGGTTTTAAAGGATTTCACGGAGATGCGTGACATCGAGATTTGGGCACGAGACCTAGTTAGAAGACCTTGACTTGGAGTAAAGTCAGGAATGATTTGGGAAGTGTTTCGGAAATGGTTTCCGAAACTGGAAAGATGATTCGGGCATGAGACCCAGTTGTTTATTTGATAGGATTCGAGGAATCCTGAACTATATTTTGGGCATGAGACCCAGTTGTGTATTTAACAAGATTCCAGGAATCCTGGAATGTGAAGTATTGTTGGACACTGGTTTTCGGGCTGTGACCCAATTCGTGATATTTCGGGCATACAGCTCTATTGATGTTTTTTTGGTTAGAGTATCGGTCATGACGAGTGATGTGTTCACGACGAGGAGATCGCTCGGTGATGTGTTCCCGATGACCTATAGATGGTCGTGACGGGTCATGTGTTCACGACGACGTGATCGGTCGGTGATGTGTTCACGACGATCTAGAGATGATCACAACGAGTGATGTGTTCATAGCGACGAGATCAGTCGGTGATGTGTTCACGACAATTTAGAGATGGTCGCGATGGGTGATGTGTTCACTGAAACGCTGAGGTGAGGACGAGATGAGTTCCCACGTGGTTCTGTGGTGGGACTGATGTCCCATAAGTTTTATGGTTTTGGGCTGAGGCCCTGTACGTGTTTTCTTTTTGGGCTGAGACCCTGTGTGATTTGGTTTTGGTCTGAGACCCTGCATGATTTTGTTTTTGACTGAGTCCTTGTGTGATTTGGTTTTGGGCTCAGACCCTGCGAGATTTGGTTTTAGGCTAAGACCTTGTATGATTTGGTTTTGGGCTGAGACCCTACTGAGGTAATGGCTTCGATTGAGAAGCATTTTTCACTGGGATTTGATTTGCGAAGCAATATGTCTTGCTTTCTAGAAAGTATTTGAAATGCAGTTTTATGATGCATGCATACTTTTATGTGAAGGGTATAAGTGTAATTTTGTGGAAATGTTTTTTTAAACTGATGTTTTGTCCACTCACAGCTTTTATGGGTTTTAATACCTTTCAGGTTGATCGTGGATATTGGCTATATCAGAGATCGAGACATCACATGTCACCACAAATCCTAGCGTACTCTGGCTAACCCCGATTGGGCGACGAGTTTATCCTTGGTCTGACACGCGGTGTCAGACGAGAGCAGGCACATCCCACGATAATTCAGGGGGATTGGGATGGGTCCTGTCAGCTTGGTATCAGAGCACAATTTTCTCTTAGGGCTACGCGCAGATGTTGGTTGTGATGTCTCTGTAGTGGTAATAGCACGACATTAACCTGGTGGATAGGGTAAGAATATGAATGTTGCGATTGAATGAAACCCGTATAGATCCTATTTGGCATGATACGCCATGTTTTAGTGTGTTGAATCCCGGGTGGATGTCAATAGGCATGAGATGTCACGGTATAGATGTTGTGTGGCATGGTGTGCCGTGATTGTGTTATATCGTGGTCGAATAGTGTTAGGCACTGAGTAGGGCCAAGTTTCTTGCAGGCCCAACGACTGGAAGCTGTAGTGTACGAGTTAATGGGATCCTTGGATCGTGGTTATTGGTTGGTTAAGTACCAACCACCCCAGTTTGACGACTTTTCAAAATTGTGACTGAGGGATCAGTCATGTTGGATGTGCTGCAGTGAGCAGCCGAGGTCGTGGATGACCTTAAATGGAGGTTGGTTGGACAAGTTACCAAGTGAGTGGTACTTGTAACTCGGATCGCGAGGTGACCGATCGATGGAGTATAGGTTATAAGTGGACTGTACGGGTGATGGATTGCAGCCTTAGTGAGGGATTGGCATGGACGGTGAGCTGTCCGTACTTGTACGGTGTACTGGTAGCGGAGTGTCTACTGGATTGGTTTACACACGGTTGGGGGTAGACACTCCTATCAGGGGACATGGATGAGTCTTATCATTTTGGATAGGCTCTTGTTCCAATAAAGATGGTGACGATGAAGATTTGTCAATCGTGACAGCAACCCGATGCATTGTTGCAGGGTGAGTTCCCTGTATTTGGTACAGGTGTGTGAGTGTTGCTCAGTACAAGCAGAGATTCTTGGATTCAACTAGGTCATAACTGAGTACGATCACAAAAGGAGATGTTGAGATTTGGGTGTTGGCAAGCGTGCCTGGATACCACACTATCTCAATGGAGGTGACTGAGATGAATTTGATGGAATCCCAACAATGACCAAGTGGTTATGGATGGCCTAAATACGTCATGGGGATTCGTGTACTTAGGGAGCTTGGACAAGGATTACCTCGAGCTCCAAGCCTTAAGTGGCCGACATGCGAGTTACAGTGTTAATGATCACTAAGCGGGACAGAGAGGATCCCGAGTGGCTTAGTGCGAGGCATGGGATATACCTGGATGAATGATAGGTACCCTAGTTACCTTTGGATGAATTGCACGGGTGTTGCGTGCATTAGGTGATCCCATAGAGTTGGGACTTGCGAATCATGCGGTTCTATAAGCACCTATTGGCGTTAAGTAGACGAGTGACAAAGGAAATTGGTTTTACATGACACCTACGACTTGTTGTGGTGTTCTTGATGGATTGGTGGACTACCCGTTATTCCTCTGTTGAGTATTCGAGGAATTGGTGGTATTCGGTAGTCCTGATTTGTCACGAATGGTCCTTTGGTGGGGCAAAATGAGATCACTAAGGAGGAGTATTCAACTTTCTACAAAAGTCTTACTGATGATTAGCCAGAAGATACTTCCTTTTGTGAGTGACGGCTTGAGTCCGAGAGGATACGACATGTGAGTCGTTAGAGATATAAGACACGTGTTGTGATGTCCCTAGTTAGCTCAATGAGCTTGGAATGAGTTTCGAGTTGTACTCGAGGTCTTCAATGTGTTATCGGTGAATTAGGTGGGTACCACGATCAGAGGAGATTTGTTTTCTGGGTACGTAACCCTGTTGCAGCCATCTTGTCAAAAGGTAGCGACAGAGTTGAAAACTTTGCGAGATGGATTTGGCAAGGACGTGAATGAGCGGTAGGCCAAATGTGAATGAGTTTAGGAGCGGAAGGTGCTTGGTGTCACCTCATGTCGTGATGAGAGTAGTTGTATTTGGTGGACCGGGTTAGAGTTATGGGTCAAGCTATGTTAGCTGAGAAAAAGCTAGAATGGATGCATCGGGGACAAATTTGGATTATGGTAATTATGGGTGAAGGCAATCGAGAATCATATGATGTTATGATAATCCAAGACAGAGGTTGGATATGAGGATAAAGATCGTGGCGAATTGATTTTAGCCATGTGATGGACGGATGAGGTCTGATAGATGAATCAGGTCTGAGCTGTGTTCGGAGTGTGGATTGGTATGTGGTTGGACGTAGCATGAGTACAGTCCTTGATCAGGCGGGAGTGATGCCTGGGTGATTGTGTGTGTTGTGGATGCACTTGAGAGTTGTGCACGCCTGTTGAGAGTTGAGCAATCTGAGCGATGTGGTACAATCGTCAGATTGAGTCTTAGTTAGACATGAGATGATACTCGGATTGGATCTGATGGTGACAGTTCAATGAGGACTATGATCGGACATGGTCCGACATAATGATATGTTGACTAGCCTTTGAATATTGTACGCTAGAGTGGAGTGGATTGAGAAGGTTCAGGGATTGTATGAGTCTGGAGCTCAGAGCCATGTGGGCCAGAGGAACCCTAGAGATTTTGCATGTGATTACGCCTGCTAGCAAGTATTCGATGCGGCCTAGATACGTCCTAAGGGTATAAGGAGGACGAGAGAGATGTCGATTAGTGTATCGACAAGATGAGTGATGTGTCAATTCGAGACTCGAGACGAGTCGGGATTTCAGTGTAGATCGCTCAGTGACACGAGATACAATGTAGGGACTCGAGAGCGAGTCGAGATCAGAATGGAGCAACGAAAGCTCAGTAGAGTCGGGAGTTACCGGTTAGTCACGATCGTTGTCATGGAGATAGAGGGTTTTTGAGAAAAATTGTATCTCTATGGACAATGGGTTACGGTTGAAGACCGTTTAGTGACAGGAGATAGGAGATCTCTCAATGGGAGCAATGATGCCAGCTCGAGATAGCAGGATGTCAGCTTCGATTGTCAGATGAGAAGAGTCGTCAGGCTGAAAAGCTAACTATGTTGTCAGCTTAATATAGCAGACCTAGTGACAGGTGAGATTGACAAGTGTCGGTGTCTCGAGTGAGACTTACTAGCCGATGTGTGAATTCTCGATATTCAGAATCGAGACTCGGTTGGCGAGAGTTGTGTTGGAACTTTGAAAGCTCCGATGAGGGTTGGTCACGATGAGGTTGGATACGGTCACAGAGGGCTGAGTTGAGTCTCAACATCCGTTGAATTGTGGTTCACGTCAAGTGACGTTGTGTACCGACGTATACTGTGGTTTATGTCCGATGTGAACTATTACACGAGGATGCTCTGAGTGAGGAACAAGATTGGATCTCCACCGTTTGGTTGTGGAATTGGGCGAGTTTGAATTTCGAGGATGAAATTCTTTAAGGAGGAAAGATTGTAACGACCCGTCCCAAATTTATGGGGTTAATTAAGAATTAATTGAGGATTAGCAAGACTAATTGGGACTTAGTCAAGGACTATGGGCCTTTCGGGTTGAAATTAAGGTTTTGCCCCGAAACGAGGGTAAAATGTTGACTTTTGACCTGGGAGGTCCAATGCACATGGATCGAGGACAGTTACATAGGTTGAGTCGATATGAATTCGCAGATAGGCGGCACGTCAAAGTCGAACATCGTACGGGAAAGTTATGGGTCACAGAAGGTTCCGAGTACTATTGCATGTTTTACGAGAAAAAGTTGCCAATTGTCCTTTAATGGGGCCTAGATATTTGTTTCAGACCCAATGGATGAGTGACAATCTGTTGCTCACCAAACACACATACATGCATCTCTCCCATTCCCATTTTCATTCTAACCAACCCGTACCCAAACCCCAATCCCTTAACCCTCACATGGTTTGATCTGAGAGAGTGACTGAAGTTGGCTGAGAGACCAGGAAATGGCGAGGAGGTGGCAGGGCCGCCGTAGATGACAGAGATCACCGCTGGAAACAAGTAACCTTAAACCTTTTTTATTTTTAAAATTTGGTTTCTCGTTTTGGACATTTGGGGTGGCTTTTGTTCATTGGGTTGTGTTTTTGGTGGTTGTACGAGTCGCTCGGGATCAAAAATAAGGGCTGGGCACGGCGGGGCAGCTCAGGCAGGGAGCTGGAAATTGGGTCGTCACTGTTTATCCATAAACAGGTATGACTTTGATCGATTTTCTTAGTTTTGATTAAGGGGATCTATTCCTATGGATTAGACGATCGTGTAGGAAGAAACGAGATCGAATTTGGGTTAAAATTGACGATTTTAGGGCTAGGTCAAGGTCGTGGGTCTGCGCGACCCAGTTGCAGACATACGAGTTGACCCGCCCAAGGTTGAAGACGAGATGATGTCATCATGTCAAATCTGCCAGGTGTTAGAGGTGGACCAATGAGCAACGACACGTGTCATATGCCCAATAAGCAATGACATGTCAGTGACGTGGCCCAATCAGCTGCTGCCACGTGTCACTGACATGTTAGTGACGTGGACTAGTAGGATGTTGACACATGGCGCTGTCAAATCTGACAGGTGCCAAAACCTGTCAGGCTGACGTCAGTAGTGGCGCCATCATTGACTGCTGACGTCAACATTGACTTTTACGTTGACCCCGTGAGTGGGGGCGCGTGGACATGAATTTCGAGATGAGACCATTTCCATTTTAAAGGTTTCGACAATTTGAATCCAATGATGGTAGTTTCAGGTCGATCAGAGATCGTTTGATAGGTTAAATAAAGATTTTTCTCCTCGGGAAGCGTGTTCGAGACACGTTGACCGTTCCAGAATGTATGAGGGTTTATGATATGGACTTGTATAGGTTATTAGTAACCTTTGAGTATGAGACAGGTCCAAACGTCCCGAAGAGTATGGATTAGCCCCGGAGTGTCTTACGACACGTATTTCAAGGCGCAGCTTGGACAGTCTGTGAGTGGAGCTTTTTTTTTTTTATGAATATGATGCATTCTTAAATGTTTTATATGTGTTTATAACATGATTTTAGATGCCATGAGTGCATGTGATTTAAATATAATTTTTTTGGCATTTTCGTGGAAAATGCGTTATTTCACATAGTTCATGATTTATGTTTCATGTAATATTCAGGTTTTGACCAAGTATTCTACGTTCGTGTGTTTTATATGATTTTGAGGGTTTCACAGACAAGCGTGAAACCGAGGATTTGAGAAATGGTTTTAAAAGATTTCACGGAGATGCATGAAATCGAGATTCGGGCACGAGACCTAGTTAAAAGACCTTGACATGGCGTGAAGTTAGGGATGATTTGGGAAGTGTTTTGGAAATGGTTTCCGAATCTGGAAAGATGTTTGATCATGTTTCGGGCATGAGACCCAGTTGTGTATTTGACAGGATTCGAGGAATCCTGGACTATATTTGGGGAATGAGACCCAGTTGTGTATTTGATAGGATTTGAGGAATCCTGGAATGTGAAGCGTCGTTGGACACTGGTTTTCAGGTTGTGACCCATTTGGTGATAATTTGAGCATACGACCCTATTTATGATTTTCGGGTTAGAGTTTTGGTCACAACGGGTGATGTGGTCACACCGACGATATCGATCGGTGATGTGTTCCCAATGATATAGAGATGGTCGTGACAGGTGATGTGTTCACGACGACGAGATCGGTCGGTGATGTGTTCACGACGATCTAGAGATGGTCGCGATGGGTGATGTGTTCACAGCGAGGAGATAGGTCGGTGGTGTGTTCACGACGATCTAGAAATGGTCGCTACGGGTGATGTGTTCACGGCGACCAGATCGTTCGGTGATGTGTTCCCGATGATCTGGAGACGGTCGCGACAGGTGATGTGTTCACGGCGACACTAAGGTGAGGATGTGATGAGTTCCCACGTGGTTCTGTGGTGGGACTGATGTCCCACGTGTTTTATGGTTTTGGGCTGAGGCCCTGTATGTGTTTCTGTTTGGGCTGAGACCCTGTGCTATTTGGTTTTGGGCTAAGACCCTGCGTGATTTGGTTTTGAGCTGAAACCCTTTCGGTTTTGGGCTGAGATCCTGCGTGATTTGGCTTTGGGATGAGACCATGTATGATTTGGTTTTAGGCTGAAACCCTATATGATTTGGTTTTGGGCTGAGACCCTATAGAGGTAATGGCTTTGATTGAGAAGTATTTTTCATTGGGATTTGATTTGGGAAGCAATATGTCTTACTTTCGAGAAAGTATTTGAAATGCAGTTTTATGATGCATGCATACTTTTACGTGAAGGGTATAAGTGTATTTTTGTGGAAATATTTTTATAAACTGATATTTTGTCCACTCACTACTTTTATGGTTTTTAATACCTTTCAGGTTGATAGCGGATGCGAGCTGTAGTAGAGATCGAGACATCACATGCTAGTACAGATCCTAGCGTAATCTGGCTAACCCCGAGCGGGTGACAAGTTTATCCCTGATCTGACACGCGGTGTCAGACGGGAGCATACACATCCCACGATAATACGGGAGGATTGGGATGGGTCCTGTTACAAAATATGTCCATTGTGAGATTACCAAAATGCCCTTAGTATCAAAATTACCAAAATACCCCTAACTAATTTAGACCCGTAATGAACTCATTCGATCTTCGATTTGACATACCGCTTGTCTATGAATTTAGGATTCCAATCCTACGTAATGGCCCTTACAAAATGTTCAAATAATACCCGATACAAAAAAATCAACTTTTGACCTTATAAGGGCAAAATCGTCCATTTACATACAAAATTTTCATATTACATTTCTCGAATTTTCGGGCATTACAACTTACCCCCTTTAAGGAATTTCGTCCCCAAAATTTGAATGTATTCCTCTAACAACTAAGGACACAAGGCTTACATCAACTTTATTACACAACAACAAAATATTTCTCTCTCCCTTTCTCTAGGATTTCAGAGCAACACAATCACCTAGATCCACCCTCTAGTGTCTTTTGTGCCTCTCGCAGTGTAAGAGTAGTTACCGAGCTTGTGGGCCATAAGATTGACCACGACCCCATGTTTACCTCTGGCCTTGCTAGTCCCACCAGTAGAAGTTTGACTCCCTTCTGCTGCGCTAGAAGTCGATACTACCCTTTGAACTTGATTTCCAACATCAAAGCTTGTTGTGATGCCACCTGGCCGGTGCAGATAATCCCTACAAAAAAAAAAAAAAAAAAAATTGGCTGTACCAAGTCGTCCATGTCGATCACTCTGCTTTCTAGTCGTCGTTGGGGTCTCCAAGCCTCCCTTAGAAAGCCCCACAATAGGAGCATCGCTGGTTATATCAATTAGAGCAGATCGGTCTGGTTGTTGTTTCCCCATTTCTTGGTCTGGCTATATCAAGCTGTTGTTGTAAGACTGTTTAGTATTCAGTCTTGATTTTCAACAATGAAATACAACTTCTCTTTCTTTCTTCCAGACTCCTTTACACGCCCCTCCTTTTTTTTTTTTTTTTGAGTTTGGTTAACTGTTGGCTTTATAGTTGCTTATATTGAATTGTAACTTTTTTTTACATACTTTTTCTGTTTTTCGTTTGTTTCTGTTATGATGCTAGTACGTTAGGACCTCTATGTTGGAGGTTTGGCCTCTTAAATTTGTATTGTTGCCTTGAATTTTATATATCAAATCTTGTTTATTTATCAATTTGCTAAATCATTTAAATCATATGTACTGTTTTTTTGAAGGTTGAAGGCTAGCTAAAGGATTACATGGTATTTGAAGATACGATTACTTCGGGACTTTTATGGTGCGTTGTTGGAAGTTTGATTATCTCTTGCATTCTTTTTCTAACTTTTGGAATGTTTTTGTTTTATGTGTATATATATATATATATATAGAAAGCATAACGATTCAAATGAAAGCAAATGCAGATAATGTAGCATTCGGTTAGTAAGTATAAAAATGAGTTCGAACAAAAAAAAAATAAGAAAGCATATTAGAGAAAGAGGAATCGCACATCTAAATAACATATATATAAGCACACTAAAGTAAACACTTTTAACCATCCTAAAAGACAGTGGAGAGAAATATTGAAATATAAAGAACAAGAAGTCATAGCATATATGTAAGAGCTAGACATTGGTTTTTGGGTTGTAGCTGGTTTCTATGCTTTAGTTTTTGGGTTGTTGCTGTTTTCTATTGCTTTAGTTTTTGGGTCATAGCATAAAGTAAACACTTCTAACCATCCTAAAAATCGTGATATTCCTTGGTGGTATGTACTGTAATTTTTATATGCTTTAGTTTTTGGGTTGTAGCAGTACTTTAGCTTTTTAGGTGTTGGTTTCCCATCAGATGTTTTTTCGTTGCAATGGCAATAATGCACCTCTCTTGTGGGGTAATAAATCGGGGCTGAAGTTCACTCAAAGCATTGTGTTTTTGGTGGTTAGTGTCTTGCTGTTATTGTCACTCTCTTAGTTCATTGATATATAGGATGATGAATCAGATATATTCTCGGCAGCCTGATTTGAAATTTCAAACTGTTGAGGAACAATTTACTTATTTTTGAGTATTCTAAAAAGTAAGGCACTAACCTAATTGTTGCTTTTACATTTTGTATGCATGGTTACTCGTATTTTTTGATGCCAAATGCCTATAAACATGAGAGCAACAAGACCGGTAGAAAAACTAACTTGTGGTTTTTGGTTGCGGTGTTGATATATAAGATTTATTACATATACCATTTATTACTTGTGAATTTGTCACTAGAGCAATAATATCTCACAAGGTTCAACACTTTATCACATATAAGATTTTATTACTTGTAAATTCTTTCACTGACAATTTTTTTTTTGTTAGGATAAAATCTCCCCCCGAATTAAATCACTTAGTTGCTACTCATGGTGAGGAAATGGCAGAGTTGAGACAACAATCCTAAGTAGCAGTAAGGGGTTTTGAGACTCATCATAGAGTTTGCAATTATGGAGTAGGGGTTACACCTAACATGATGCCTTGACATCTTTATCATATCTATCACGGAGGGGAGGATAATATGCTCGTATGGAATCACCAGCATTTGTTACTTATTTTTTCTTTCCTTTAGTTATGTATTTTAATAATTGATGGACTTTGAGAGATCATCTTAAGAATTTTTATATTACTCTTGTGTTGGACATCTAGAGATACTATCCATATATGTTGAATTGTTACTCTTTTGTTTCATAAATTCTAGGTAAAGTATTTATACATCATTTGTTTATATTTCTTTAATTTTAGTTTACAGAAAAATCATAATTATGCAATGAATTTAAAATATAATTATATAAAAATTGAAAAAAATATTGGATTGCGGATTAATAAAAATTGAATGGAATAGAGCTTCATAGATGTATTTAACATTTTTTTAAATATATAGCAACATTGACAACTGCCCCCAAAAAACTTCTCCCTAAAACACACCTTATTCACCCCTAAAAAACTTACACAACCACCCCTACACACTTTCCAAATTCAAATGATCCTACATGGCAAAAAAAAAAAAAAAAAACTAGGGGCGGATATTCATCTCTTTCCGCTCCTAATTAATAGCAACGGTTTTTATAGAGGCATTTCCTATATCCGCCCCTCATATTATTAGAGGCAAATAGTCTTCTACTTTTGCCACTATTTGAATTATTAGAGGCAAATATATTCCACTCCACTTCTTCGTTTTTTGTAGTGAAACCTCTTCTTCGACGTCTCGTCATCGCCTCTGAATGTTCTGCCAACCTATGACATGATTCCAACTGACATTCATTTTCAATTGATGATTTCTAGAATTTCTTACTTGATACAGGCTTGAATGTGAAATAAATAATTTATTTTTATACACTTGTGATTTCAATTTTCACAGTTCAATTCCAGTACTTTTATCTTTCATTACTTGTACTTCCATTTCCATTTCAATACAAAATAGATTTTCTTAAGTAGAGATAAGTACTCGGAAAAGACCATCTAAGCGTGGTTCACAATTGTCTAAGTCAGGATACCATCTTTGAGTATTAGTATGATATTTCGATCTTGACATGAGAGAACTTGGGACCCTTAACCATCCTGACCACCGAAATAAAAACTTGGCCAACTTGAATATCATGGTGAATGCATGAACTTGGACTACACTGGAAAGAAAATTATTAAAGTCTTTGGATATATTAAAAAGAAGGCATAAAAAAGAATAGCACAAGCTAAACTTGTCCGCTTGTCTCACAATCATTTGATCACAAGAAAGGTTCTTGTCTCACTCTGTATAGTAACAACCTCTGCTAGTGGCATGCCTTGTAACGATCCAGACCCGGGAGAAAAGTGAATTTGGGGAAAATTTGAGTCAAAAGTCAATTTTGCCTTTGGAAAAGTCAAAATGTTGACTTTTTTATATGAACCTCTTTTGAGAATTCTCGGAAGGTCATTACGAAGGTCTTGTGATTTTGAGTTCGTAGACAGGTAGCATGACAAAGTTAGAGATCAGGTGAAGAAGTTATGGGTCAAAATGGTGAAAGGAAAAATGGTAATTTCGCCATCAAGGGCATTTTGGTCATTTTTCATAAAGGCATATTGGATTGTGACAAGTGTCAAGATCCAGTGAAGCCTAGAAATCTCTCCATCGACTTACCACTCTATATAATTGTGTTGGGGGTGCTAATGTGAGTTTCGGTGGGCATGAACCAAAACCCACAAAAACTATGAACGACCATAACCCCGTGAAGGAAGAGAGACCATAGAGAGAAAAAGATGAAGGCAAGAACCAAAGAAGGAAAAGGGCTGAGGAAGAGGCTTGAGAAAGAAGAGAGGAACTTCCCAGACTCGTGAGATCACGGTGAACTCGAAAAAGGAAAAACACGAAGGTTGATGGTTGAGTTGATTTCTTGACATCGAAGCATGAAAATAAGTTTAGTAATCATCCTTGCGTGTCCAGGCGGTCTCCCTAGGCCAATTATTTGAAGATTTAGATGCGAGGACACAGCTACAGAGGAACTGGAAGCCATGGTCGTGAAGCTTGGAAGTTCGAACTGTAAAATACAGGTAAGGTTTTGAAGGTTTGAGGTCATGGATCTCTTTATGGGTTTGGTTAGATGAGATTAGGCAGTTTAAACAACAAAATTGGACGTAGAAATCACTTTTTTAAGTCGGGTCGAAAATGCGGGTCGGACGACCCGAGTTGCAGTGCAACCGGATTTGTCGAGAGGAAGAAGGAGACTGTGCCTTGACTCTTGAAGCCCCCGTGCAGGGACTTCCTTGGGCACGTGGGGGTGTGTAATGGGTGATTTGGAGGTGTTGTCAACACACAAGTTGTAGTAATCGATGTTACGAATCCAACAGTATAATTCTCGAGGCAACCAGATATCGTCTTGAGGCAGTTTGAACTGTTAAAATGTTTTGGGTCCATTTTAATTCGTTTAAAAATCTAAAAAATTATGTGATTCCCGTATAAGTTAATTAGGGTGGTTAGTGACCCTTCTAGGTGATTTTTGACAAGAATTAATGTTCTTGGATTTTACGGAAAAACGTGTGGTTTGATTCGATTGTATGTGATTTTCGGTGTGAGTGGAGTTTTATTATATCTAAAATATTATTCATGCATATTTAAGTGTTTTAAATGTGCTTCTATGTGTTTTTGATGATATTGGGTGATTGGACTTTTTATGTGATTTTCGGTGATTTTATATTTAAATATTATTTTATTGCACATTTTACGAGGTTTCATAAATTATATTTTTGAGTATCGTTCAAACATGTTTTTGGTTTGGATATGATTTATGATATGAGATATTGTGATATTAGAGTCTTGGTGATTTTCCTATTATTTTTGGATGGTTTTTGGAAGTATTTTTTATGGCATGTTTTTACGGTGTTTGGGATGGAATTGTGATTTGGGCTTAGGCCTGGGTTTTTCTATTTGATTCAGGTTTTGAATTTGGTTTGGGTTAAGTAAATGGAGCCTATATGTGACATGATTATGTGATTTTGGATACTTTGGGTTCTGGATGTGATATATGTGTGTGATATGATGTGATGTGAAAACCCTCCTCGAGGTTCTAGATTGGTCGGACGGTCTTGGACGTCAAGGTAATGCTTTGTAGTTTCTGAGACTGATATTGTGATGGGAACCATCAGATGTCGAGGTAATGCTCCGTAATTTCCAAGACTAGTGAGTAGTCATAGACGCCAAGGTAATGCTCCATAATTCCTGAGACTAGGACCATGACCCAGACGTCGAGCCTAGGGCTCCATTAGTTCCTGAGCCAGTTTACTCTCAGACATCGAGCTTGGGGCTCTGTTGGTTCCCGAGTGATATTAGCCTACTGGTAGTGCACATTGACATGATGTTTCACCTTGCAGGCATCGAGGTTGGGCCAGTTGATATGATAAACCTTTATTTTCATCTACTCACACAGTTTGATTGGTTTTGATACCAGTCAAGGCTGTTGCATGAGAATCAAGACTATTTAAGAAGCGGAGGCATGAATTCACGATTAAGCAGGTGTCTCTTGTCTGACAAGGTTGCAAGGGTACACTTGGGTTTTGAGTCACCTGTCAGAAAGGAGAAGGGCCCAAATGTGGTTTATGATTTGTTTCCAAGGTCGAGTCCTGTCAACTTGGTATCAGAGCTTGGGTTCTGATATGTGCCTGAAATTGTCATGCCTCTGAGATGTGAGCCTCATGCACAGTCTGGTAGTAAGACAAGAATAGGAACCTTGGGGTAGGTTTTAAGGCTGGTTTTGAATTGGTTATATGTGATATGTGTTGTTAGTGAGACCCATTTGGTTTAGTGAGATGTTATATGTGTTGTATGAAAGTGTGCATTCTAAGTATTCGTAATGTTGGATTGGGTCAGTGGTGTAATTAGTGGATGTCACATACTGATGAAGGAAAACAATGGTATAATTTCATATATTATGTGAGCTCTCTTGTGAGAGTTAGTGTAATCGTCGGTCTATTGGACTCAAATGAGATAAACGAATACGTCTCTTTGGTTGGAATAAGTGTTAAGGAATAGTGTGATGAAAGGCCTTCTATTAGATACGACATGTGTCATTATGTTTTGATTGGCACTTATATGTATTAGCATTGATTTGAATCGTGATTATTGAATAGGGACTCCAATAGGAGTTGAAGGTGAGTTTAGATATTGGAGTCGGGTTATGGCCCAAGAGAAAAGTTGGAAGATAGAAAACTTGATAATAAGGCTTTGGAATGGGATCCGAAGCGATGTTATGGGCCCAGAACATGGAACATTTTATGATAGTTATAAACCGACCATATGAAATCAGTTAGGATGATACTTAAGGGATGTATAAACCCCCCTTGCATTGGGTAAGAGGCTGAGAAATGATGGTATTGAACTGGAATTTGAACATCTTACGTTGGATATGGAAGTGTTTTATCCTTCGAGATAGAAGACCGTGAATTTTTAGTGATAGTTAGGGTTATTATTGGGGAGATTTTCTCTACGTGCATTTAATAGGTTTTAGTTTGATTGACAAGTGTGATTTCCTGAGATAAGATGATAATGTAAATTAAGAGGGTTTGAGATTAGTTGATTAGTATGAGGAAGTTACATGTGGTTACAGTTGTGTTTTTTGTGCACAAGGAAGTTGTAAGTAAGAGAAAAAGAACTGTGATGTACTTTGAGGCCCCAATATAGTAGAAAATATTGGAAGGCTTTGCGAACTAAAAGAGATTTGAATAAAGATGACAAGCTGGAAGAACTGGGTTGGAATTGAGGATGTGTTATCTGGTATTGGTTAAAAGGAGGAGTGTAAGGAAGATAGTACATTGAGTAAGGAAGCAAGTGAAAATCTATGTTACGACTATATGACGTTAGGTAGTGGTACTAAGGAATACCACCATTCATGCAAAATGTTTGTTAAGGTGACCTGAGGCTATTGTAATAGAGTTAAGATAGATATTGTATTACGTCAGTAAGCTAGGAATGTTGTGATGGAAGCCACGTAAGTGTTGTTGTTGCCTCCAAGTCATGGGGCAGTGTGGGATTTACTTAGAGATGAAGTTGGTATTCCAACCTGGTAGTACTTAGAGGAAGTGAGGTAAGGATTGTAGATTGGTTAAGTGGTCAACTACATGGAGTTATAAAATTAAATGTGTCTAGTTGAAAGTCAAGGAAGTCTAGGATCAGTCCAGTGCGACTGCCCAGTTTTTTTTAGAAACATAAAAGATAATATTGCATGGAGTTCCTGTTAGTATAAGACCTTATAGAATTGTGGTGAGGATAAGGTGAATGGAGATAGTTGGTATTACCTTTGACATCCCCTAAGTATGTATGATGATGTAGAGATTTCGGACATAACAACACACCTGGGTTAAAATAAAGAAGAAGATCTAGGAAAAGAGAAAGCAAAGAAAAGTGTTATGCGATTCAGCAGATTTGTAAAAGGAAAGATAAACAGTGAAGGGAAATTAGAGAAGTTGTATGCTCCCATGTGTAAGTGTTGGATACAAGTATTGGAATTAAGGAAACATTAGTGACAACAATGTTATTTGAAGTAGTGGTGTAGTGATGTGGATATTGATTGAGGATTGTAGAAGCGTGACTCAAAGGAAGTCCTAAATCCAACCAGGAGGAAAAGTTAGGAAGTGAACTTATTTGGTCAAGGTTCCAGATAATGAATGGGAGTTTGGGAGGAATTCCAGTTTTAATTGCAGAACCAAATTTGGTTAAGTTTAAGAGTAGTGTTTAAGTTTAAGTTGTGTAATTTGGGGAAGAATACTTTAGGACACTTCAAAGATGTGATAGTACCTAACTCTCATTTAGTAACTTTTTAGCTTGGGAAGCGAGTCAAGGGTAATGTTTGATTGTGGGATTTGTGTGATTAGTTGCAAATTGGAATTGACATTAAGGTTATAGGCTCTCGATAATCAAGTTCAAGATATCCTCAGATGGTCCAAGTTGGGACATAAGTAGGTGCATATTGTTAGTAGGCAACACGATTGACATTTGAATAGAAACTTGTCTTAGCCTGGTTTTACTGCTGGTGTGATATAATTTGCAAATTATTGTATGATGTCCTTACTAATATGATAAGAGTTAGTACGTAACTTGAATAGTATCCTAAGGTGATTTATGTGAATTGGTAGTGTGACTTATTGACTTGATTTTGGTATTCTTGAACTCCGCATTTCAATAGGTCAATATGGATATAAGGTATACTAACTGGAAGGAATTTAGACCCCACATTGGTTAAAAAGTTGATTAATTATCGTGTTTCATGGTTACGAATATGTGGGTTAATTTAAATGAATCAATTGTTGAGATCTCGATGGGTAAGTTTTGAAGTAAAAGTTGTGCCTCAAGTTGTTAATCATTATAATTCAGGTTAGAGATGATAGATAATTCTGTTCAGCTAATAGAGGCTAGCTTGGAAGGAGTAATCGAATTTTACTCATGTCCAAAAGTAATTAGGATGGTTTTGGACACGGTTAAACAATGTTGATTTGGTTTATGAGTCGGTTATACGTCATTGTGTTATATAAAGATGCTTGGATATGAGGCTTTTGTGGGCATTAGAAAATGATGTTATTGTTAAAGTGATAACCACAAGAATATGAATAGGACTTTAACTTTTGTGCGGGTTTTTCGAGGTTCAGATTGTAGTCTTTGTAACATCCCGAATATTCAAGAATATGAAAAATGACGATTTTACCCTTATTAAGTCAAATTGTTGACTTTTATGTGGAAATATTTTGGAAATTCCGAGAAGGTTGTTACGAAGATCTCGAGATACTGAGAATATACACAAGCAGCACGTTGAAATCAGAGTTTGGTTGATGTAGTTATGAGTCAAAAATGGTGAAAGGTAAAATGGTAATTTTGAACTAAGGGTATTTTGGTCATTTTTGTATGAAAGGCCTAGGTTATTCTAGAATGTTCAATAATTATCCCCTTATTCTCTCTATTACCGACTTACTCCATGTTATATGTATCCATATAATTGTGTGAGAGGAAAAGGAAAGAAAAAAGATGGGTTTTACGGGAACTAGGTGGGTATGCACCGAAAGAGAAGAAAGTCGAAGAAAGGAATGAAACCCGTGAGAAAAAGGAATAGGGAGAAGAGAATAGAGTATGACGGGGGTGAATGGAAGGGTAAGAGGAAGAAGAGAGGTTCAGTTTAAGCTAGAGAATGCGGTGCCACTCAGAACCCGAGAACAAATCGCATGGACCCATGGTTAACCGTGAAGGTCCAACTTGCTTGAAGGTTCTTGGAGTGAAAGTGAGGGATCTCAAAGGATGAGGAGAGTTCTGTGATCATTTAGAGGCAGGAAATAAGGCGTTGAACCCTAGGAGATCGTCAAATGACTTAGGGAAGCCATGGTCGAAAGGTCCCAATAGTTGTACCACAACTTCAGTTATGTTTCTCTCCATTTGAACATTATAAAGATCTTCCTAAGCTGGATTAAAGTTGATTGGACGTTTGGAACATCTGTTTTGTTCGTGAAATGGCTAAGAAACCGTCGAGTCACCGTAAGGGTTCGGACGAGTCGAAACCAGAAATCTGGGTCTAGAAGATAACTCTATGGCTAGCATGTGGCCACCACGACCAGAGAGTCTCCCTGGTGTGTGGCGGCGAGTGCAGCGTCGACTGGCCGTCCTATTTTCATGAAAATTATTCCTTACATTATTCTGAATTTATCAGTATTAGGTTTGTGTTATTTGGCTGTCTTTTGGGTACGGTTTTGGACGAGAAAAGAGTTTAGTTTATATTTGGATTTAAATATGTTTAATATTAATTACAAGAAATTAAATAGTATAATTGGTTAGCGACCCTTAATTATCTAGTTGGTTTAATGATGAGAAATAAGGTGTTGATCTTGAATTATTGTTTGAACTAATTAAAAGGTTTTTATAAGTATCTTAGTCTTACAATTAAGGACTTAACTAACACTATACTTAGCCATGGTTATGGTTTTGGTTAAGTAGTGTTATGCATAGGATTTTGGTTGTGAATAAGGAATTGGGGATTTTATAGTTGGATTGATAATTAAATAGTCTAACTTGGTAGTTTACATGTTCAATTAGAGAAACTATAAATTATACATTAGAAGACTAAAGCGATTTATGTTTTGGGATATAATTGAGTAAAGTAATTGGTGGTTAATCATAGTTAGTAAAACTTGTGATTACTATTAGACATTAGCGGTAAACTGTTGGGTGGTTATAAGTTAGTTTGAGAATTGGAGCATAGAAGGATTGTTTAAGTTTGTAGTTTAGTTCTACATGTAAACTACCTATTACTATTATTAGTAATGTCGTAAAAGTCGTTATGTCAGCTTAGATAAGTCACGTTGTGTAGTATGGTTATAAAAAAATGTGGGAATAACATATAACTTGATTTTCAGTTATCCTACGAAATGCTAGTAGATACCACCACTTGGCAGGGAGTGGGTTGGATGCAGGTGGTACCCCGTAAGATGGATTTTGGTTCCCAATGATTAATGTGAGCAGGTGTGTTAGAAAATCCCTGGTCTGGCAAGAGGTTGGTAGACGAGAGCAGGACCAATTCGGTTTCCGTGGTAATTATGGACGGGTCCTGTTAACTTATTTATGGGTATATGGTACGTATTAGTATGATGAAGGAGTAAGTTTTCTAACGAAATAACTAATTGAGATGTTAGAATGTTGGAAATGTTATTTATTAAATTTGATGTGTGTTAGTGAGAATAGGTATTATTGAAATGGAAATTGTAAGGAAACATGGTAAGGAAGATACCCTAGGAAATATTGATATTGTCTGGTCAGTATTAGATTATGACAGGTGTAGGACGTGATTTAGACGAGAATTGGGGTATTGGCCTACTCGTAGAGCCATAATTTGAGATTTTGGATACTTGAGATAATAAGTGGTTATGCTTGAAAATGAGATTGGAAAACCCATTATCTATGTTGTGATTATGGTGGTGAGTAGGTGTCCTGCAACTTAATTGTCCAATTTGAGTATGGACATAGTAGAAGTTAACGATCCGGACCCTTGAGGAAAAGTGAATTTGAGGAAAATTCGAGTCAAAAAATGATTTTGCCCTTGGAAAAGTCAAAATGTTGTCCTTTTTTAAGGATCTCTATTGAGAATTTCGAGAAGGCTGTTACGAAGGTCTCGCGATCCTGAGTTCGTAGACAAGTGGCACGCAAAAATCAGAGATCGGCTGAAGAAGTTACGGGTCAAAATGGTGAAAAGCAAAATGGTAATTTTGCTACCATTGGCATTTTGGTCATTTTTCATAAGGGCCTATTGGATTGTGACAAGTGTTAGGATCCAGAGAAGTCTAGCAATCTCTCCACCGACTTACCACTCTATATAATTGTGTTGGAGGTGCTAGTGTGAGTTTCGGTGGGCATTAACCAAAACCCACAAAAACCATGAATGACCATAACCCGTGAAGGAAGAGAGACCAGAGAGAGAAATAGATGAAGGTGAGAACCAGAGAATGAAAAGGGTTGAGGAAGAGACATGAGAAAGAAGAGAGGAACTTCCCAAACCCGTGAGATCACCGTGAACTTGAAAAAGGAAAAACATGAAGGTTGATGGTTGAGTTGATTTCTTAACATGGAAGTTTGAAAACAAGTTTAGTAATCATCCTCGCATCTCCAGGCTGTCTCCCTACGCCAATTGTTTGAAGATTTAGACATGAGGACCCAGCTGCAGAGGAACTATAAGCCATAACCATGAAGCTTGGAAGTTCGAACTATAAAATCAAGGTAAGGTTTTGATGGTTTGAGGTCATGTATCTCTTTCTGAGTTGCAGTGCAACCGGGTTTATCGCGAGGAAGAAGGACACTGTGCCCTGACACATGAAGCCTATGCACATGGACTTCCTTGGGCACATGGGGGCACGTGCTGGGTGCTTTGGTGGTCTTGTCAACACAAAAATTGTAGTATTCGATGTTATGAATCCAACGGTACAATTCACGAGGCGATCATATATCATCTCGAGGCAGTTTGAACTGTCTGAATATTTTGGGTCTCTTTTAATTAGTTTACAAATCCCAAAAAATTATGGGAATCCCATATAAGTTAATTAGGGTGGTTAGTGACCCTTCTAGGTATTTTTTTACATGAATTGACATTCTCAAATTTTACAGAAAGACGTGCAGTTCGGTTCGGTTGTATGTAAAGTACGTGTGAGTGGACTTTTATTTTATCTAAAGTATTATGCATACTTTTTTAAGTGTTTTAAATGTGCTTCTATGTGTTTTAGATGATATTTGGGTGATTGAAGTTTTTATGTGGTTTTCGGTGATTTTATATTTAAGTATTATTTATTACACATTTTACAAAGTTTCCATAAATTACATTTTTGAGTATCATTCAAACATGGTTTTGGTTTGGATATTATTTATGATATAAGATATTGTGATATTTGAGTCTTGGTGATTTTCCTAAAACTTTTGGATGATTTTCGGAAGTATTTTCGAGGGCACGTTTTTACGGTGTTCGAGATTGAATTGTGATTTGGGCTTAGGCTGGGGTTTTGCTATTTGATTCGGATTTTGAATTTTATTTGGGTTAAGGAAATGGAGTCTATACGTGACATGATTATGTGATTTTGGACACTTTGGGTTTTGGATGTGATATATGTGTGAGATATGATGTGATGTGAAAACCTTCCCCGAGGTGTCAGATTGGTTGTATGGTCTTGGATGTCGAGCTAGTGCTCTGTAGTTTTCGAGACCGATATTGTGATGGGAAGTCTCAGACGTCGAGGTAATGCTTCATAATTCCTGAGAGTAGTGAATGTTCCGTTATTCCTGAGACTAGTGAGTAGTCTCATGATATGACCCGTCCCAATCCCCACGGGATTAACGCGGGATGACCCAGCGGGCTATCAGAGTACGCCAGGAACCGGAGGAGATATGTGATATCTCGGTCTCTACTACAGTCCATATCCGCTGTCAACCTGAAGGGCAGTCAAAACATTAAAATCTGTGAATGAACAAAACAAAGAGTTTATAAAAACATTTCATAAGAACATTTGTACCCTTCACTAAAAAGCATGCATGCATTCGAAAACCATTTAATCCAAAAGAACCATATGTGGGAACTAAGCCCAAAACCATAACCGAAAGAACCGTAAAGAACCAACCATACGGGCCACTGCCCAAATCCATAAAGATACCAACCATACGGGCCACTGCCCAAAACCATACGGGCCACTGCCCAAATCCATACGGGACTCAGCCCAAAACCTGTACACATCACATATCATATATCGTATATCACATATCATATATCATACATACATATAATTCACACAACCAATCCAGTCACGGTTTCCAAAGCTACGCGCGTGCTACCCGGGGTCTCAACCCAAGTCTTTCAGGGTTCAAGGTCAATGTCCGTAGACCAATAACCCATCCCGAGGTTACGATCCAAGCCTTCCTGAGAGTAAGGAACCCAACTGGAGGGTGACTCCACTCAGTCGGTGCTCCGTGACTACTTCGGGGTCCACCCAGGCCAACGACCCTCCCCGAAGGAGATAGATTTAAGTAAAGGAACGTATATGAATATATATACATATATATATATAGCGAACTCATTCATACCATTCATATACATATAGAAAATATATTTAGAACCTTTCAAAGGATTCATGCCCGGTTCCCATAAACCGTCATGTATCATAGAATCCTTTCAAGGGTTTATGCTCAGTCCCCATAGACCGTCATGTATCAAAAAATCCTTTTAAGGGTTCATGCCGGTTCCCATAAATCGTCATGAACCTGGAAATCCAATTAGGGTCATCAATGTAAAGTAACTGGGTCTTGTGCTTGAACACATGACTCAACTGGGCATCGTGCCCGATATCTCAGGGCCAGTCACGACTCCGATCATAGTGATGCGGGCAACCATTCATCCAGGACCGCCCTCAATCCTGGTATGTCGCCGTGAACGAATCAACCGACGCGACCACCACAAGATCATGGTGCACTAAACACCGATGGATATCCTGAACCGTCAGCACTCCGAAGTCGAGCCTTCATCGGTTGTCCGACCACAGATCGTGCGTCGTGACCTCTCCGGAAAGAACATATCCTAGTCCGGAGGCAAGCGTCGTATCGTCCGTCGCCGTGCACATAGCACCTGTCGTGACCTCGATTCAGACCCGTAGGTAATAAATAGAGTCATATGCCCTAGACAAAATAAAATGGGTCTCATAACCGAGTTTATCCTTTTGGAAATACAAATCCATTTCATTTAAACCAACAAAGAAGTACAAACCCGTATTGGCACCGTATAAGGCCGAAACCTCGAAATACGTGCCAATATGTAACCACACTCAAATGCACTCATGGCATCACCAAAAAAGTATTAAATCATATAATAAACATTTATGCATGCACCAATTTAGAAAACAAGGTCCACTCACAGGTCGTCCGAGCTGCCGCCTAGATATGCGTGCCATACGGCTCTCCCGAGCCAATCATCGTCACTGGGACTCCGAAACCTGTCCAAATTGTAATAGAAGGTTACTAACTACTTAAATAACCTCCCACTAAAGCCCCGTAATTTTCTGAAATTTTTAACTATTTTTAATCCCGATCCTAAATCTTTCAATGCCCCGAACATTATCGAGATGGTGTCTGATCGACACGAAACTAGTCCCAAAATGTTCGTTACATCGAATAGAAGATTTCACGTGTTGAAGACGTTCCCAAAAGATTAGACACGCGCCCCCATGTGCCCAGGGAAGCCACTGCGCGTGAGCCCACGCGCCGGGCACTGTAGCTTCATCTTCAACCCTTGGCCGGTTCGGTCCACCCTTTGCAACTGGACCGGCGTGACCGGTCCAATGGTTTTCCCTTCTCATTTTGGTCTGTTTCCCTTCCTAATCAATCCTAAAATCTTCCTTACATCCCTATGAATCTAAATATAGGAATTAAAACGTCAAAAACCTACCCAAAACTCACGGTTCGATCATCCCCCTCACGGTTCAAAACCTCTATTTTGTTCCCAGGCTTCACAGCCATCAAACCCCATTAGAAACCTTCATATCAAATCCCTAGCAACCTAAATAACCTTATCCAAACGTCCAAAACAACCCATAATGTATAAATCGACAATTATAAGGAAAATGGGCTAACTGAATACCTTCTCGGGTTTGCCTCCTCCACGCCGCCGTCCACGGCGATTTAGGCTTCCAGCAGCCTTCTCTCAGTCTTCAGTCTCCCTCTCTACCTCAAACTCAGGTTGAACCATGTGAAGGGAATGGTTTGGGTTGTACAGAGATGAAGAATGGTGTGAGATCGGGTTTTTGGTTTGAAAATGAAGAAAATTGTCGATGCATGAAGGTATAAGGCTGGCCTATGGATGAGTGATACTTGTCACTCATCTATTGGGCAGGGATTAAATATCTGGGGCCCACTAGGATAAAAAAGTTAAGTTATTTCGTAAAACGCGCAATAGTGCCCCGAAACTTCCTTGAACCATAACTTCGTCGTTGAACGTCCGAATTCGACGTGCCGCTTGCCTACGAATTCGTATCGTCCCAATCTACGTAACGGTCCTTGGCCCTGGGCCATTGGACCTCCCGGTCCATAAGTCAACTATTTTCCCCTTTTAACCAAAATTACCAAAAATGCCCTTGAACTTTCGAACGTCATAACTTCTTCCTCGAATGTCGAAATTGAACGTGTCACTTGTCTATGAACTCGTGACGTCCCGAACTATGTCACGGTCATCGGTCAAAGTCCATTTGACCGCCAGAACGAAAAAGTCAACATTTTACCCACGTTTAGCGGCAAAATGGTCATTTTTCCTCGTTCGTCTGATTTCGCCCAATTTATCACGGATTAACCTCACTAATCACCGATGAACCTCACTAATCGTGATTAGTCACTAATCTAATCCCGAAATTCGGGACGGGTCGTTACAACCTTCCCTCCTTAATTAATTTTGTCCTCGAAATTCCAACCGTTCTTCCCTTCTTAATTAGCTTCGTTCTCGAAATTCCAACTATCCTGATTCCACAACCATCTCATGGAAAGTAAATTTGATCTTACACACTTGTACACTCGTACACCCACTAGTCAACACAAAACTCGTCTGCACCCAGATGTTCCACCAATACTCACGTCGTATCGACTACATTCAACCATGTCGAATGACAGTAGCCATACGTTCCGAATTGACACCACTTGTCAAATCTACAATTTCGTTGACACGAACAACTCAAAGGTTCCTTTCTCAATCTCAATCTATCCTGACGTCTGCTCCCACAGGGAGTCATCAGACCTCACACAACGATCCTTGTTGACACATCCGACAAATTGTCACCATTTGACAGTCGTCAGTCGCAAATTGACACTATACCCACTTGTGGTTACACTAACCACCAACTCACTCAACCTGAGTATACACTTCCAACATCTCACTTGACCTGTGTGTAACTGGACACGTCGGAACTACTATGACCCAATGCACAGTATCCAATGTCCAGTTCACGTCCTCAACAAATCTAATGGTATCGGAACTAAGCCGACTACCAACACGCTCACCACGTACTCCTGGCATAATCCATATGCTGTCACTAGGCACCATAAGTTTTCCCAGTATCGTACCTCGAACAATGTACAAGGTATGTACATCTATCCATCAACCAGTCCTACAACCACAACAAACAACGACAACAACAACAACAACAACGACAACACGATGACCTAGGTGGTAGCCAATCACGTTTCAATTTTGGAGTCCATCTGTCCCATCCTGTACCAGACAGATCACAACTCCCACTCAACATCCATTTCCAAATCCGAATCCAAAATCGTCATCCTAAAATCCGATTCCAAAACCCGACATCTCGTTCTCGTTTATCGAGACGCACCAAATCTAAACCTATTGGTTACTTGTTCAATTGATTACCATCATGCATTCGATTGATTTCATAGGGAAGCCAATCCCAACATACGTACATCTAAGGCTGACCAAATCCAACCACGTCGGAAACCTACTTGCCTGAGTAACACACCATACGAGATTTACCTCGAAAAGAAGTTCAGTCCGAGCATCCTTAACTCAAACATCCAAGTAAGAGCGATAAACTCTCCACCTATTTGGATCATCAAGATCACGATCCAGATCCATCACTACGTCACCCGATCATAAACGTCACGATCCTGCTCCACCTAGGATCCACACAGTTAACTACCAGATTCCAAACCACAGGGCCTTACACCCTCAACGAATCTGCATACTATCACATCGTTCATCAACCAATTCCCACATCTATATAGACCAGTCAACGACGAGACACGTCGATACTGTGGGTTTTTCTCCAATTACCTCGTATCGATCCTTGTCATTCCACCGAGGAAAATCAAGGATGATCCAACACGATGACATAAAAACTCATCCTACGTGAATGCAACCAAAACTTCCTGCACTTACCACGCCATGTAATCCAACATCGTCTGCCACCAAGCAGAAAATGAGAAACCTCAATTACAACCTCTCTCGATTCCGAAGCTCCAACCATATCGGAACCAACACACTCGGACATCAACCACGTGTCCATCACCAGTTTACCTCTATCCGTGATCCACTCCTAGAACACAGATACCAAACACTTGCCATCACGACAAAGTCACATCCTGACTCGTGACTCATTGTCATCACAATCACCGGCACCAGCACCACCACTAGTACCAACACCGTCACGAACCACAATACTAGTATCAGAACAATCCCCAACACTAGCACTAACCTCAACATCAGCACACAAACATTAACACTAACATCAACAACAGCACACGGTGTGCAAAACCGACAACCCTGGATCTCCGCTCATACCGAGCAACGACCCCGAACCTCTGCTCAAATGGGAGAAACTCTGCCTCCTTCGTACCCAACAACTCTGGGTATAGTCACCCTGAAAACTCACACGAGAAAAGGAAACGTTCCTCAAACGCCCCTGATTCCCAACAACCGTAACTACAACCACTCTCGGTAATAGTGCTTGCCACAGACTCTCACAGACCTAACCACCAGACATCTCCATATACAGACTCCGCATCTAACGAAATCAACCGCACGTACTACTACTATGTATCCCCACTCCAGGATTCCATCGACAAGTACCAACCCTAGTAACCTGTCCAACCAAACTCTAACCAGTCGTAACTCGACTTAACCAATGTCGTCTACCAGGTCGCCCATGACCTTAGTTGCACCAACTATCCATTACAACTAAGTAGTACGACAACAAACTAGGTCTAACCGATCACTATAACCTCGACTGCAGAGTGCAGTCCCATCACTAAGCTGACATGACTAGACCGAACATGACCGAACATAACCTAACATGACATGACCAACCGACGGTCTCATCTCTGAAAAGTCATCAAAATCAATCTTACGAGATCGTGAAAGACGATCCCAACTAACAGTCTCACGATCAAAACTCTAACTACTTTTACATTCATCACTTCGTAGGGTGCCACACTGCCAACCTTGACAGAACTATGGCAACCCAAGCATCAAATACCGAACCAAAACATTCCACGATTCAATCCTACTAACTATCATACCGGCACACTAACTATCAGGTTGATAACGAACTGTAGCCCATTGAGACGTCACATCCTCGACATGCGCATCATTCCAAGAGCTACACAGTTGCTCGAATAGAGACAACCCCACTCTGATACCACATTGATAGGACCCGTCCCAATCCCCCTGGAATTAACGCGGGATGACCCTGCTCCCGTCTGACACGAAGTGTCAGACAAGAGAAATTTCCAACATTTGCCCTCTCGGGCTATCAGAGTACGCCAGGATCCGGAGGAGGTATGTGATATCTCGGTCTCTGCTACAGTCCATATCCGCTGTCAACTTGAAGGGCAGTTAAAACATTAAAAGCTGTCAGTGGATAAAATAAAGAGTTTATAAAAACATTTCATAAGAACATTTGTACCCTTGACTAAAAACCATGCATGCATTCGAAAACCATTTAATCCAAAAGAACCATATGTGGGAACTAAGCCCAAAACTATAACCGAAAGAACCACAAAGAACCAACCATACGGGCCACTGTCCAAATCCATAAAGATACCAACCATACAGGCCGCTGCCCAAATCCATACGGGACTCAGCCCAAAACCCGTACACATCACATATCATATCTCGTATATCACATATCATATATCATAATACATATAATTCACACACCCAATCCTGTCACGATTTCCAAAGCTACGTGCGTGCTACCCGGAGTCTCAACCCAAGTCTTTCAGGGTTCAAGGTCAATGTCTGTAGACCAATGACCCGTCCTGAGGTTACTATCCAAGCTTTCCTGAGAGTAAGGAACCCAACTGGGGGGCGACTCCACTCAGTCGGTGCTCCATGACTACTCTAGGGTTCACCCAGGCCAGCGACCCTCCTCGTAGGAGATAGATTTAAGTAAAGGAAGGTATATGAATATATATATATATATATAACAAACTCATTCATGCCATTCATATACATATAGAAAACATCTTTAGAAACTTTCAAAGGATTCATGCCCGGTTCCTATAAACCGTCATGTATCATAGAATCCATTCAAGGGTTCATGCCAGGTCCCCATAGACCGTCATGTATCATAAAATCCTTTTAAGGGTTTATGCCGGTTCCCATAAACCGTCATGAACTTGGAAATCCATTTAGGGTCCCGACCCGAAATCATCAATGTAAAGTAACTCGGTCTCGTGCCCGAACACATGACTCAACTGGGCATCGTGCCCGATATCTCAGGATCAGTCACGACTCCGATCTTAGTGATGCGTGCAACCATCCATCTAGGACTACCCTTAATCTTGGTATGTCGCCGTGAATGAATCAACCGACGCGACCACCACAAGATCATGGTGCACTTACCATGACACGACCCATCCCAATCCCCCCGGGATTACCATGGAATGTGACGTGCTCCTGTCTGACAAGAGGTGTCGAACAAGGGATAAACTGTTGTCATTGCCCAACCGGGCTTCCAGAGTGCGTAAGGATCGATGGAGGAGGTGTATGATGTCCCAGTCTCTGCTGCAGTCGTATCCGGAATCAACCTGAAGGGCATTAAAAACAAAAGCTGTGAGTGGACGAAAATAATCAAGTATGCTTAAAACATTTATAAGACATTTATGCCCCTCAGTAAAATCATATGCATGCACCAAAACCAATAATCCCATATTTATTTAGAAATAACCATTAGGGCCTTAGCCGGAAACCAAAGCATTGTTTCAATTTCCAAAAGTAAATCCAAGAGTTATTTCATAAATCCAGTAATATGAACCATAAGGGATATAATATAAACCATAACCATTATTTTAGCCACTGCACTATACACTCAAATCCGACATCCCTGATGTCTGACGTCCCTGACGTCAATAAGGTCACAATCACAAGGCTACGCGTGCCACTCGGGTCTCAATTTCCGAGTTCAATCCCCGAACCCCGTTCGGGTACAGCATCCCCGATGCTTAGCGTCATAGACGCTGGACGTACTAGACGTCCGTGACCTCTCCGGGGTACCTCATCCGGAGGAGACAATATAATATGGAAGGATTTATACAGTGCAGTACTAAATACATTTTATTGATATCCACATGCAAAACATATAGGTATACATAGGTAAAATCCGAACCGATCGTTACGTTTCATCAAACGGGTCTCATGCCTAAATACCGTGAAACGTGCCATAACCGAAATATCATCAAAACCATTTATTGATTCTAGCATGTGAACATATATAAAATGTAACCCAGAAAACATTTATTCAATTCCATTTTAGGGTCCCCGACCCGCAATCACAGGTAGAAATCAACTGGGCCCCTGGCCTGATTTCACAAGTTAACTAGGCCCCTAGCCCGATCCACATGTTAATTGGGCCCCTGGCCCGATTTCATAGTTCAACTGGGCCCCTGGCTCGATTTTACATTATTCAAGTTCGTAACCGTTTCATGAAATCATATCCAACCACATTTATGGAAATCGGTGCAAATCCAGAAAACCTCAGTTTACGTGCAAATACGTAATTCATCTCGAAATACGTGAAATCATTTTAAATTCACCGATATCCAAAGTAAATCATTTAATCATAATTATATCAATCATAAAACAGTTATGCATGCATCGAATTTATGAAACCAATGTCCACTCACAGACCGTTTAACCGAGCGCCTCGATACGCGTGCCATAGGCCTTCCCGGGCCACACCACTATCACCGGGACTCCCAATCCTGTTCAAATCACATTAGAGGATTACTAACCTCATCATTAACATCCTATTCAAGTCCCGTAATTTTCCCAAATTTTTACGTATTTTTAAACTGGATTTAAAACCTTCGGACATCCCGAACAATATCGAGACGGTGTCCGATCGACATGAAACCAATCCCAAAATGTTCGTTACATTGTATAGGACAAAAGTCATGTTGACCTCACCTCGAGATTCGTGCCCACGTGCCGTCACGCGCCGCCGTGAGTGGCTGCGCGTGAAAGCCACGCGCCTGCTACAGTGACTGCACAGTGATCTCCTTCACCCGAATGACTGGTAAACGGGTTGAAAAACCCGCGATAAGACCCGGTCCAAATCCTAGAAATTCGAAACCGATTCCATCAATTCAAAAGTCCATTAGCATCGAATTAGATTCAATTAGGGATCTGTGGACTAAATTACACACAATCGTACCTCAAACCTTAAGATCAAGGATGATCACACGAAGAACAATCCGATCGCTGTTCATCATCCGAAATCCTCCCATGTCAATCGATTCTTTCAATTGGTGCATCCATTAGCATCGTGAGGTCATAATGAACTCAATCCCCAGTCCAATTGCATCACTCCAAGCTTCAAATTCCACGACTCAAGCTCGAAATTTCTGAAGCTACAGTAGTTCTGTTCTTCCTCAAAAGGGCCTCAAATCGCTTCGTTCCTTCGACGAAAATGATCGTGGCAATCCCAGAAGACTCAAACTAATCCCCAATTTGATCGTCAAGGCCCAAATCTTCCAATTCGAATTTCCCCCCGAATTTCGGAATTTTTGAAATTCCAGCCCCCAGCTCTCAATTAGTCCCTCGTGTTTTCCCAATTCATTCCAGTCTCAATTCTCGTCAATTTCGTTCACATATTCAGTGGATAGAGAGGAGATTAAGGGTAGAAGAAAATTGAAGTTTGGTTGTTCACGGTTGAAGAAGTTTGAAGAGATTAATGGAGGAATAATTCAATTAATTAATCAAATAACACAATCATAATGTTCCCCCATGTTACAATTATACTAAACAATTCAGGGATAGATCGCACTAGCCATCCACCAAGCTCAATCATGGCTCCAACTCACGGCTGTTCAAAATCACAGTCCAAATTACCATTCTGCCCTTGTGCAGAAAATTACCAAAATGCCCCTCATGCATCCTGACCCGTAACTCGGTCATACGGACTCCGATTGATGCGTGCCGCTTGTCATTGGATTCGTATCGACGATACCTACGTAACGATCTTTGGCCCCCGACCATCGGATCTCCTGATCAAAAAGTCAACATTTACCCCTTATATCGTCCAAATTATGAAAATGCCCTTGCACTTCCGTACATCATAACTTTCACCACGAATGTCGGAATCGAACGTGCCACCTGTCTATGAACTCGTCACGTCCCGAACTACGTCACGGTCATCGGTCAAAGTCCGTTTGACCATCCGAATTAAAAGTCAACATTTTGCCCACGCTTAGGGGCAAAACGGTCATTTTGCACAATTCGTCCGAAATCGCCCAACTAATCCCAGATTAGTAAATCACAATTAAATATTATTAAATCCCGATATTCGGGACGGGTCGTTACATATCACCGATCGATATCCTGAAGCGTCCGCACTCCAAAGTCGAGCCTCCATCCGTTACCCGACCACAGATCGTGCGTCGTGACCTCTCCGGAAGGAACATATCCAAATCTGGAGGCAAGCGTCGTATCGTCCGTCGCCGTGCACATAGCACCTGCCGCGACCACGATTCAGACCTGTAGGGCATAAATAGAGTCATATGCCCGAGACAAAACCAAATGGGTCTCATACCCGAGTTTATCCTTTTGGAAATCCAAATCAATTTCATTTAAACCAACAAAGAAGTACAAACCCATATTGGTACCGTATAAGGCGGAAACCTCGAAATACGTGCCAATACGTAACCCCACTCAAATGCGCTCATGGCATCACCAAACAAGTATTAAATCATATAATAAACATTTATGCATGCACCAATTTAGAAAACAAGGTCCACTCACAGACCATCCGAGCTACCGCCTCGATATGCGTGCCATACGGCTCTCCCGAGCCAATCGTCGTCACCGGGACTCCCCAACCTGTCTAAATCATAATAGAAGGTTACTAACTACTTAAATAACCTCCCACTAAAGCCCCGTAATTTTCTGGAATTTTTAACTATTTTTAATCCCGATCCTAAACCTTTCGATGCCCCGAACATTATCGAGATGGTGTCTGATCGACACGAAACCAGTCCCAAAATGTTCGTTATATCGAATAGAAGATTTCACGTGTTGAAGATGTTCCCAAAAGATTAGACACGCGCCCCCACGTACCCAGGGAAGCCACTGCGCGTGAACCCACGCGCCGGGCACTGTAGCGTCATCTTCAACCCTTGGCTGGTTCGGTCCACCCTCTGCAACTGGACCGGCGTGGCCGGTCCAATGGTTTTCCCTTCTCATTTTGGTTTGATTCCCTTCCTAATCAATCCTACAATCTTCCTTACATCCCTATGAATCTAAATTTAGGAATTAAAACATCAAAAACCTACCCAAAACTCCCGGTTCGATCATCCCCCTCACGGTTCAAAACCTCTATTTTGTTCCTAGGCTTCACAGCCATCAAACCCCTTTAGAAACCTTCATATCAAATCCCTAGCAACCTAAATAACCTTATCCAAACGTCCAAAACAACCCATAATGTATAAATCGACAATTATAGGAAAAATGGGCTAACTGAATACCTTCTCGGGTTTGCCTCCTCCACGCCGCCGTCCACGGCGATTCATGACAGGACCCGCCCTAAATCCCTCAGGATTAGCATGGGACGTACCTGCTCCCGTCTCACACGAAATGTCAAACCAGGGATATTTTCGTCTTTTGCCCCACCGGGGCTATCAGAGTACGCCAGGATTCGAAGGAGGTATGCGATGTCTCGTCTCTGCTACAGCAACATCCGCGATCAACCTGAAAGGCATTCAAAACATAAAAGCTGTCAATGGACATAACAAATATTTTATTAAAACATTTCATAAAAGACCTTTATGCCCTTCATTAAAAACATATGCATGCATTCGAAAACCATTTCTAAGGTTCATGCCCGGTTCCCACAAACCGTCATGAACCATCAAACCATTGGGCCTTAGCCCGAAATCCGTCAATCAAATCATGGGACCACTGCCCAAACTAAAACACAGGGGAACTCGTCCCAAAAGCATCTCATAAGGGTCTCAGCCCAAAACTAATACGCGTGGGTCACAGCCCAACGCCATCTCATTGAAAACCTGTCCACATATACATATATACAAATATAACCTATCCTAGGCACTTCTGGAGAAGATGCCATCTCGGGGCACACAGCCCCTAGGGAACACATCCCCGATATAGTCACGATGTCATCTCTATACTAGTGTGCACACTACTCGGGGTCTCACTCCGAGTCTTCTCCCAAGAATCTCTGACAAGACCCGTCCCGATTATTCCTCGATAATAGTGAAAGATCCTGCTCCCGTCTGACCATGATTTTAAAATACCAAAAGTAGTCCAAATACATATATAAATAAACAACACAACAAACACACACACATAGTCAGACCAGGGATAGGTACGTCTTTAGGACCGTTGACCACCTCAGTTGTCAACCGGTTTACAGAGCATAAGAAATATTTACAAACAAAGATAAAAATCCTACGCGGTCAGATACTTGAGTACGCAACGGTCTGTTTATTCTTCTGCCTCGATACGAGCCTCAGTACCTGTGCACGTGCCTGGAGGGTACAAAAACAGTAAAAGTGTGAGTGGACAAAAATAAAGATTTAGAAAAACGTTTATCAAAATAGTCTTACCCTCCAGTTTTCACAAACATGCATGCATATCATATAAAACATGAGTTATATAAATCAAAGATAAAAGAAAATAGCTAATACAATGCAAAATCAATCATGATACCACCATCCTCCACATCCAATCTCAATATCCAATAACCTGTCACGATATCAATGCAACGCGTGCAACTCGGGTGTCTCACGTCCGAGTACCTCCCCAGGATCAACGACGTCTGGGGTGATATCATCTCCAGGATCAATGACGTCTGGAGGATATCATCATAAACTCACACTCCTGAGACTGAGCCTCCCCCCGGAGCTACTCATCTCCAGGCAGTGGATCGTGACTACTCCAAGATCTACGACGTCTAGAGGAGACCATCAAATCACCGAGGATGATACCAATAGCCAATATTCTCATTTCAAAACCATTTAAATCTCAAAATCAAATCAATAGTTCAACAGGGCCTCTGCCCGAAATATAGCGTTTTCAAAGCACAAGTAAGTTCCATAACTTCATTTATAACACAATGTCTAACACATAATTTATAAATCAATTTCCTCAATTAAATCATGTAACTTAATTTCAGAGTTAAAATCCATCTCAAATCTCAGGTCATCGCCCAAAATCACAATTTTATAATTTTCTCGAAAATCGTGCCCAAAGCAATATAAAATAATATAATATTCCCAAAATCCGGAAATCACCATACCACAGCATTAATCATAGCAAATCAATTTAAATCATATCATAAGCATTTAAAAGCAGTTAAAACATATATGCATGCATTTAGGGTAGAAAACAAAAGTCCACTCACACACCGTCCAGATTGTTCGGATTCGAGCTGTTCGTGCTCCTCCGACGTCCTGAAAGTATTCGGGCCTGTCAAACAAGTAATATCATATTCCTAACTTGTTACATAGTCTCCTGTCCGAATTTCTTAATCGTCGGAATAAAATAATATTATTTTAAACGTAACTTATACGCTTCGAGTATGCCAAACTACTCTAAATTCATATCTGATTGATCCGAAACCAACGCTAATAGGTCCGTATCATCGAGAGCATCAAAAGTGTGTTGAACCCTCCTTCAGATTCCCGGTCACGCGCCCTCACGCGCCACTGCAAGCGGCTGCGCGTGAAAGCCACGCACCGTGAACAGTGCACTGCTACAGTGTTCCTTCCTCGCCCGTTTCTCTGATAAACGGGTCTGAAACCCGCGATCAGACCCGGTGCAAGCTCCTTCAATTCAAGCTTAATTATATCCGTTCTTTCACTCATTAATATCAGTTCAATCTAACTTACAGTTCAGTAACTTCAATTTAATTAATTAAACCCTAAAACTCCTCGACTCAAGATGAACACCCGTCGGATCCTAATTCGGGTTTGAGCCCAAATCGACCTGTTTCTTTCAATTGATCCCACCAGAAGCATCCTAGGTCCATTATAAACACAATTATGAAGTCAATTTCACAGTTTCTTACCTCCAAGTAATCGAACTCAAGCTCACGGTTTCAAAGAAGTCGCAGAGTATGTTCGTCACCAATTCTCCACCAATTTCCTTCCCAATCGATTCAGTTTGATTCGTTTAACTCCCAGAAGATGAAATATCACCCCAATTGCGATCGAAATCGTTCCAGAATTCAAATTCGATAATTTTTTACGTTGGGCGATTTTTGGGTATTTTGTTCTCAGAGGTTTCCCGGTCCAATTTCTCCCAAATTTTCACTCAGGTCTCACTCAATTCCTCCCTTTTGTCCTCTGTTTAGTCTCTCTCACTCTCTGGGATAATTGATCGATTAAGGGAGAAGAAGATGTTCATGGTCTGTGTTTGTACTAACTATGGGTTAATATCCCTTCACATGGATTAATTAATTCTAATGGAAATCAAGTGCCACTAATCCTCATTAACAAGTGACACTTGTCACTTGATGAAGTATATGACTCATTTGATGGAATGAATCAGCACATTACAAATCACTTGCACCGTTTAACTTAAATCATTTGGATAAAATTACCATTTTACCCTCCTTAAGCACAATTACCATTTTGCCCCTACACTTCACAACCCCGTAACTTCTTCATCCGAACTCCGTTTTCGACGTGCTACCTGTCTTCGGATTCAGCGTTCCGAGACCTACACAATGGCACAAGAAAAATGTACAAAAGGTATGCCAAAAAAAGTCAACTTTTAGCCATATTCCTCCAGGGGTAAAAACGTCATTTTCACATTATTTTAATATTTTACAATTTTTGGATTTTCGGGGCGTTACAATCTCTATCAGGGAGGCTCAATCTCTGGATCTAGTTCGAGCTCTCTCTCTGGATCTAGTCCACATCTCTCCGGAATCTGGTCCGGGACCACAACATCATAAGTAACCTCCACTCCTGGAACGGGATCCCTATGTGGATACCCACTCTGGTCTGTGGATCGTGACTCTCCAGGTCGATGCTGGAGGAGACCAATCAATCATCTTGTAAGGCGGATAGATACATACTCGTATACAAAACCATGAAAACGGGACTCACGCCCGATAACATAAAGCAACTGGGCCTCCAGCCCGAACATATGACTCAACAGGGCCTCTCGTCCGATTTCACAATAATTGGGCCTCGAGCCCGAACTCAAATCAACTGGGTATCGAGCCCGATATCTCAGGGTCAGTCCCGATTTCGATCATAGCAATGCGTGCTACCATCAATCCAGGACCACTCTCAATCCTAGCATGTCCCTGTGAACACATCACTGCCGCGACCATCTCGGGACCATGGTGCACACGTCACCGATCGATCCTCTAAACCGTCAGCACTCCGAAGTCGAGCCTCCAATGTTTGCTCGACAACAGGACGTGCATCGTGATCTCTCCGGAAGGAACGCATCCCAATCCGGAGGCAAGCGTCACGTCGTCCGTCACCGTGCACATAGCACCTGTCGTGACCCCGACTCTGACCTACGGGTCATCAAATAGGGTTTCATGCCCGAGTCAAAACAAATGTAAATGGGTCTCTCGCCCGGTTTTACATTTTCAAAACCATTTCATGAAAACCGAAAACCTCGAAGTACGTGCCCATACGTAAACACACACCAAAATGCACTCAAGTTATCCCAAAACACATATTAAAACATATATAAAATATTTATGCATGCATCAATTTCAGAATTAAAGTCCACTCACAGACCGTCCGCGCTGCTGCCTCGATATGCGCACTGTATGCCTTCCTGGGTCAACTGTCGCCTTCGGGGTATCCGAACATGTCCAAATCACTTTAGAGGGTTACTAACTACTTAATTAAGCCCTCACTAAAGTCCCCTAATTTTATGGGGTTTTTAACTATTTTTGAACGCGCACCGAAACCTTCGGACAACCCGAACTATATCGAGACGATGTCCGATCGACTCGAAACCAGTCCCAAAATCATAGTTACATTGAATAGATGATTTGACATGTTGGAACCTTCCTCAGAATCTCCCCCACGCACCCGCACGCGCCACCTAAAGTGGCTGCGCGTGGGCCTCACGCGCCCAGCCACATTGTCGCCCCTAACCTCAGTCAGACCGGTCCAACCGGTTCGGTTCGGTTTTTCCTGCAACTTGGACCGGCCCATAACCGGTCCAATCTTCACCGTTTTCAAGCCTAATTGATCCTATTCTTCCTATAATCGTCCTAGGAACCTAAACTAATAACCTAGAACTCTTAAAACCCACGAAACCCGACCGGTCCATTAAACCCCTCACGGTTCAAATATCCCCCTCTCCTCCCCAGGGCTTCCCCTGTCAGGACCCACCCCAGTTTCACCCCAAAAAAAAACTGCGGTAAATCCTGCTCCCGTCTGACACCCCAACACTAAACCGAAATAAACTCACGAAAAACCACCAAAATACACAGTCAGACGCAGGAGAAACTTTAAACATCCCGAACTTAAATTTACAGAGCATAGTACCAAAAATAAAGGAAAGAAATCCGATAAACAAGGTACACGCACAACGGAAAAGTTTAAGCACTCCGGGGTCACTCTCGAAAATTCTATGCCTCCGACACTGCCTCGATGTCACAACCTCGCGTTACCTCCACGACCTGGAAGGAAATTTAAAACAGAAGGTGTGAGTGGACCATAAATAATAAAATACTTTCCGAAAACCATTTCATAATAAATCCAGGGTTTTAGCCCTCCGTTTTGAAATCACATGCATAACCCAGTTATCAAAAATAGTTATAATGCACATAAAGATAGTCATAAAAACAATTGCAGAACATTATAAAAACAGTTATAGAAATCATATCATAAACATTATAAAACCGAATCACAAAACATAAATTACAAGCCATCATTATCCGATCAAACCTGCTAGATCTATCCGAGTCTTTAAACTCAATCCAGGCCTCAATAATATCCGAGTCTTTAAACTCAACAGGCCTACGGGGGGAAATCAATATATCTGAGTCTTTAAACTCCCGAGTCTTTAAACTCAATCCGGGTCTTTAAACCCAATCCGGGCCCGTCCCCCGTCAATCACAATATCCGGGTCTTTAAACCCAATAACCAGATCCAGCAAATCCAATCCAAAACCATTTGAAAACCATTTCTAACTCCACATCCAAACCTGAATCTGAAATGACCGGTCCGATGTCCTTCCCGCGTCCCGAACCGTCATTCCGAACCCAAATCCGGAAATCCCACGTTTCAACTCTAAAACCAAATTCCGCTTTCCGAAATCTGATTCTAAAATCGAAAACCCTTAATCATCAAATCACGTTCCAAAATCCCTTTATAACCATTATAAATCATTTATCATTTGAAATCCTGAAACTATACCATCATAGTCAGAAATCAATCTTTTATCGTAAAACGTACTGAAAACCGAACTTTCTCAAAAAACGTGCCATTAGATAAAACAAACATATAACCGTATGAGAAACATAAAAACATACTTAATAGCGTAAAACATATATAAAAGTAGTTATGCATGCTCGAGTTTAGAGAAAGGGTCCACTCACAGATACCAGCACGTCACTCGCGCCCCGTACGTTCCTCAGCTTCCTCGGGAAATCCCGATCCTGTCAACAAGCACCAAAGTACGTTACTAACACATCTACGAAGGTCCACCTAATTTTTCCCCAAAACTCCCCAGGTCCTACACGTAACGAACCGGAACCCTAAACCTTCAACCTCGCGGACCTAAGCTCAAACGACGTCCGATTAACCCGAAACCAATTAAATTAGACTCGTTACGACATTTAGAACTAAAACTCAATTGACCGTTTTCCCAAAAACCCCCACACGCGCCCCGACGCGCCTCCCAAAATGGCTGCGCGTGGGCCTCACGCGCCTGCACAAAGGGTACTGTTCACCGTCGTCTACCTCGCATGAACCGGTCTGAACCGGCGTTCCCGGTTCTCCGCCATCCCGTCTCCGTTTTCCTCCTTTTCTTCACCCTCTTCATCGTCCAATCCTAAGGAACCTATCCCCCTCACTCAAACAGCATGATACTGTCCCTAACCCGTCGACTCCTGTCCCCTGTTTCACGATCCGACCACCTACGTCCTCCCCCGTCACGGTGGCAACACTAGACGTTTCCTAGGACCTCCCTAAGTCTCACCCAACTCACCAAAACCATCGACTCAACCCCAAAAGCCACGACTGTTGGTTTGAAGTTCACGACCAAAACAGAGCAAAAGAACGGGAAGAAGAAATTACCTGTCGTCGATCGCCGCCGTGCTCACCACCGCACTCCCTGGAGTCCACGGAGCCGTCCTCGGCCCCTGTCGAGCCCAAACGAACAGCACACGGCCACACCACCACCCAAACTCCTCTCTGTTCTCTCTGTTTCTCCCGTGAACTCTCCCCCTTCTCACACCAGTTCCCGTACACGAGCAGTCCTCCCCACTCCATCCTCACACTCTCAGCTTCCCTTAGTCACTTACACACTCACTAATTCGCACAAACACACACAGTCACCGATCAATTTTCCCAATCTCTCAGTCTCTGTTTCTCTCTGGTTCGAACACACACACGGGTACACACACACCTGCACGATTTTGAAACACCCGTGCACTCACTAGAACCCTCTAGCCAAGCCCCACGTGTCACCATCCCCTCAAGACTCACACAAAAATCTCCTCTTTGCCTTGGACACTTGTTCAAATCTGGCTGCACCAAGCCCAAAGTACAAAAGACCAAACTGCCCTTCCTTTTAAGTCCAAATTACCATTTTGCCACTACCTTTCTAGACCCGTAACGCACACATCCCAACTCCGATGAACACGTGCCACCTGTCATTGAACTCAGGATGACGAGATCTACCTAACGGTCCTAGGTCAACATGTCAAAGCCCGATCGTACGAAAAGTCTACTTTTCCCCTATGTTAACCAAACTACGGTAATGCCCTCAACCTTCCGAACATCATAACTTCCTCCTCGGATGTCGGAATCGGGCGTACCACCTGTCTACGGACTCGTGACGTCCCAAACTACGTCACAGTCATCGATTAATACCCAATTGACCCCTCGAACTAAAAGTCAACTATTGGCCCAGACCAGGGGCAAAATCGTCATTCTATGCCAACCGACCAAAAGTAACCAACTAAACACCAATTAAGCTCACCAAGCCCATCTTATCACTGTCTTAACCCTAATTTCCGGGACGGGTCATTACAACCTACCATCCTAAAAAGAACTTCGTCCCCGAAATTCCGCATCTAGTTCCTGACACTTAGGGTCTCCTACCCGGTGATCAACACTAACTCAACAACCACTACTTCCAAGTTTTCGATCTATCATCTCCACCTTGGGTATTTCACTCCATCCCCACCTACCAGTTCACCACTTCTAACCCTCTCTCAGTACAACTAAAACTTCATGGTGTACGCAAGGGAAACTCTATGAACAGAAAACAAAGGTATTTTAAAATACCTTATATGGAGTACAATAGAATTCATAGAGTACATCCTCACGTACTACCACCGACACTTCTCGGAACCAACTAAAATCCTAACGCAGAACAATCTAGGCCAACCAGAAAACCCTACCTACTGGCTCACTCCCTCAGCTACTACTTCAACCACTTGTCGGAAGAAATCTACAAAGTCCTAAAGGCAAATCCAAGATTGTGGGTTCTCTTCCTTCAATAACGTCATATCGATCAGTTATAGTCACTCCTTTCCCGTTTCTTCCGTCCTCCTTCAACGGAACTCACCGTAAGCTATAACCTCGTCGCTCCAGGTCACCTAGGGTAAGGCCTAACTATACCCCGAAATCCAACAACAAAAGAGGTACGACACAACCAAAGATAATAAAAGTACATGTCCCCGCACCTGGTGCCGACTGAGCCTCTTGCTGAGTCATCGCAAACACTCGGCCCTGAGATCCTGAAGATCTACCACGTCCTCTCGAACTACTAGTGGCACCTCCACCTCCTCTGGTGCCGGCTGTCCCTGACGCTGACGCTATACTCCGTCCAGGCTCCGCCAATCCTCGACCTACACCACCTTTCTGCGGTAACAGTGGACACTCACGTCGGAAGTGACCTCGCTCCCCAGAGTAGAAACAAACATCCCGACCAGAAGGACTCAGTCTCCCTGTCGACACAACAGACGTCACACTAGCTTGTGGAGTCGGCTGTGCTCGGTAACCACGAAATCCTGAACTCTGGGAACTACCAGGTCAACCAAAACGATCATCGCCCGCCGACGATGCTCCACTGAAGTTACCTCTCTTCGGTGTCCTCAGACTCGAAGCTCCAGAAAAAGGTGGCTCCCGGCGTCGGACCGGCAAGCTAGCCTCAACTCGCACCGCAGCGTCCGACAACTCTCGGAGGGTAGCAAACGATCCAGCCGTCACTATGGCTCGAATCTCACCTCGAAGGCATAACTCAAACCTACGACAGTTCTCGGCTTTAGTAGCCACAAACGCAGGACCAAACCGAGACAACAGCTGGAACTTCTGTTCGTACTCAGCCACACTCAGATTCCCCTGTTAAGGTTGCAGAAACTCAGCCTCCTTGGAATCTCGGAAAGAACGAGGGTAATACTGATCTAAGAACCTCTCCCGAAACGTCTCCCAGGTCACAGTGTGGGCGTCCCAACCAGACAACTCGAGGGTATACCACCACTCGTATGCCGCACCGTCTAGTAAGAAAGTAGCCAGTAACACTCGATCCTCCGGTGGGCAATGCATTACTGCAAGGATCCGCTAAAATCTCGTGATCCACCTTTGGGCTTCCTCAGGATCTGCCCACCACTAAAAGTCGTAGCCCCAAGCCGCTGGGCTCGCTTAATCGTAGCACTCTCTGTTCCTCTCGCCGCTTCGTCTTCAAGTCGTGGCCCGCTGAAAGAGGCATAGAAACAATCAAACAACCTAAACACAACCTCACAACAAACACAAACCCAGCAAACTCGACAAATCTATGCTCTGATACCAATTGTCAGGACCCACCCTAGTTTCACCCAAAAAAAAAAAACCGAGGTATATCCTGCTCCCGTCTGACACCCCAACATTAAACCAAAATAAACTCACGAAAAACCACCAAAATACACATTCAGACGCAGGAGAAACTTTAAACATCCCGAAGTTAAGTTTTACAGAGCATAGTACCAAAAACAAAGGAAAGAAATCCGATAAACAAGGTACACGCACAACGGAAAAATTTAAGCACTCCGGGGTCACTCTCGAAAATTCTATGCCTCCGACGCTGCCTCGATGTCACAACCCCGCGCTAGCTCCACGACCTGGAGGGCAATTTAAAACAGTAGGTGTGAGTGGACCATAAATAATAAAATACTTTTCGAAAACCATTACATAATAAAACCAGGGTTTTAGCTCTCCGTTTTGAAATCACATGCATAACCCAGTTATAAAAAATAGTTATAATGCACATAAAGATCGTCATAAAAACAATTGAAAAACATTATAAAAACAGTTATAGAAATCATATAATAAACATCATAAAACCGTATCACAAAACATAAATATCAAGCCATCATTATCCGATCAAACCTGCTGGATCTATTCGAGTCTTTAAACTCAATCCAGGCCTCAATAATATCCGAGTCTTTAAACTCCCGAGTCTTTAAACTCAACAGGCCTACGGGCGAAAATCAATATATCCGAGTCTTTAAACTCAATCCGGGTCTTTAAACCCAATCCGGGCCCGTCCCCCATCAATCACAATATCCGGGTCTTTAAACCCAATAACCAGATCCAGCAAATCCAATCCAAAACCATTTGAAAACCATTTCTAAATCCACATCCAAACCTGAATCCGAAATCACCGGTCTGATGCCCTTCCCGCGTCCCGAACCGTCATTCCGAACCCAAATCCGGAAATCCCACGTTTCAACTCTAAAACCAAATTTCGCTTTCCGAAATCCGATTCTAAAACCGAAAACCCTTAATCATCAAATCATGTTCCAAAATCCCTTTATAACCATTAGAAATCATTTATCATTTGAAATCCCGAAACTATACCATCATAGTCAGAAATCAACCTTTTATCGTAAAACGTACTGAAAATTGAACTTACTCGAAAAACGTGCCATTAGATAAAACCAACATATAACCGTATGAGAAACATAAAAACATACTTAATAGCGTAAAACATAAATAAAAGTAGTTATGCATGCTCGAGTTTAGAGAAAGGGTCCACTCATAGATACCGGCACGTCACTCGCGCTTCGTACGTCCCGTACGTTCCTCAGCTTCCTCGGGAAGTCCCGATCCTGTCAACAAGTACCAAAGTACGTTACTAACACATCTACGAAGGTCCACCTAATTTTTCCCCAAAACTCCCCAGGTCCTAAACGTAACAAACCAGAACCCCAAACCTTCAACCTCGCGGACCTAAGCTCAAACGACGTCTGATTAACCCGAAACCAATTCCATTAGACTTGTTATGACATTTAGAACTAAAACTCAATTGACCGTTTTCCCAAACACCCCCACACGCGCCCCCACGCGCCTCCCAAAGTGGCTGCGCGTGGGCCTCACGCGCCTCACACAGGGTACTGTTCATCGTCGTCTACCTCGCATGAACCGGTCTGAACCGGCGTTCCCAGTTCTCCGCCATCCCGTCTCCGTTTTCCTCCCTTTCTTCACCCTCTTCATCGTCCAATCCTAAGGAACCTATCCCCCTCACTCAAACACCACGACACCATCCCTAACCCGTCAACACATGTCCCCTGTTTCATGATCCGACCATCTACGTCCTCCCCCGTCACGGTGGAAACACTAGACGTTTCCTAGGACCTCCCTGAGTCTCACCCAACTCACCAAAACAATCGACTCAACCCCAAAAGCCACGACTTTTGGTTTGAAGTTCACGGCCAAAACAGAGCAAAAGAACGGGAAGAAGAAATTACCTGTCGTCGATCGCCGCCGTGCTCACCACAGCACTTCCTGGAGTCCACAGAGCCGTCCTCGCCCCCTGTCGAGCCTAAACAAATAGCACACAGCCACACCACAACCAAACTCCTCTCTGTTCTCTCTGTTTTTCTCGTGAACTCTCCCCCTTCTCACACCAGTTCCCGTACACGAGCAGTCCTCCCCACTCAATCCTCACACTCTCATCTTCCCTTAGTCACTTACACACTCACCAATTCGCACAAACACACACAGTCACCGATCAATTCTCCCAATCTCTCAGTCTCTGTTTCTCTCTGGTTCGAACACACACACGGGCACACACACACCTGCACAATTTTGAAACACCCGTGCACTCACTAGAACCCTCTAGCCAAGCCCCACGTGTCACCATCCCCTCAAGCCTCACACAAAAATCTCCTCTTTGCCCTGGACACTTGTCCAAATCCGGTTGCACCAAGCGCAAAGTAAAAAAGACCAAACTGCCCTTCCTTTTAAGTCCAAATTACCATTTTGCCACTACCTTTCTTGACCCGTAACGCACACATCCCAACTCTGATGAACACGTGCCGCCTGTCATTGAACTCAGGACGACGAGATCTACCTAACGATCCTAGGTCAACATGTCAAAACCCGATCCTACGAAAATTCTACTTTTCCCCCTATTTTAACCAAACTACGGTAATTCCCTCAACCTTCCGAACATCATAACTTCCTCCTCGGATGTCGGAATCGGGCGTACCACCTGTCTACGGACTCGTGACGTCCCGAACTACGTCACAGTCATCGATTAATACCCAATTGACCCCTCGAACTAAAAGTCAACTATTGGCCCAAACTAGGGGCAAAATCGTCATTCTATGCTAACCGACCAAAAGTAACCAACTAAACACCAATTAAGCTCACCAAGCCCATCTTATCACTGTCTTAACCCTAATTTCCGGGACGGATCGTTTGGATTGTAAGACCCGGTCTTGGAAGCAAGAACGGTGAGCATGGCCCGTGAGCTTGAGAAGCAAGAACGGTGAGCAAGACCCGTGAGCTTGGAAATGTAAGATCGGTGAACGATCCCACATCGCTCGGGGAGGGAAAGGTGAAGTACCTTATATGTGTGGGCACGTATCTACTGGGAAGTTGAGGCTGGTGCAATCCCATGATGGGTGACCTACTGGGAAGTTGCACGTGAGCTCCCGAAAACAAAATCGTGAGGGCTGGGCCCAAAGCGGACAATATTATGTTAGATGGACTGGGTCGTGACATCCCTGACGTCCAAAGCCTCCTAAAACCTTCGTATTTACTCCCAAGAAACCTAATTAGTTTGAAACCAACACCCAAAACGGTCCATAATACCCAAAATCGAAAATGGAATTAAAAAGGTTAAAACCGATACCTTGCTCGGTTTTTCTCCTCCGCCATGCATAGCGGCCCTTCCTGGTCAGCCACCTCGGCCAGCCAGTCCTCCTCACCTCTCTGCCTTTCTCAAATGGTCAAGGGTCAAGGGTTTGGGTTGTGGATGAAAAGGGTTAATCGGGTTGGGTTTTGGGTGGATGGAAAATGGAAAATGGTCGATGTAGGGGGGAGGGGGGGAGGGGATGGATGTGCATGAAGGAAAAATGATGGGCAATGGATGGGTGACACTTGTCACTCATACATTGGCCTGTCCAATAATATCTGGGCCCCACTAAAAGTCAAATAAGCGTCCGTCTCAAAAAACGTGCAATAGTACGTTCGAACTTCCGTGAACCGTAACTTCGTCGTTGAACGTCCGAATTCGGCGTGCCGCCTGTCTACGGATTCGTATCGTCGTGATCTACATAATGGTCATCGGCCCTCAGCCATTTGACCTCTCGGGTGGAAAGTCAACCGTTAGTCCCTTTTTGCTAAAATTACCAAAATGCCCCTGATCTTCTGTTCGTCATAACTTCTTCTACGAATGTCGGAATTGAATGTGCCACCTGTCTATGAACTCGTGACGTCCCGAACTACGTCACGGTCATAGGCCAAAGTCCATTTGACCGTCTGAACAAAAAGTCAACGTTTTGCCAATTCTAGGGGCAAAATCGTCATTTTACCTTGAACGTCCACTAATCCTCGTCTAATCTCCGATTAGTCTCGTTAATCCGTCATTAATCCTTAATTAATCCTGTTAATTTGGGACGGGTCGTTACAATTCAGGCTTCCAACAGCCTTCTCTGACAGGACCCATCCCAATCCCCTTGGGATTAGTGCGGGATGACCCTGCTCCCGTCTGACACGAAGTGTCAGACCAGGGATATTTCCGACCTTTGCCCTCCTGGGCTATCAGAGTACGCCAGGATCCGGAGGAGGCATGTGATATCTCGGTCTCTGCTACAGTTCACATTCGCTGTCAACCTGAAGGGCAGTCAAAACATTAAAAGCTGTGAGTGGACAAAACAAGAATTTATAAAAACATTTGATAAGGAAGACATTTGTACCCTTCACTAAAAAGCATGCATGCATTCGAAAACCATTTATCCAAAACAAACCATATGTGGGACTAAGCCCAAAGCAGATATAAACTAAGGTCGAAAGGACCATAATGAAAACGACCATACGGGCCACTGCCCAAACCCATAAGGGACTCGGCCCCAAACCATAAAGAAACCAAGTACACGAGCCACTGCTCAAATCCTGTGCACACCTGTACACACCACATATCATATATCATATATCCATCACATACATATATATAAGTCACACAACCAATCCTGTCACGGTATCCAAAGCTACGCGCGTGCTACCCGGGTCTCAATCCGAGTCATCTCAAAGTCAAGGTCAATGTCCGCAGACCACTGACCCTACCCGAGGTAATAGTAACCATAGCCTTCCTGAGAGTAAGGAACCCAACTGGGGGGTGACTCCACTCAGTCGGTGCTCCGTGACTACTCCGGGGTCCACCCAGGCCAACGACCCTCCCCGGAGGAGATAATAGAAGTAAAGGAAGGTAGATGAACATATATATACATAACATAAACATTCATGCCCGGTTCCCCTGAACCGTCATGATCCATAATATCCATAATCAGGTAACATGCCGGTTCCCATAAACCGTCATGTACCGTAATAACATAACCAGGTAACATGCCGGTTCCCATAAACCGTCATGTACCGTAATAACCAACAAGGGTTCATGCCGGTTCCCATAAACCGTCATGAACCATGATACCATAACAAGGGTTCATGCCGGTTCCCATAAACCGTCATGAACCAGGGAATCCATTTAAGGTTCCCTGACCTGAAATCAAAACCGTCAAGTGACTAGGTCTCGTACCCGAACATAGGACATCAACTGGGCACCGTGCCCGAAATCTGAGGTCATATGCCCGAGACAAAACCAAATGGGTCTCATACCCGAGTTTATCCTTTTAGAAATCCAAAGCCAGTTCATTTAAACCAAATAAGAAATACAGACCCGTATAAGCATCGTATAAGGCCGAAACCTCGAAATACGTGCTTATACGTAACCACAGACAAATGCACCCATGACATTACAAACAAGCATTTAAAACATATAATAAACATTTATGCATGCACCAATTTAGAAAACAAGGTCCACTCACAGACCGTCCGAGCCTCCGTCTCGATTTGCGTGCCATACGGCTCCCCGAGCCGATCACCGTCACCGTGACTCCCGAACCTGTCCAAATCGTAATATAAGGTTACTAACTACTTAATTAACCTCCCACTAAAGCCCTGTAATTTTTCCGTATTTTTAACTATTTTTAATCCCGAACCTAAACCTTCTGATGCCCCGAAACATATCGAGACGGTGTCCGATTGATACGAAACCAGTCCCAAAATGTTCGTTACATCGAATAGATGATTTCCCGAGTTGAACACTTTCCCAAATTCCCTGCCACGCGTCCTCACGCGCCGACTGAAGTGGCTGCGCGTGGGCTTCACGCGCCAGCTACAGTACCCGCTGACGTCATCGCTGATGTCAGCATGACGTCATCTGACAGCTGTCAGGTCTGACATGTCAGACTCTGACAGGTGCCACGTGTCATGCTCCCATTGGTCCACGTGGCTGTCTTGTCAGTGCCACGTCGCAGTCTGACATGTGCCACATGTCATCACGGTACTGGTCCACGTCAGTGACACGTGTCAGCCCCTAATTGGGCCACGTCACTGACATGTCAGTGCTGACTGTGCACTGACATGTGACACATGTCGACTGATGAGTGGTCCACGTCACCTGACAATCTGACAGGTGCCAAGTCATCATGCCACGTCACCGCCTTCAACCACTCGACGGGTCGACCCGAACCCTACAACCGGGTCGCCGTGACCCGCGACTTGACCCGGCCGGTTCTCCACCGTCCGACCACCAAAATGCTTCCCGTTTGTCCCATTTTCATCCTCTAGTCCTAACCTAGGGTTCTATGACATTAAACTGAAAGGAAAACACCGAAAACCATACCTTCGAGTTTGGCCATGGCGGCCGTGTATTCCTCCGCCGTTCACGGCTGTTCCAGGCCTTCCCCATCCCCAAAACTAATCCTATTCGACTCCTAGGGCTACCAGCAACCTAACCTAAACCTTAGAATCGAATAAAAAGCAACAAAACTAAGTTTTGAATATTTTTACCTCACGGGTTCCCTCTCCCCGCCGTGTCCTCCGCCGTGTCCTCCGCCGTGGCTGGCCGTGGCCTGCCATCCCCAGCCTCTTTCCACCACCTCACGGTCATGTTCAGCTCATCCAAGCAAGGAATGGTGATGGTGTGTGGTTGTTTCGGTTTTTGAAAGAAAATGAAGAAAATGAAATGAGATTGGTGGTGGTGCCGTGGAAGAGAAGAAGAGAGAAGATGATGTGATCAGATGAGAGAAGAGAGGATTGATGGTGAGGATTGATAGTTACTTGGTAATGGATGGTTAGGATTAATAGTTGTTAGGTTTAATTATAAAATAATTGAAATAATAATATTTAATTTTTTAGATCCACATTTTGGGGGATCAAGTCAATGGGATGAGTGACACTTGTCACTCATCCATGGGGCCCACCAAAATATCCACCCAATCAGATTTCGCCGAAACGTCCCCGTCTCGAAGTTCGTGCATAGTGAAATCGAACTTCCGTGACCCATAACTCTCCCGTCCGAAGTCCGATTTCAGTGTGCCGCCTGCCTATGGATTCGTATCGTCCTTATCTATGTAACGGTCTTCGGCCCTCGGCCATCGGACCTCCCGGTCAAAAAGTCAACATTTGACCCCTTTTACCCAAAATTACCAAAATGCCCCTAAACTTACGAACGTCATAAATTCTTCCTCGAATGTCGGAATTGAACGTGCCACCTGTCTATGAACTCGTGACGTCACGAACTACGTCACGGTCATCGGTCAACGTTCATTTGACCGCCCGATTGATGTCAACGTTTTGCCACCACCAGGGGCAAAACGGTCATTTCGCATCGTTCGTCCGATTTCGCCTAACTAATCACCGATTAACCTCACTAATCTTGATTAGTCACTAATCTAATCTAGGAATTTGGGACGGGTCGTTACATTCTCTCAGTCCTCAGTCTCCATCTCTACCTTAAACTCAGGTTGAACCAAGGGAATGGTTTGGGTTGTACATAGATGAAGAATGGTGTGAGATCGGGTTTTGGGTTAGAAAATGAAGAAAATGGTCGATGCATGAAGGTATAAGGCTGGCCTATGGATGAGTGACACTTGTCACTCATCTATTGGACAAGGATTAAATATCTGGGGCCCACTAGGATCCAAAAGTTAAGTCATTTCGTAAAATGCGCAATAGTGCCCGAAACTTCCTTGAATCGTAACTTCGCCGTCAAACGTCCGAATTCGACGTGCTGCCTGCCGAAGGATTCGTATCGTCCCGATATACGTAACAGTCCGTGACCCTTAGCCATCAGACCTCCCGGTCCATTAGTCAACTATTTGCCCATTTTCACCAAAATTACTGAAAATGCCCTTGAACTTCCAAACGTCATAACTTCTTCCACGAATGTCGAAATTGAACGTGCTACCTGTCTATGAACTCGTGACGTCCCGAACCATGTCACGGTCATCGGTCAAAGTCCATTTGACCGCTAGAACGAAAGTCAACGTTTTCCCACGCCTAGCGGCAAAACGATCATTTTGCATCGTTCGTCCGATTTCGCCTAATTAATCACGGATTAACCTCACTAATCACCCATTAACCTCACTAATCGTGATTAGTCACTAATCTAATCTCGGAATTCGGGACGGGTCGTTACATCTCAGACGTCGAGGTAATGTTCCGTAATTCCTATGACTAGGATTGTGACTCAGACGTCGAGCTTGGGGCTCCGTTAGTTCCTGAGCCGGTCCACACTCACACATCAAGCCTGGGGCTCTGTTAGTTCTCAAGTGATATTAGCCTACCGATAGTACACATTGGCATGATGATTCAGCTTGTAGGCATTAAGATTAGGTCAGTTGATATGATTGGTTGATTTGATATGTTAGTAGGTGTAGTGTGATCGTTATGGTTATGCATTGGTATGATCATGTCTCTGTTGATATTTGCTATGGTTTTTATAGTTTCCTTGGTTCATGCTATTACTGGATTTCTTACTATTGCACGTACTTTGGGGGTTCGTGTTTTATGGCTAGTTTATTGGGATTAAGAATTTCTCTTTATGCATGCATGCATGCATAGCTTTTTCAAAACGGACGGTAAATAGTATGTTTTCAAATAATATATTTTTATTTATTTTCGTCCACTTCACGTTTTAATTGGTTTTGATACCCTCTAGGACCATTGCACGAGAATCGAAGCTACTTACGAATCGGAGACATGAATTCACGATTAAGCAGGTGTCCCTTGTCTGACAGGATTTTGAGGGTACACTTAGGTTTTGAGTCACCTGTCAGACGGAAGCAGGGCCCGAATGTGGTTTATGATATGTTTTCAGGGTCGGGTCTTGTCACGCCTGTACTTGAGATAAAGGCCTATTTGCTTCTTAATCTGCCCATTTAAGAATCGACCGTAACTAAATGCCCATTATGCTCAACCCATCCAGTATCATCCATATCACAAAACCAACAAAAAGACTGAATGAGTGGTCCCCCTTTACTCCAGACCCCGTATCCACTCGGAGATCTGCCTCAGACTGCCTCAAGCCCACTCGACTCTTAGAACGAGAAAACTTTTTGAGTAGGAACATAAACTTAAAATTTCGTGTAATGCATTCCGGCCAATTTTTTTTTTTGGGTCTAATAATATAATAGGAAAACATCTCTAGAGGAATTTCCAAAGCAATTATTATTTGGATGAAAGTTGTTCTAAGGCAAGGATGTGATTGTACGGCCTCATTTCCCCTTGCATCTCGTTGCACCTTCAAGCAATCCCGAAATTGAATGTACTGAACATAACACTTAGTTTAGAACATCAATCTTTATGTTTCGTCTATTCATCAGTCACTACTAAAAAACCAGACTAAAGGCATAAATTTTATTCTTACTTTAAACCAACAAAGGGCACAAATATTAGTAAATATTTGTGGGATATAAAGATACTCACAATACAGCCACATTAAAAAAGTCGGTGGGTGTTAGGCACATTATTTTTGTTCATGCCTTGGTTCTATGGCATGTTTTGAAAACTTTTTGTCCCCATTTTATACATAATTACACGTGTGTCAATATCTAAGTTTAATAACCACAAACCTAACAATTGTGCCTATTAGCTTATATTTTATAAAAAAAAAAATTGAGATCAGTTTATGTTTTCGTTAACAAGAAATTTATCAATTGTAATTTTTTACAATGAATTTCATATACATATATACATTATTGATCAAAAAAATAAAAATAAATAGATATATATATATATATATGCATTTTACGGGAAAAAAATAACAAATACATAATATCTTTTATACAGACTTCCAAATATTCATCTTAAATACATGTAAATGCAAAATACAAAGAGCATCAGCAACCATACTGCAGTAAACAAACAAATAATAAAGAAAAAAATATGTAAAATTATGAATAATCAAACAAAAAAAAAATAGAACAATTAAAAGAAAATAAATCAAGTTACCTTTTGCTCTATAAATCGACTTGGAGATCTCGATCGTAGTACTTGACTAATGGAGGTGGATGAGAAAAGAGATGAGTAGAGGAGAGAGATGAGAAGAGGAAGAAGATTGATGACCAGAGGATCTCGATTCTTTCCTTGCCTTCGAAGTCCTCGCACCATCTCCTTCATTGATCAAAGTTGAGAAGAAAGATGAACGGAGGACGAGAAGAGAAAGATATATAGAAATAAGAGATGAGCAGAGGAAAAGAGGAAGAAGACTAGATTGAGAGAGAGAGAGAGAGAGAGAGAGAATAGAGTATGGGAAAGATAAGTGAGAAAGTCTTAGTGGGCGGCTGGGAGATTTTTTTTTTACTGAGCCTCTCTAGGGCTTTATCTCGTGGACGATATAATCTATTTTTAATAGCTATTTTTTATAATTCTTTTAATAAAGTAACTAATGTACTATTCTTTTAGCATTCGTATATTTAATTATTCTTACACATGTAAATTATTTATATTTTAATTACTGTAAACACTCATTTTGAGCTCATGATAAATTATGAATGTCCGTAAAGAGAGAAAATTTAATTTTTTTTCCTAACCCGTAAAATCAAATTTTTAGTTCCAATAAACATTTAATTTCAAAATCTAAACTCGAAATTGAAAGAAAATAAAAACTTAATTTCGAAACTTCAATTTCATGTTAAGAGAATTCATATCAACTCCATTATTAAAAAAAATTAAAATAAAAAAAATTCAAACTTCATTACTTAATCCATATTATCAATTGCTAAAGTTACTATTAAGTTTACGAACACAAGAAAGGGGGCTACAACTGAGGTTTCAGCTTCTTTTCCTATATATTAAATGAAATAATTTCACATTATTATCACATATAGGAAAAGATAATCCAAATATAATTTGAATTTGATTATAAATAAATTTTAAATTCTTAAAAGAAAATTAGATAAAGATGTCTTTTATAAAATTGGATTATTTGCACAAACACCACAAATATAACTTTTGTGTATATAATATTTGAGCAAAACACACAAATGTAATTTTTTGAATAAAATATTTGATCAAACAACACAAAAGTACTTTTTTGAGTATAAAATATTTGAGTATTAGATGCCAATTCAATTTTTGTACTTAAATTATTTAAGGAAAGGGCACAAATGTAGTTTTTGAGTATAAAATATTTGATAAAAAATGATATAATTATTAGATTTGTATCGTACATGTCACATTTGTTAGAACTTCAAAAATTTAAGAACAAAAAATTGTGCTCAAATAATCTTTTGAGCATGAATTATTTTTCTTGTGCTCTCTAAGGACACAAATATTCGTGTTTTCAGTTTTCTAAAGACAAACCGAACAAGTTTGTGGTATGTGGGGAATAAGCATCGGCTAACTTTGTGCCAGCAGCCGCGGTAATACAGAGGATGTAAGCGTTATCCGGAATGATTGGGCGTAAAGCGTCTGTAGGTAGCTTTTTCAACCCGATTCACTGTGTACATGCCCTTTACGTCTAGTCATTTCGAAGAACACTTGCCCCCCACCGCGTCTTACCGCGGCTGCTGGCACGGAGTTAGCCGTTGCTTCTTTCTCGAGTCGTGTCATGATCTCGCACTCGACGAAAGAGCTTTACAAGCGGCATTGCCCTTCTTCACTCACACGATATTGCTGGATCGGGCTTTCACCCATTGTCCAAGATTCTAGAATTAGGAAACACAAAAATTAAATATGTGTTCTATAAATTGTGGTTTTAGCCCAGTTTTTTAGCAGTGAGTAAAACTCAAATGAAAAATAAAAGCAGGAGTTCAATCTAGCATTCTATTGCCATTACAATTTACAAAGAGAAGAAGAAAACTTTAGCTCATCATAATCTTAACCTTTTAATCCCCATTTCGAGCATTTCCTACCATTAGTAAATTTATCGAAAAAATTGAAAGTTGCAGATGATATAGCGATGCTTAATTATTCAAATTTAGACTCTCCCGATTTCGTTTATTTCTCATATGTAAGATTGATGATACACACGTGATAATTAATTCAAACGTCTGAAATTTGGTGAGCCTACCATGTCATTATAGATATTTATGTACTATGCATTGTATTTGCATGCATATGTATGGGGCTTAGAAGAACAATGAGGAAGCGACGGCGGCGGCAACAGCTGTTCCGGCGGAAAGCTGCCCGACGATGGCAGCGCTTGGCTTAGGACCCTCAGCAGTTCCAGTACCAATAGACCCAAATATTGAGTCAGAGACAGGTCCACCAACAGCGCCGGCGGAAACAGAGTCCGTAGCACCGCCGCCGGGGGAAGGAGCTACGGTACTGTCAGCACCACCAACGGTTCCAACTTCGTTATTGTCCGCAGCGGGGCCCACCGGTCCTGCCTCAGGTACACCACTGAAAGTTGGGAGACCATGTTTGGTGGCGACGGCAGAGCTGGGGCTGGGGGCGGCGGCTGCGAACGCCAGGCCCACGGTGGCCAATAGAAGGAGATTCACAACGGTAATATGTTGGCGGGCCATAGTTTTGATTAAAAAGGATAAATTTAGGCGCGCAGTTGGTTCCCTTTTGGTCGGTTTTGAGAAACACTGCAGGCTTTTGGAGATTAGGTGATGGCAGGCGACAAATAGATTTATATACGATTTAGAGCGGAGGAGATTGGTGGGCGTGGCGACTGGCGAGCGTTTCGGAATGGAGCAAGGAAAGCCATCGGTGGCGCATTTTGTTGGTTATGGGCTAATTTAGTTGACAATTCCGTTATTTCAGTTTTGAAAAAAGGGAAATTGGTGCAAATGTCCCATTATCATAAAATGACCAATGGCAATAACCAAACATGACTGGTTTTTATTTTTTATCATCTGCTATTTTGGCCCATATATAAATACATTTTACAGTTACCTAGATCCCAGTTGAGATCCATAAGTCCCTTCTCTTTCGGTTCGCTATTAAGTGCATAGGTAGCATTTGTGAGTCCCTTTTTCTATCTTGACATAGACTCCATGTAGATTAAAAAAAAGAAATTAAAAATGCCAAAAAAAAAAAACCAAAAACTAAGCAAATAAAAGAAAAAATGGCAGAAGCAAAAAAATAAAATAAAATAATAAAAGATAAAAACATTGATCTCCATCTTCGACAACCCTCACCACTCCCGTCTCCCCCTTCCTCTCCATCTCCCTTACTCCTATATTCTTCGTCAACAAGAATCAGATTTTCTGCTGCGGGTTGGATCTACCCAATTTCTTTGAGCGCGAGTCCTTGTTTCGAAAATCCAACTCCGACCCGTACATCCTCAAAAAGCAAAGATCAGTGAGCTAGAAATCAGGCAGTGTTTCATCAATTTTCTTGAGGTGGAGCCTTGACACCAGTTTCGGGTCCTAAACAAGAACGCTGAGATGGGTCGAGTTTTGGAGCGACGCTGCCATCGATCGTCGCCGGAGGAACTGAAACTCTTCCTCATCGTCGTCATCATCACCCGGAAGGTTCTTTGATATGTTTTCTAGGTCTGAAATCCCAAAATGGGTCGACGAGTACATTGAGCAAATTGGCTCAGTTCTGAGACTCAGTATGTGGTCAGATATCGATATATCCAACATCGTTTCGGTTTTGGTGTTCGGATTCTTCGAAGGCGAGATGGTTATGCTAGACAACCAAGCAATGCTCAACGCTTTGTTACTGAAAGCGGATCGGTTCTCAGACTCACTCTAATAAGCGAGTTGGAGCTCTAAGGAAGTGTCAATTTTGGAGACGCTGGTTGCGATTTGGATTTTGAGGAAGAGGACCTTGGTTGCTTTTGGAATTTGGAATTTGGTTTGGATTCGAATTTTGAGAACTTCGCCATCATTGATTTGGGGGTTTTGGAGTTTGGAGGTGGGTGTGAATGCTGTGCAAGGAAGAAGAGATGATTTTGGAGTTTGGATGGTTTGGATTTGTTAATCTTACCCACATAAGAGGATTGGTGGAGTACCGTGGTGAGACGATTGGTGTGATACTATTGACGGAGGGGTTGACTATTGAGAGATCCTTTCCACCCAAAGGAGATGGGAGGACAGAGGTTGCAAGATTTTATTTGTATTTGTGTTTCTTTTTATTTATATTTTTCATTTAATTTTTAAGATTTAATTATTATTATTTTGTCTTTACTATTGAGATATCCTTTCCACCTAAAGGAGATGGGAGGACAGAGGTTGCAAGATTTTATTTGTATTTGTGTTTCTTTTTATTTATATTTTTTCATTTAATTTTTAAGATTTAATTATTATTTTTTTGTCTTTATGGCATCCATGTTAGTATAAGAAGGGGCTCCAAAAATGCTATTTGGACACTTAATATATTTTTTAGCTGATTATTAATAATCAACTAGATTTTGTGTTATGATAATTTGAGTACGTAAAATTTAATTTTCTTAAGAGTAAATCATTGTTACATCCTTAATAACTTTTAGTTTTATTTAAAACTTTTAATACTTGTATATTAAACAAAATAAGACCTTACTTCAAACTTTTTTTATTCAAAAGCCCCTAAATAGAAATTATAAGTAAGAAATTCCACATGTGCCCTTTTTTTGTCCTTTTTATCCTATGTGCCCCTTAGTGTTTGATTTCTTTGACCTCTTGGAGCCTTTATTATATTATACATATAATAAATATTATATATATATATATATATTGTATATAGTTACGATTGAATTTTTTCTAGAAAATAAAAAATAAAATCTGTATTGTCTGGGGTTCAACAGTAGGGTATAATTTTTTTTTTTTTGGGGGGTGGGGGTGTGGAGATGGTGGTGAAAACTCGTACGACATAGGGTTTAATTCTTGAATTTTGGTACAAAATTCAAGAATTAAACTCTAAACTATACGAAATTAACCAAATTATTTAATATCAGAAGATAAAGAATTTTTAAATTTAAAAGTATTTTTGAAGAATTACGGCTTTGAATTATCTTACTTTAAGTTAGATTAGATATTCATATTACTTTTAAAATGAGCAAGTGAAAAAAAAATATAAATAGGAGTAATATTTTAATAATCCTCAATATAATCTTATAATAAAAAAATAAAAAGTTATGTTGAAATCATGATAAATTTTGATAAGTGTTTTTTAAATTGGTGTTGGATTAGTTTACATTTAGATGACATTAGTTGTAATTTATATAAAAACTATGGTCTATTTTAAATTGTATAGTCATTTGATTAGTCAAAGGATCTATGAGTTTAATTTTTCTATATGCAAGTTTTTGAATAAATTTACATGTTAGTAGGGACCTATGAGTTAATTGTCCTTTCTTAATTATGTAGTGGAATAAAATGAAGTATGAATTTGAAATTACCTTTATAATTCTATGTACTTTTATATAATCTATTCTAAAATTTGAAAAATTGACTCATTCATGTTTTTCATTTTCATTTAATTTTTCAATTCCACTTAAACATGTAAATCTAGTTGCAAATTTCTTTCCAATTTAAGAGGCTTTTTACCAATATGTTTTAATTTTGGGGGTTTTCTCCTTTTTCAAAATGAAGTGGATGATTTATATAACAGCATTTTTCTTGGTTTGTTTTTTTTTCTGGTGTGAATGATCTACAAATTCACTGGCCTGTCTGCCAGCGTTCACGTGATAAGAAATCAATATGGGCCTCAACTAGGCCCATAAACTCGTGGTGTTTATATTTTAGCCCAACAAGAAGGCTGTTGATTCCTGAAGGCTCTCCTCGTTCGGAGCAGTTTCTTAAAACCCAAACCCTAGAGCAAGTGCTTCAAACAGAGAAGAAGGTCCTAGACTCCTAGACCTCCAGACCTCGACCGAAGAAGAAGCAGTGACTGTGAAGAGAAAGTGAGCAGTGTGAGAGAGAGAGAGAGAGAGAGAGAGAGAGAGAGAGTTGGTTGGTGGAAATGGCGCTGGCGTTCGATGAGTATGGGCGGCCATTTATATTGCTGAGGGAGCAGGAGCAGAAGACTCGGTTGAGAGGTCTTGATGCTCAGAAGGCCAACATATCCGCTGGCAAAGCCGTCGCGCGCATCCTCCGGACCTCTCTCGGGCCCAAGGGCATGGACAAGATGCTTCAGAGCCCCGATGGTGAAGTCACTGTCAGTGAGTACCTTCATCTCTCTCGCGCTTTAGCTCTAACTCATACTGAATTTGAATTTGAATTTGAATTTGAAATTCGGTTCTGTTTGCTTTCCCATTCCTGGCCATTTTGGTCATTAGTTTGTGGATCTCTGTGTTTTCCTTGTCCGTTCATAGTTATTTGGGTTCATTTTCACTCAGCGATTGTCGTCCTAGAAATTTAAATGGTATTCTGAGCTCTGGGTTTGCTTAGGTACGACTCTGATGGTCGGATTAGTACTTGTTATTTACCGCTTTTGAGTTCCCACTTGGTCATAACCATACATGCCCTGCTTTTTTGTTTTGACATGCCTATTTGGGCTTTAGATGCAGAGTTACACTTAGACATCATCTCAGCCAGATTTACAATCAAAATAAATATCTTTGCCTCCCCGTCACCTTCTATCATTATCATTCACATTGAATTACTAATTAATATGAGAAGCAGTCAATCAAAGATAACATATAAAACAAACAGTTCCTGAAGCCTGGGTACGTAAGGTAGACACCTAAATGCATCATCCTCTTAATCAATTAAGGATTAGAGAAATGTAAAAGCGCTATAATTCTTGCAGTGATTAATGCTCATGGTTTCATTATTCATATATCTAGGAAAAGACAGAAACTTTATGCCACAAACAAGTCACATTTTAATTAAAACCCATAACACATATTGTGCTTACATCTGCAACAGGTACTGGTTCTCATGACAGCATATAAATGCTGAAAGTTTTCTTTGCATGTAAAGTAGGTCAAACAAGATGAATTAAGTATGAGGATCAAATTTAAGCACGAATTGAAATAAAATCTTTGCTTTGGCCAGGTTCAAAGTTCAAATAGGCTCATTGAATACCTGAACCTGAACAAGCCTAAAACATCCTACTCTTCATGTTTCTTTTTCCTACAAATATAATGAAATTCACAAGCATTTACACATACAGGGACCGTTATTTAGAGGACTAACTATCCAATCCAAATTCCAGAAAGATTTGAGTATCGTGGTTGTTAAGCTGATCACATCCACAAAATGACAAGTAGATCAGCAGTCTATCTAGCAGTGAATTTACTATATCAATACCTTTTCTATCTAGCAGCTAAAATAAGAATTGTCTTTACCACACCTTTTTCATTGATATATCAAAGCCAATGGTCAGCTTGTTTTTGCTTACCTGTGGCTTTAATATACACTTATAACACCCTTTTTATTGTCTTTTCAGCTAATGATGGTGCAACAATTTTAGAGCAGATGGATGTTGACAATCAAATTGCAAAGCTGATGGTTGAACTATCCCAGAGTCAGGACTATGAAATTGGTGATGGGACAACTGGAGTTGTTGTGCTGGCTGGTGCACTTCTAGAGCATGCTGAGAGGCTATTGGAGCGCGGTATACATCCCATACGGGTCGCAGAGGGTTATGAAATGGCATCTAGAATAGCTGTTGATCATCTGCAGCATATATTACAGAAATTTGAATTTGGACTGGACAACATAGAGCCTCTTGTTCGAACATGCATGACTACTCTGTCATCCAAGATGTTAGTACACTTTTTCATTCTTCTTTTCGGTTTTATTTTTTTTTTTTGCTGTGGGTTCATGATAATATTGATTGTCCGTTTATTTGATTACTGGTGTCATTCTGGTTTTTGTCTTCATATTACTGTGCGAATTGTGTCCCCTGGTAAAAGTTCATGCTTTCTAAGTTAACGATTTGGTTAATATTTCATGGTTTATTGCAGTAGTATGCTGTTATTGCACCCCTTACCTCATTGCTAATGTTTAGTGGATTATTGCTTTGAAAAGTCATATTTTGAGTCATTCCATTTTTTTTATGAATGTAAAATTTTCTTGTTCTTGGTGTAGTGTGAACCGGTGCAAGCGTGACCTTGCTGAGATTGCTGTGAAAGCAGTTCTTGCTGTTGCAGATTTAGACAGGAAGGATGTGAACCTAGATTTGATAAAAGTAGAGGGGAAAGTAGGGGGTAAGTTAGAAGACACTGAGCTGGTATATGGTATTCTTATTGACAAGGATATGAGCCATCCACAGATGCCAAAGAGAATTGAAGATGCACATATTGCTATTTTGACTTGCGCCTTTGAGCCACCAAAGCCAAAGACAAAGCATAAGGTTGATATTGATACAGTTGAGAAGTTCCAGACTCTACGTCTGCAAGAACAGAAGTACTTTGATGACATGGTCCAAAAATGCAAGGTCAGATTGTACCCTACTGTTGAATAGTTTGATTATATAATTGATATGATTGGGGTGTTGCAACACTCCACTGTTGTTTGGTATGCTACATTGTTAAACCAATGAATAATTATTTTGATGCAGGATGTTGGTGCTACCTTGGTCATCTGTCAATGGGGTTTTGATGATGAAGCAAACCACCTTTTAATGCACAGGAACTTACCAGCTGTCAGATGGGTTGGTGGTGTAGAGTTGGAACTAATTGCAATAGCTACAGGTATGCCTTAATTAGAAGAATTTAGATCTGGCAGGCAATTTCAGCAGTCTGGCTTTTATATTTTATTTTCTATCTTTGTATACAAGCAGACTGATGTATTCATGTGTTTGTAGGGGGGAGAATTGTGCCCAGGTTCCAAGAATTGACACCTGATAAGTTAGGAAAGGTATGACTAAAAATTGAATATCCGTTAGCAAATAATCTTGCATAACATGTATTCTATTAACATATTTATTACTTTTAGTTGATTACTAGCAGTTACCCTGTTTACGTTCCAATCTTGAAAACATGATAATCCCTGATTCAAGGTTCTTCTAAACTTTTTATAAGGCTGGTATTGTTCGCGAAAAATCATTTGGGACAACCAAAGATAGAATGCTGTACATTGAACACTGTGCAAATTCAAGGGCTGTGACCATCTTTGTCCGTGGCGGTAGGTTTCTCTACTTTTTGTTCGTGTCACGTCCAACTTGATTCAGCCAGTTAAATAAAATGTTTATTATTAGCATGTGAAACAAATGGTATGTTTGGTATATATAATGCAAATTTTGCAACCTTTTTAACTAGTTTGGCCCTTTGCTACGTATGTGTTATTAGGCTTATTATTCAAAGGCAAAATTGAATTTCTTATGTGAGGTTCTGGTGCGTTTTTTACTCATTAGGTAACAAAATGATGATAGAGGAGACTAAGCGCAGCATCCATGATGCCCTGTGTGTTGCGAGGAATCTCATCTGCAACAATTCTATTGTTTATGGTGGTGGCTCAGCAGAGATATCTTGTTCTGTTGCTGTCGAGGCAGCTGCAGATAAATTCCCAGGAGTTGAGCAGGTATGAAGATAGTCTGCCCCGTTCTTCTTTGGATTTTTATAACGGTGATAAGTATGTTGGTATAATTTAATCTTCTTTTCATCCACAGTATGCCATTAGAGCATTTGCAGATGCTTTGGATGCTGTCCCGATGGCACTTGCAGAGAATAGCGGCCTCCAACCCATTGAAACACTATCTCTAGTGAAATCCCAGCAGATTAAGGTGAGCAAAGCAGGATAACCATTTTATACTTGATTAGGTCTTTCTGTAATGAGTATGTTGTAAGCTTGCAATTTCATCCCTTTATAATATGATTCAATTTTGATCATCATTTTGAATCTGTATATACAGGATAACAATCCGCACTGCGGAATAGACTGCAATGATATCGGCACTAATGATATGCGCGAGCAGAATGTCTTTGAGACATTAATCGGGAAGCAGCAACAAATCTTACTGGCTACACAAGTTGTGAAGATGATACTGAAAATAGACGACGTTATTTCCCCCTCTGATTACTGAGAGTTCGTGCTTGTCGCTCATGTCTGTTTTGCCTGGGAATGGAATGTTGTTATGTGACTTTCTTGGCTTGGTTCAGAATTTTGAGTGAGTTGGAAACTTGTTTGTAGAATCTGGAGCGGTCTTACCCGACTATGACCTCTCCATCTCAATGCATTACTGTTTTTGTTATTCATTTATGAATGTTTATCGTCTACAGTATCCTATGGTTGGTTACCCTAATCTACCTTGGAAACATTTCAAGCTGGAATTTTTCATTTCCCGTTAATAAAACAAAAAGCCTGGACTCTGGAGCCTACCCGGTCAAATGCCCCCCTATGCTTGTAGATGTGGTACAGAGGTAGAAGCATTTGAAGGGTAAGAGACGAAACACATGGTGGCATCGACCCTGCCACTAGCAATAATTTAGTACTCGCATCCTCTTTACGACGGGATGTGTCGTCTTTTCCCTTTGCTTTATTGGTGAAGAAAACGAATGCTCTGATTCTAAATTTTTCAATCAGTCTCTCTTACTAACGATCCTGAATAATGACGGAATCATTAATTTTTTATGGACTCAGTGCCTAGTTCCTTTGAAAGCCATTGGTGATCAGATCTACCACAATGTCAGTCCTCGAAGAAACTCCCATGATCCCGTCCTGCCCATTATTTGTCAGTCATCAATGTGCATGTTGCTCTCTGTGTCTCATGAATAATGTCATATGTGAAACTTGGGACTCGAGATAATGTCCCTTTAAACAAATTTTTACTCTTCATAGCAGTAAGGATCCAATTTTCTGCTTGTGGTTGCCAAAATTCTGCTTTAAATAAATCTAAACTGCAAAATGGAAGATTCTAAGTTCGGATACATAAAAAAAAAAATGCCGAAAGCTGTGCTCAATAAATTAAAACTTAATTAATCTCTGCCGACCATATAGTTGCCAATTATGGATGGCATAGTGATGAGTGCTGGTGACAACATTTATGGCAAACTGTAGTTTTCTGGGGGCAGAAAAATTAAATGTAAGCACTTAGCCTGTTTCATATTGTTGAGGCAATGAAGGCCTCCATGGTTTGCAGCTTCGTCAAAAATCGTACATAATCTTCGTTTGGTCTGCAGAAGAAAAGTGGCGATTCATGGCCCCATAAAAATGGAGTAAATTCAGCATTTATTTCCTTACAACTTTACCTCAATGCTCGATCCCTTTTAATCCCTAACTAGACACCAACCCGTGTGAGTATGTGACTCTCAGACTCATGCATCCACAGCTTCCGAAATGAGATTAGGATTATAAAATACGTACCTTAATGTACGCTCTTGCTTAATTTTTAAAGGCATCCTAATTAAATTTCTTACCGAGAGACACATAGAATCTGTCTCATATTCAAACACTTTGGTTGGTCTCTCATGAAAAACAAGCCAAGGTTGAAATTTTGAAGACATCAAGGGTTAATTAATTAAAAGTGATGATGAGAAACACTGATATACAACTTACGAGAAGAAAATAAAAAACCCTAGCTGCTTGTAATTACAGTTGATGTTTATTAATTTCTTCATGAACTTTAATGCATGTCCCATTGTGTCCTTAATTTGGTCCCCTATCATGCACCCGGCCAATGATGACATTAGCAGCGTGAGCCCTTCTTGCACTTGAGTGAGCCAGCCCCAGCCGTGAGTGAGCTCACGAGTGAGGATGGCCTTGCACCCAAGCTCGATGCCTTGGAGTAGCTAGAAGAAGCCCCGGCCCCAGATGCTGTGAAGAAGGCTCCATTTAGCAACAAATCCCCTGAGGACCTCCAATTCCATTTGCTCCACTCCTTTTGTGCTGCATCCTCATGCTTAGTTACCTGAAAATTAAGTAGGTTAAAGAAATATTAACTCCAACGTTTTGACTGCTCCGTAATCAAAATCAAAATAAGAGGTCCAAAATTTAAGGTTTAGTTAGGCGAACATATATCCATCTACGTATTCACCTCTTTATTGAATCTATCATTGGGTGCCAGAAATCTATTGCCTTGGCTGTTGATGGTTGGAGATGCACTTCCCCCAATTGCATACATTTCCCAATGTGTATAGTCATTATTTACGACATGAAAATTCCCATGTCTACACCTGCAAGTAGTCAATTCATTAACATCTTTTAAAATCCTAACAGAACTCTCTCAAATACATACCTAAGAGAGAAATGCTAACATAACTCTCTTCTTGACCATCCCCTATTATAAAACGAAAAAAAAAAAAACTAATATAAGAGCTCATTATTAATGAATGAATTACCTCGGCATTCTTTGAACAAGCCCTTCTCCAAAGTGGTTGAAGGCTATGGTGACCTGCATGTTCTTGTCCTGCGCGTAAGAGTCACTATGCCCCAAGAGCATGACCTTGTTATGGTGAGTCATGTAATTGTTAGAGATGGTGATGGATGTGGAACCATGAATGGCATCAATGAGGCCGTCGCGGCAATTCGAAAGAGAGCAATGATCCACCCAAACATGGCTCCCCCCAAAAATGGAGACCCCGTCCCCATCGGACAAAGTCCTCCATCCATAATGGCTAGGAGTGTCCCTCACATACGCATTTCCACCTTGCTTGCAGTCATGAATATTTAACCCATGAATAATAATGTTGGTCACATATTGTATAGTAATGCAGGGCCCACCAGCAATGTGCACACTAGCTCCTCTTCCATCAATGGTCTTGAATGAGTTCAACATGAGCTCTTCTTTTAGCTTGATCACCATGTCACCGTTGAAAATGATCCACAATGGCTCATCTTGGATCACACCATATCTAAGGGTCCCTGGCATAGGGTTCACCGGATGGTCACCTGCGTCTGTTACCACATAAATTTTCCCATCTCTCCCTCCGATGGCATGTTTCCCGAACCCGATCGCGCAATCGGCCAGCCGTTGCCGGTTCTTTTCCCAATTGGGGTCGCACCTCCAGCAGTCATCAATGGGGTTTCCAGTTCCACATGAGAGAAACCCCAAGTTCCTCCTTGACTCATTGATGCTCCTGTAACAAAAAATAAAATTACTACAATATCAATATATATATATATATATATGTGACATGCACATTTTTTACAAATTTGTATAACGTGAATACCTATTTTCACTTTAGTAGTTTTACCAAGTAACTAAATGACTAGAAAGTTAAAATGGAATACTTTTGTACATCTTGGATGACTAGGTCAGGGTCTTGAACTGGGGAAGAGGAAATGAAAGCTGGGGCAAGAAGAAGACAGAGTAGGAGAAGATGAAGAGCGAGTGGCATGGCCTTTTTTTTCCCTTTCTCTGTTTGGAAAACAAAGCACACACACAGAGAGAGAGAGAGAGAGAGAGAGAGAGAGAGAGAGAGAGAGAGAGAGAGAGAGAGAGAGAGAGAGAGAATGCTTGTGAGGAAGTTGAGAAAATTATGTCAAGTTATATAGGAAAATAAAGGTTTTTTTATTTCTTAAAAAGTTTAAATACATTTTTTTTATGGGATCTAAGAGCCTGAATATTAAACAATATTGGTCCACCGGGTCCCTGATTTCTGATTTAAAGGGTCCCCTATCAGTAGTTTGGCCGTTAAGTAACCTCTCTCTCGCAAAGGAATTTTTGATTATTTGTATTAAACTAAACGATTTTTTAGGAGAAATATGCCTAATTTTTATGCGCTCGAATTTTAATTCTTTATTATAAATAAATAATAAAACCTATATAAATGTTGAATAAAACTAGGATATGATCGCGCGAGAGGCAACAAAATACATTATTATTTTGTTAAGTGTACCATACACCGACACTCTCAATGAAAATAGTGTCGGCATGTTGTGGTGAAATTATAGGGGGAAAAAAAGAAAGAAAGACACATTTTGTTTTCTTTCTCAATCACATTCACACACACACAGAGAAAGCTTTATTCTCTTGCTTCTTGTTATCTGCCACCACTCGATCAATGGACATTGTAGTTTCAATGTGTTTATTGCCCTTCAGCTAAGTTTTGTCTCTAACTTCCTCTTAAATCACATCATGCATGCATTATTACGACTAATGCTCCAGCCAGACACCCGTAACAAGCATGCATGAGACTCCTTTTTATATACATTGAGAAGCAGAGGAGATATATATATATATATATATATATATAATATTATACTGAGTTTTTTATTTACGGATGTCTAATTTTAAATTTTAAACGTTTTATGTAATACTAGATTATATTATATAAATATTAGACATCAACTCTACCAACAGAAGTCGAACTTAAAACTTTTCACATAATAAGTAAAGAGGAATACCATTAGATTAGCGCGACAATTTCCTCTTTCGTTTTATAATTTTGGTAGTGAATTCTCTCATCTTATTTTTTCAGTTGGAGGGAGTTTGGGATTAGATAAAGAATCATAAAGACGTATTGACTTTTGTGCAACGTTGCATGTGGCTAAGTGGGAATTACCTCACCATCCTTTTATTTATATTTTCGTCCATGTTTTGCTGAAATTTCTTCTCCTTAAGTATACTGTGTGGAATTTGGAGATTATCTATACAAAGAGAAGGCACAAAAAGGCTGTAAATTAAAAAAAAAACAATATTTTACCATCCTTTCTAATAAAAATACACTTACTTGTAACTTGTTGTAAGTTGAAATTAAAAGAATTCATAGTATAAAAAATTGATAGGTAAATATGAAGGAGTATTAAAAATCAACAAGTTCCTTTGATCTTCTCGGTTAGGGTTTTAGTTTATTGTCCTTAGGTTTTACATTGATGCGCTGCCATCCGTGGTGCTGCAATTTCGTGGTTTCACCGTTCCTTCTTTGTTTCTCGCTGCTTTGTGCTTTGTGGAAGGAGGCAATGGACATGATTACTAGCTCTCTTGGTTCGAAACTTGCAATTTCTCCTAATGAGGCAGAGGAGATTGATGCGGTGGAGAAAGTCTCTCTCATGACCGAGACAAAGTTCTTGCTCGTTGGGCGCCTGCTCACTGCACGAACGTACCATAAGGATGCATTGGTGGGTACGATGAAGGCTACATGGTGCCTCCGTGAGGGAGTCACTTCCATTCCCATTGATGGTTCCGATTTTATTAATTTTTCATTTGCTAGTGATTTGGACCGGAAGAAACTCTAGTGAGGGACAGTGTAGACTTCTGACTGGGTTTTGTTTGTTCTTGCTGCTACGGATGGTCGCGAGGATCTTGATAGGGTGGCCCTGGACCGTCAGGAATTCTAGGTTCATATTCGTAAAATTCCTCCCATTTTTCTCACGCCAGCGGTGGCTGCAAGAGTTGGGAATCATTTGGTTCATTTTGTTAATGTGGATATTAGGTTAAATGATGATTGTTTGGGCTATTTCCTTCGTATTAGGGTGGAACTCTTGGTCATTGAACCCTTGAAACGTTTTATCACGTTGAAATTGTTACACAATGAACCTGCGAAAAACTATGATATTGAGTATGAACGATTACCCTATTTTTGCTTGGGGAGGGGGCTATGTTCATCTAAGCAGCCCGTGGTTGATGGTGTGGAAGCTTTTGCAAGTCTAAAGACTTCGGTCAAGGATGTGTTTAGCATTTCCCCAGGTGGGGATTCGAAGCAGATGGTGTTCGAGTTAGGGTCACGGGAAGGGCTTGCTACTGATAAACATCATTTGCCGATAAGAACTGGGGCAATGAGGAGTTTTGTTCAAGCGTTTGAGGACCTACTCACAAGAACACATTGGGGAGGTTCCTGTAGAACCCGTGGGGGTCATTGCTGCGGTTAAGAGGCGACACTAGGCAAGGGAATCCTCTGCTGTTGTGCCATGTACTGAGATAGGGGATTTGGGACCATGCGTTATACCTAATGTGATGGGTGCACTGGGTGTGATGGGAGACAACTACGGAGATATTTTTGTGAACCATAGGGAAGGTAAACAGCCCCTGGGGCTTGCTAGAGAGGGGATTGATGACTTAATGTGTGGTATTGGGGGCATCAAGGGAGTGGCTATTGCTACAGATGATCTTCTGCTGAGTGATCTTTCAGGAAATGGGTAGGGGTGAGGGGTATATAAGGGGGGCTCTCTACCAAAATGCACTCTCTAAATGAGGAAGGATATGGTGCAACTTCCTGGGTCAGTTTGTAATAACCCAAAAATTTGAATAAGGTAATTTTGGAAATTTAAGAAGGAAATTGACAATGTTGCCCCTAGAAGTCAAGGGTTGACTTTTTGCTCTGGGTACCTTCTAGACTTTTCGAGAAGACCATGATGTAAGTTTCAACGTCTTGAGTTCATAGACAGGTAGCATGTCAAAATCTGAGATCAGATGAGTTCGTTATGGATCTAAATACAATTATGGGCTTCGAAGCTTGGAACTTGACATGCTAGGAATATCAGGAGATAGAAAAGGCAAAGGTTTGGACGTAAGAAGGCTGCACAAATGGTGGCTAAACCATGGCCGAAAATGATGCAATCGAGTTAGGGGTTGAGGTAAGTTTTCCTCTATGGTGAATCCATGGATCTCTTTCTAGGATTGATTAGATAAAATTAGTGTATTAGAACAGAAAAAACATTTTAAAATGAGGGATTTAGGACTTGATTAGGTTGCTTAGGTTAAGTCCTATACCCAGGCTGTAACGACCCGTCGCTAATTTTAAGGATTAATTAGGGATTAATGACGGATTAGCGAGACTAATCGGGACTTAGCCGACGATTAATGGACGTTCAGGACGAAAATACGATTTTACCACTAAACGAGGGCAAAAAGTTGACTTTTGACCCGAGAGATCCGATGGCCGAGCACTGAGGGCCGTTACGTATATCGCGTCGATACGAATCCATAGACAGGCGACACGTCAAATTTGAACTTTCGACGGAAAAGTAATGGTTCACGAAAGTTCGAACGTACTATTGCACGCTTTGCAAGGCGAGGGACTTTTGGCAGCAAGTGAGGCCCATATATTTTGGATAGGACCAATGGATGAGTGACAAGTGTCACCCATCCATTGCCCATCTCAAACCGACACATGCATACCCCCTTCCCCTTTTTGTTCGACCATATCCCATTTCCCCACCAAACCCGAGCAACCCGATCAACCCAATCCAAAACCCCTCCCCATCTGATCTTATGTGAGGCTGAGAGAGTGAAGTGAGGATGTTTTGTTGGTGGTGGCTAGCCAGGACGGCGCCACCGTGGATGACGGTGACAGCTCGAGAAAGGTAAGCTTGGTTTTGTCCAAATTCCATTATTTTTAATTTCAATCATTATGGACGGTTTAGGTCGATTGGAATGGGCTTATTAGGTTGCTAGGAAGATTTTAAGACGAATTTGGGAGGTGGTTCACGGCTGAGAAGCCCTAGGGAAAATCTGGAAATGTTGAACCGTGAGGAAAAATAGGAAGATTGGGATCAAAATAGGATTCCATATTTGGAAATGGTGCCTCACGATTTTGTAGGTTTTAGGTGATTTGGATTCCATATTTAGGTTCCTAGGATCAAAATAGGAAGATTGAGATTGATTAGGAAGAAAAAGGACGAAGATTGAACGGTTTTGTAGCTTGGACCGGAGTTGCAGAGAAAACCGGACCGGTCGGCTGGAGGTAGGAGATGACACTGTTCATGGCGCGTGGCCCCCACCAGCAGCCACTTCAGGCGACACATACGGGCGTGTGGGGGGAGAATTTGGGGAAAGTTCCAACATGTAATTTCATCTATTCGATGTAACGAATATTTTGGGATTGGTTTCTAGTCTATCGGACATCGTCTCGATATAGCTCGGGCTGTCCGAAGGTTTCAGATCGCGTTTAAAAATAGTTAAAAATCTAACAAAATTAGGGGGCTCTAGTGAGGGGTTAATTAAGTAGTTAGTAACCCTCTAAAGTGATTTGGACAGGTTTGGGAACCTCGAAGATGATGTTTGACCCAGGAAGGCGTACGACACTCGTATCGAGGCGGCAACTTGGACGGTCTGGGAGTGGACTTTCTTTTATGAATCGATGCATGCATAAATGTTTATAGGCATTTTAATACATGTTTTGTGATGCCATGAGTGCATTTTGTGTTTGTGTTATTTATGGGCACGCATTTCGAGATTTCTGGGTTTTATACGCGCTTATACATGCTTATGCTTTCGGTTTTAATGAAATGGTTTTGAAAAGGTAAAGCCGGGCATGAGACCCATTTGGTTTTGGTTTTGACTCGGGCATGTGGCCCTATTGATGACCTACGAGTCTGAGTCGTGATCACGACGGGTGCTGTGTGCACGGCGACGAACGACGTGACGCTCGCTTCCAGATTGGGATATGTTCCCTTCGGAGAGGTCACGATACACGTTCCGCTGTCGAGTAGCCACTGGAGGTTAGACTTTTGGTGTACTGACGATATCAGAGAGCGGTTGTAATGGGTGACCATGTTCTAGAGATGGTCGAGGCAGTAATACATTCACGGCGACATACCATGATTGAGAGCGGTCCTGGATTGATGGTTGCACGCATCACTATGATCGGAATCGTGACTGACCCTAAGGTTTCAGGCTCGATGCCCCGTTGATTTACGAGTTTGGGCTTGAGTCCCAGTTAATTGTGAAATCTGGCTAGAGGCCCTGTTGAGTCATAAGTTCGGGCGATAGGCCCAGTTAACTTGTGTTATCGGGCGTGAGTCCCGTTTATGGTTTTCTATACTAGTATGTATATACCCTGGTTTATGAGCGTATTGGTCTCCTCCAGACGTCGTTGATCCTGGAGAGTCACGATCTACTGCTTAGAATGAGTGACTCCAAGAGGGAGCACGTTCCAGGAGTGAGAGATATGGTATAGTCACAGACTCGGTCCGGGGATAGTCCTCCAGACGTCGTAGATCCTGGATTTTGGACGATTACTCCCAGATGTCGTAGATCGTGGGGGTAGACTCGGAGTGAGACCCCGAGTAGTGTGCACACTGATAGATATATCGTAACGGGTTATTGAGTAGACATCATAGAATGTCTAGGATGGGTTATATATGTATATATGTTTGTATGAGGTTTTCACTGAGACGGTGTTGGATTGAGACCCACGTGTGTTAGATTTGGGCTGAGTTCCCATTTGATTTGGTTGGGCTGAGGTCCCAAGTACTTTGGTTTGATTTTTGTGCAAGGCCCCGTGTTCTATGTTTGAGAAATGGTTTTCGAGTGCATGCATATATTTTTAGTGAAGGGCATAAAGGTCTTTAAATGAAAATGTTTTTATAAAAACCTTTGTTTCGTCCACTCACAACTTTTGTGTTTTGAATGCTCTTCAGGTTGATTGCGGATGCGGGCTGTAGCAGAGACCGAGACATCACATTCCTCCGCCGGATCCTGGCGTACTCTGATAGTCCCAGTTGAGCTAAGGACGGAATTATCCCTGGTCTGACACTTCGTGTCAGACGAGAGCAGAAACGTCCCACGTTAATCCCGGGGGATTTGGGACGGGCCCTGCCATAGACCCACGAGCTAACCCGTTTGGAAGTAGGGGATGAGCCCTGAGCAGGCTCGTGAGGCCAATGCGTAGAGGCCATCGATGGCACGTGTGGGCACATGGCTTATAGTCTGGGATTTCAACCAACATGTTTTTCGATGCTTTCGTTATTACGAACCTATTGGCACTGGTTTCGAGTCAATCAGACATTGTCTCGGTGTAGTTTTGGGTTTCCGAAGTGTTGTGCATACGTTTTTGATTCACATCCAATCATGAAAAATTAAGAGGATTTAAATATAATATTATTTGGGATATTAGTGATCTTTATTAATGATTTATGACATGCGATAAATTTTTTGGAATTTACGAAAGATCGTATGGCTTGGAATTCAACTGTAAGAATAGTGTGTGAGTGACCTTTCATTTTAAATAAATCATTGTGCATGTGTATTTAAATATTTTAATTGATTTATTATATGATATGACAGGACTCGTCCCTAAAATCCCTTAAAAGAAAACTGTACCAGTACTGCTCCTGTCTGATTATTTTTTGTCAAACAAGGGAAATTAATAATTTTCTTCACATCCATACCTTATTAAATTAACCAAATTAAACCTATCCTTGCGGGGTTACCACTCACATCCAACCCGCTTCCCCGACAAGGTAAAGAATTCACCAATTAAAATTCTTTATTTTCTTTACCTTATAAGTTTACCTTTTATCCTATTTTGTTTATAAATTAATTAGTTCACAAAAATAATTAATAATCAAGTTAACATCCTATACGTAATACTGAGTGTAAACCATTATATATTACATTATAATCCATATCATAATTACGCACCACAAAATACTGTCCATATAATCATCAAATTGCTCATCAACTTATTCATTTCCATGTAAGGTTAACCCTTTAACCATTATCTTAAATATACACATATTTTTCACACACTAATTAAACATACACAAATTTCCCCTTTAAGACCCCCATTTAATAACTCTAACATCAACAAATGGGTATCACAATGTATGCATTAATCTCCGTTCGTATAGTGCATTAAAGATTATGATGTAATTCATGTTAGCGCTTCACCTAAACTAATACTATAATCTTCAAATTCAAAATAAACATAATACCTCATAAATCCAGAACTATATCTAAACGGTGTCCAAATTCCTCAAACTCTATACCGTTGAACTCAAAATATAATAAGGAACAACTTTCGTGTTGGAGGGATGGCGAACCGCCATCGAATGTGCCACCACCAGCCTCTACGCATGGTGGCCTTGCGCCTGCACAGTCACCTTCATCCTTGGATGGGTCGACCCGTTTCATGCAACTGGGTTATTCGACCTGCGATGGTGATCCAGCCATAACATATCTATTTCATGTTCGATTTCAACGTTCTAAACGTCAAATATCATCTACACTAGCACATAACGAAATTTAAGACCCGAAAACGAAGAAAACATACACTGATCGCGAGGTTCGAATCTCTAAGCTTTCGGCCATGGAATTGCTAGCCCTATCCTCGACCTTCCCCGCGTCCAAACTTCTCTCTTTTTGCCTAAATGATCGTAGGACCTTCAGAACGACACTATCACATCCATTTTTGAGTTTCCTAGCCTTGAACTAGAAACCCAAAGTAGGAGCCTCATGGGTTGTACATTATCCTCACCGTTTTTTGGTGTTTTGCCCTTTCGTTTCTCTTAGTTGTCTCATCTTTTCACCCTCACTTTCTCTTTTTTTTTTCCCTGGCTAGTTCCCTCTCTCCCGGTTTTTTCATGGTTTTCTCTCTTTTCTTCATTTTGGTTGCCTAGAACTGAACCCTCATCACCACCTCACACTCAAATATATCCACCGTTCAGTCGGTGGAAGCATATAAAGAGGGAGAATTAAGATAAGTCTAGGGATTTCTCTGTTTTTCTAGATCCATCAGGTAAAATTAGAAAAACTCTTTTAGTGACAAAATTACCATTTTGCCCCTAGGCATTCTTGCCCTATAATGTACTTATCCGAACTCCTTTTTCAGCGTTCCACCTGTCTACGAACTCAGGAGTTCGAGACCTTCATAACGGTCTTCACAGAATGCCCTAAGAAGGTTTAAGTCAAAAGGTCAACTCTTTAACTTTCAGGGGCAAAATAGTTATTTCAAATTTTCTCGAATTTTCAGGTCGTTACAACCGACCCCCCTTAAAAAAAATTCGTCCTCAAAATTTCAGTACAAATCCATCTTACGTTAAATTCAAATTGGATAATTAAGTTTCTCAAAACATAATAAGACCAAACACTACTTATTTCCCACCAACCCAACTATGCTCAACCGGTTGTACACAACATTTCTAAATCATGGCTAGAATCAGTCATACAAGCATCAAAACATAATGAAAATATGATCGAAGTACGAACATATATCACAAATTTAAACTATAGTAAAAATCATATCACCATAGAGGGACAACGAGTCATAACAAAATCATACGAATGTAACCTTTATCTAATGTTCAAAAATCAGCCGTCACAATCAAACTGACCTCGAGAACTACACAAGGCAACATCTGAGTCATGCCCAAATGTCGAACACATCAGTGATGAATAACATCTCCTAATGCACACAAACCTCATAACAAGGCTTAACCATCTCAGCTCGAATTTCCATCAAAATGTATCACCATCCAATGCATAGTCTGCCCAGGAATTGCACGAAGCATCATTTGGGCCTAATCCGGGAATTGCATTAACGCACCATCTGAACATGTCTGGGGATTGCACGTAGCATCATCCAGACTACCATAACATCCCCCGGGAACTGCACGAAGCAACATTTGGGCACGTCTTGTAGTAGCACAAAGCACCGTCCAAATTATCACACCATCTCCTTTTGAACTGCACAAAGCAACATCCGGGTACACATAATATCCCCTGGAAACTGCACGAAGCACCATCCGGGGTATACACAACACTATCGGTAGGCATAACTCAACAATTGTCCAACACTCCAACACCACATCTGAAACATCATCACAATACCATCATACCACATAACCACTTGGGAATACAACGTCTGAATGTCTTCTCATGGATACAACAGTTGAGCGTCAACCATATAATTCAATTACTCAGGGATATCACATCCGAGTGGCTGCCCAAGGATACAACATCTGGGCGTAACCCATCAAACCAAGGTAACCTATTCATAAACATAACAAGGCACAAATATAGAGAAAAAACATACATTGATCACAAATATTCATTCCTTGAATTCAAATCCATGTTTCAAATCTGGGTCAAAACCTATAACAAAACTTTAACAAAACGTCATGAAGCGTGCATAATAACAATCAATCTTCATGACATCACATTATCATCATGTCATGGCATCATCACTACATATCGTGTCATCATCACTACTTATCGTGTCATCATGTATTCATCAACATATCATATTTCATCATGTATTCATCAATATATCATATTTCATCATGTCATCATACCACCATCAAGTCATCGTTTGACTATTATACTCAAATTAGTTCAACATATCTATTTTAAAACCAACATACAATCTTGTAAATCTTCATTATTATTATTTTTTTTTGTAAAAATATAGAAAAAAAAATGTATTATCTTTTCACCAATTATTCATCCCTTTACAGTCAAATTATCATTTCAAATTGAGATTTAAACTCAACATAATTTTCATGGAAACCACCTAAACATATACTCGAAATTCATTTAAAATTCTCAAAAATCATGAATAATCTTCATGAGAAAACCAAATTCAAATCATTGTCACATAAATCAAATTAAATTCCCAACCGATTTTTTTTTTGCTAAATAACCATTTAGGAAAATCTTCACAAAGAATATACATCACGTAGTTCATAAGATTTCAAAATTACATTAAATGTAGACAAAACATAATCAATATCTATGTTCTGATACTAAGTTGACAAGACCTGTTCCCAAAATTTCATAAAAAAAACTGGATCAGTCATGTTCTGATCTGACAATTCTTGTCAGACAAGGGAAATTAGTAATTTTCTTCACGTCCATACCTTATTAAACTAACCAAATTAAACCTATCTTTTTGGGGTTACCACCCACATCCAACACACTTCCCCGACAAGGCGAAGAATGCAACAATTAAAAACTTTTCATTTTGTTTATAAATTAATTAGTACTAAAAAATAATAAATAATCCAGTTAACATCCTATACATACTACCAAGTGTAGACCATTATATATTACATCATAATCCATATCAACATTATGCATCACAAAATACTGTCCATATAATCATCAAATTGCTCATTAACTTATTCATTTCCATGTAAGGTTAATCCTTTAACCATAATCTTAAATATACACATATTTTTCACACACTAATTAAACACACAAATTTCCCTTTAAGACCACAATTAATAACTCCAACATCAACAATTGGGTATCACAATGTACTCATTAATCTCCCTTTGTATAGTGCATTAATGATTATTATGCAATTCATCTTAGCGCTTCACCTTAGTTAATACTATAATCTTCAAATTCAGAATAAACATAATACCTCATAAATCCAAAACTATATCTAAACGGTGTCCAAATTCCTCAAACCCTGCAACGTTGACCTCAAAATTTAATAAGGAACAACTTCGTGTTGGACAGATAGAAAATCACAGCTGCACGTGACAGGACCGTCCCCTGAGGAACATTGATAACTGTGCCCGGTCTTGCTCCCGTCTGACAAGTCAGCTGAAGTTTCCAAATTACCTTCAGCACTTACCAAACAAGGGATAGCCACACACGTGCTCACTCATGCCTCCACCTCTCGATCAGCCTCGATCATCGCGCCACGACCTAGAGGGTCAATAAAAACACAAAAGGTGTGAGTGGACAAAAATAAATCAGTTATAAAACATGTTTATAGAAAGAACATTTCTAGCCTCCATGTAAAACTACTACATGCATTCGAAAATCATTTCACAATCCATTTCATTTTTAGTACCAGAAAATCGTGTATTAAAAATCAAAATTATTTTCCTTTTCTCAAACCTCGGGCCTTAGCCCGGAACCATAAACACGGGGGCTCAGCCCAAAATCATGAATCACAATCCAAGTACAAAACATAACCCAAAAATCCATCAAGCCATATAAACCGGGCCATTGCCCAACACATCCGAAAACATCAGAAATCAACAGTAAATCACAAGTCAATCAATTTGCTGGATCTCAAGTGCGCCCGAGTCTTTAAACTCAAAACCATGCGCATAATCAGGCCTTCCCAGGATATCAACGAGTCTTTAAACTCAAAACACAATCAATAGGCCTCAGAGGATATCACAATAACCGAGTTTCTAAAATCAAAACATGTCAATCAAGGGCCCTCCCCCGTCAATCAACCGAGTCTTTAAACTCAAAACCAGATCCAACGATTTTCCTTTTCTTTTTTCTAGGTCTTTAAACCCAAAACATGTGCAAATCATAACAAATCCAGAATCCATCCTAGTCCAAATTCTACATCATATCCATCATCCATTTCCAAATCCGAATTCGGAACCGTCATTCCATAAGCTAGCATCCGGAATAACCATTCCGAACCCAAATCCGGAAATCCACTTTCAAGTTTCCGAAACCCGAAATCTCGTTCATCAAAACCACTTTTATGAACTGGGCATCAAGCCCAAAATCACTTTTCCCAAAATCCATTTTAAATCTTTGAAATCAACTCATCTTTTAAATCCCAAATTCAAATCATCAAAGCCATGGTCAATCACAACATACTCGAAATATCGTAAACGTGCAAATTCGTAATAATATCGAAATACGTGCCAAAACCGTAAATCATACTCACAATCATAATCAAAACATCATCAAAACATGATATGCACAAATCATATAAAATCATTCATTAAACCATCATTAAAGAATAGGAGAAACCCTAGTCTCGAAATACGTACAATTACGCATTGTATATCGAAATTCGTATAAATACGGAAATCATAATTACCATAAGCATAAGCATAGAGATCATAAATATAAAACATAGAAAACGATTATACATGCATTGAAATTTAGAAAACAAAGTCCACTCACACACTGTCTAAACGGTTCGCTTCTGAGCTACACGTTTTTCCGTAATTTCTGAAAATCATAATTCCTCGAGACTCGAGTTCACACGCCTCACTCGCCGCCGCAAGCGGCTGTGCATGGGAGCCACGGACTGCTACAGTACCTGGTACTGTTCATCTTCTCCGCCCATTTTCCTGCAATTCGACCTGTTAGCCCCCGATACAACCAGACTAGAATTCCTGCAATTCGACTTCGATTCTTGCAATTAGTTCACCGAATTCCATAAATTCTAGCTTAATTTATGTTCTGTATTGCTCATTACATAAATCGTGCTTTTAATCTATCAATTCCTTGATGAACATTCAAACGGGCTTTAACTTTGAATTCATCTATTTCTCGTTTATTACTTCAATTCATCACACAGTAAGGATCCTAGGAGTTTAAAGAACATGAACACATACTGAATTTTACCATTCCTTACCTCTAAGTATGTGAACTTAATCTCGATTTTCCACGGTTTTTGGACATTTAGTTCCCGGTCAAAACACAGCCAAAGTCCTTCGATTTTGATATGGTTAGATTCGAAACGGCCTCAGAAAGCTGTTTCTACCCTCACTTTGGATCCCCTTAGCTTACAACTTAACTTTCGAATTCTCCCTCAATTTTTCTAAATTCACGGTTTTTGGGCCTCTTCCTCTTTGTGTTCTTAATTTTCTTTTCATTTGATCCCTCTGTCTCTCCAGTCTCCCTGTTTCACTCAGTACCTTCTGGTAAGTTGATTAATTTCATTCAATTGAATGATGTGATCAGGCAACCGGTGCTCTGTTTCTCCCAATAGCCACATCTGTGCACCCTCGTCATGCCTAACTGAGCCACCCATCTAATCTCCCTAGTGAGAAGTGTCACTCAAGAAATTAACCGCTATCAACTTGTTTCACTCAATTAATTAACGGCTAACTTAGCAGATAACACTTAATTAAACAATTAAGGAAAATATCCACTTTTGATTCCACTGTCCCATTTACCATTTTACCCTTCCTTCACACAATTACCAAATATACCCTTCCTCGTTCTAGAACCATGACTACTTCATCCGATGTCCGATTTCAGCGTGCCGCACTGACGTTATAATCAGGGACTCAAGACCTATCTAATGGTCCTCAAAATGCGTGAGAATTCTAGGTCGTGTGAAATGTCAACTATTTACCCCGTTTTCAACCAATTTACCAATATACCCTTAACCTTTCGAACATCATAACTTTCTACTCGGATGTTGGAATCAGACGTGCCACCTGTCTATGAACTCGTGACGTCCCGAACTACGTCACGGGTCATCGGTCAAAGTCTGTTTGATCACTCAAGCTAAAAGTCAATCGTTCGCCCAATTCCAAGGGCAAAATCGTCATTTTCTTCAAAATTTTCCAAAATTTCCTTTTTTGAATGTCCGGGTCGTTACACATGCGCCCGCATACGCCACCACCAGTCTCTTGCGCATAGATGGCCATGTGCCTGCACAGTCACCTTCATCCTTGGATGGGTCGACTCGTTTCCTGCAACTGGGGTTATTCGACCCGCGACGATGATCCTACCATAACATAGCTATTTCACACCCGATTTCGACAATCTAAACGTCAAATCTCATCTGCACTAGCCCAGAAGAAAATATAAGAACACACAAACGAAGAAAACATACCTTGATCGTGAGTTTCGAATCTCTAAGCTTTCGTGTCCAAACTTCTCCCTTTTGTCCTAAAATGATTGTAGAACCTATTGCAGGACATTATCACATCCATTTCGAGTTTCCTAGCCTGGAACTAAAACCCGAAGTGGGAGCCTCACGGTTTCCACATTATCCTCCCCAATTTTTAGTGTTTTCCCCTTGGTGTCTTTTAGTTTTCTCCTCTTTCACTCTCACTTTCTCTCTTCTTTCTCTTTTCACTTTTTCTCTTTTTCTCCCTGGCTAGTTCCCCTCACTCTCTCTCTAGATTTTTTCATGGGTTTATCTCTTTTTTTTCATTTTCGGCCACCTAGAATCAAGCCGTCCACACGACCCCACACTTAAATATATCCACTATTATGACACCACCCTTCTCAAAAACAGAGGAGATCTTGCTTCTGTCTGACAGTTAACTTTAAACAAAACCAACTCAAAGTAAACTAATAAAGAGAATGACCATATTACCGGTCAGACAAGGGATATTTACAACCATTTACAGAGCATAAGTATTACTATTAGGTACAACACAAAAAAGGGAGTCCAATCCTACCATAATAAGATGTTGAGTGCGTACAATCTAGCCTATGTATATCCCTCCAGCTACAAAGTAGATCCCCATCCTCGCATCATGGCCTGTAGGGTAAATTGCGAATAGTCATAAAAATATGAGTGGATGAAAAAGAATACATTCAACGAAACATAGTGTAACTTATAACTAACCTACCTTCCTTTTAGAAAAACTATTCATTCATAAAAGGAAAAACTCTATAAAGATCTATAATAGGGAAAAACTCAAGAACTTTCGAAATACGTGCAAATAGTAGAAAATCCAGTAATACCAAAAAATAGCACCATCATAAGCCATATTAGAGTACCCATAAGCACAAAAATACACAACCAACCCATCCTCGTTGCCTGCAAAGCAATCATATCATCTATGCTGTACCGATAGGCTATGCAACTCGGAAATAGAGCCTAGCTCTGGATGTCCGAATGTGGACCAACCCAGGAAGATAGAGCCCAACTCTAGAAGTCTGAATCTCGGTCCAAATAACCGTCTTAGAAAAATAGAGCCTGAATTTGAACGTTCGAGACAAAATAACCACTCAGGGGAACAGAGTCTGGCTCTAGACGTATGAGCATCAATATGCCGTACATCGAGGAGAGTTGTTCAACATATCATAACCACATATATCCAAATCACATATTTATAAATCATCCAAACATGTCACAAATCAAATCCATAATCAAAACCATGTTTGAAGTCCTGGCCCACGTCCCAAAACATAATTTATACTAAAACCTAGTAAAACATGCAATAAAATAATAATAAAATAAAATCATAAAAAATCGTGTAAAATTCCCGATCAACCACACATCATTGAAATCACATATAAAATCATTTCAAATATATAAATATGCATACATAAGGTTTAAACGAAAATAAATGTCCACTCACAAGTGTTATTTAGTTGTTCAATCGTGATTTGTTTGTTACTTGCCAGCTCCGGTCGTGTCACCTGTCAAAAGCATAAATTTCAGGTCACAAACGTCCTATGCATGTTCTCGATGCAAGTCGTAAGTCTCGAGATTTAAATACGATTTTTAAATGTGAAACATACACTAATTACCTTTAAAACTACCCTGAGAAGGTGTCTAATTGCCCTCGAAACCACCATCATTGAACTCAGAATGTAAAAAAATATCAGACACGGGCTGCTATGTCTTGGGATTTATGCCCAAGCGCTGGTGGAATTCCGACTGCCTTTCCACACACTGCCACGTGCTTGTACACGCGACTATAGTAATTGCTGTTGTGTCTGCCATGTGGTGCCACATGTCCTAACAAGCTCTTATAGGATTTCCATGTGGCTGCCATATCACCTACCACGTCACCTGACACGTCAACTTATCACGACCCGACCCATCTAGTACAATATTGTCCGCTTTAGGCCTAGACCTCATGATTTTTTTTTCTCGGGAGCTCACGTGCAACTTTCCAGTAGGTCACCCATCATGGGATTGCATCAGCCTCAACTCGCTTAACTTTGGAGTTCCAACCGAACTCAAAGTCAGTGAACACCCAAAAGGCCTAGTGTTAGATAGTTATGTGCCCACACATATAAGGCACTTCACCTTTCCCTCCCGAGCGATGTGGGATTGTTCACCAATCTTGCATTTCCAAGCTTACGGGTCTTGTTCACCGTTCTTGCTTCTGAAGCTCACGGGGTCTTGCTCACCGTGCTTTCTTCCAAGACCAGGGTCTTACAATCCACCCCCTTGGGGCCCATCATCTTCGCTGGCACACTTTCGGTCAGGGTCCCGGCTCTAATACCATTCTGTCATGACCCGACCCATCTAGCACAATATTGTTCGCTTTGGGCCTAGCCATCATGATTTTGTTCTCGGGAGCTCACGTGCAACTTTCCAGTGGGTCACTGATTATGGGATTGCACTAGCCTCAACTTGCTTAACTTTGGAGTTCCAACAGAACTCAAAGCCCAGTGAGCACACAAAAGGCTTAGTGTTAGATAGATGCGTGCCCACACATATAAGGCACTTCAGCTTTCCCTCCCCCGAACGATGTGGGATTGTTCACCTGATCTTGCCTTTCCAAGCTCACGGGTCTTGCTCACCGTTCTTATTTCTCAAGCTCACGGATCTTGCTCACAGTTCTTGCTTCCAAGACAGGGTCTTACATTAGCGCCATGTTTGCTCCTCGCTTGCATACTGTCAGACTAAAATTGCCATGTGGCCTGCCATATTAGCCGGGCCATGTCATCATCTTCAACCTTGCGACGGGTCGACGTGAACCTCTAGCTTTGGGTTTTTTTGACCCAGCTGGTCGACCTGGTCCTAACTCACTCAATTTTTATCATTTTACTTCCCTTCTTCGACCAAATCCTTTGAGTGAACTCCTAGGCTAGATCTATTAGAAACAAAACTGTAAAGATTCCTTTCAAATCCATACCTAAGCTCTGGAAATTCTCTCAAGCTTTTGCATCAGTTTCTAGGTGAGTTCCACGCCCAAAAAACCTCGCCAACTATCGAAGAAGTCCGTGAGGACCCACAGAAGAATCCTGTAATATTAGCTTCAAGGTTCTTGGTAAAACTCCTAGGTACTGCCTAAAACTTGAAATTTTTATGTTTTCCCCTTCTCGGATTCTCCTTTTCCCTCTATCACTACATGTGTTTGAGCTCACACACCTACACACATCCCTTTCTCCTCTCTTTCCTTCCTTCTCTCTTTCTTTGAATCATTTTTTTTCTTGCTTTTCCTTTATTTCTCTTGGTCGACCACCATCCACCCAAAAATATATCAACACACACGGGTACAAGGTGGTGGCACACCTCCCCAAGTGATCAAGGGACACTTGGCATGACACGACCCATCCCAATCCCCCCGGGATTAGCATGGAATGTGTCATGCTCCCGTCTGACAAGAGGTGTCGGACAAGGGATAACCTGTTGCCAGTGCCCAACCGGGCTTCCAGAGTGCGTAAGGATCGATGGAGGAGGTGTATGATGTCCCAGTCTCTGCCTGCAGTCGCATCCGAAATCAACCTTAAGGGCATTAAAAACAAAAGCTGTGAGTGGACGAAAATAAACAAGTCTGTTTAAAACATTTATAAGACATTTATGCCCCTCAGTAAAACCATATGCATGCGCCAAAAACCAATGATCACACATTTATTTAGAAATAACCATTAGGGCCTTAGCCCGGAACCCAAAGCATAGTTTCAATTTCCAAAAGTCAATCCAAGAGTTATTTCATAAATCCAGTAATATGAACCATAAGGCATATAATATAAACCATAACCATAATTTTAGCCACTGCACTATACACTCCAATCCGACATCCCTGATGTCTGACGTCCCTGACGTCAATAAGGTGTCACAATCATAAGGCTACGCGTGCCACTCGGGTCTCAATTTCCAAGTTCAATCCCCGAACCCCGTTCGGGTACAGCATCCCCGATGCTTAGCATCATAGACGCTGGACGTACTAGACGTCCGTGACCTCTCCGGGGTTACCTCATCCGGAGGAGACAATATAATATGGAAGGATTTATACAGTGCAGTACTAAATACATTTTATTGATATCCACATGCAAAACATATAGGTATACATAGATAAAATCCGAACCGATTGTTACGTTTCATCAAACGGGTCTCATGCCCAAATACCGTGAAACGTGCCATAACTGAAATATCATCAAAACCATTTATTGATTCCAGCAATGTGAATCATATATAAAATGTAAACCAAAAAACATTTATTCAATTCCATTTTAGGGTCCCCGACCCGCAATCGTATGTAGAAATCAACTGGGGCCCCTGGCCCGATTTCACAAGTTAACTGGGCCCCTGGCCCGATCCACATGTTAACTGGGCCCCTGACCCGATTTCATAGTTCAACTGGGCCCCGGACCCGATTTTACATTATTCAAGTTCGTAACCGTTTCATGAAATCATATCCAACCACATTTATGGAAATCTGGTGCAAATCCAGAAAACCTCGGTTTACGTGCAAATACGTAATTCACCTCGAAATACATGAAATCATTTTAAATTCACCGATATCAAAAGTAAATCATTTAATCATAATTATAACAATCATAAAACAGTTATGCATGCATCGAATTTATGAAACCAATGTCCACTCACAAACCGTTTAACCGAGCTCCTCGATACGCGTGCCATAGGCCTTCCGGGCCACACCACTATCACCGGGACTCCCAATCCTGTTCAAATCACATTAGAGGATCACTAACCTCATCATTAACATCCTAATCAAGTCCCGTAATTTTCCCGAATTTTTACGTATTTTTAAATTGGATTAAAAACCTTCGGACATCCCGAACAAAAACGAAACGGGATCCGATCGACACGAAACCAACGCTAAAATGTTCGTTACTTTGTATAGGATAAAAATCATGTTGACCTCACCTCGAGATTCGTGCCCACGCGCCGTCACGCGCCGCCGTGAGTGGCTGCGCGTGAAAGCCACGCGCCTGCTACAGTGTTCCTTCTTCACCCAAATGACTGGTAAACGGGTCTGATTACCCGCGATAGGATCCGGTTCAATCACACCCAATTCGACATCAATTCAATCCGTTCTTTCAACTGATCCCTTGTAATCAATCACCATTTAAGTTCTGTAAATCGAATTACACAAATCATGGTCTAAATCCTCACGACTCTCGATCGATCCTCGACGGGTTTTCAATTCGGGTTTCACGATATCGTCCCTGGTTTCCAAATTAATTCATTCAGTTAGCATCGTGAGAGTGTAAGGGACATTTCTACAAGGTCAATTTGAGAAATACTTACCTCAAACCCACTGAACACAAGCTCGACTTTGAGCTGCCATGGAAGCTCAGTTCTTCCTCAATCCGCCATGGTTTCTCTTCGTTCTTGAAGCAAAGCTGATCGTTTTGATCCCAGAAGACTCAAGGTAAACTCCATTTTGATCGTCACAGCCCAAATATTCCAATTCGAAATTCCCTCCAATTCCCCGAAATTTGATTCCCGAATTACACCTCCCCACTCAGTCCCCCGTGCTCTCCCTCAGCCAGAACCTTCCCCAAATCACCAAATATCCATTTGTGCAATCAATTGTGGAAGGGAGATTGACAATGGCCAGAACCCAATTCTCTGTTTTTCTTGTTCACGGGTGAGGGAGGAATGATCAGAAATAGAAAGGAGGGATGAGATGGACGGCTGTGATGCAATCTGGGGGTGGAATGGATGGCTCAGATCAAAAGCAGGGATTTAATCCTAAATTATTATATAGTGGAAACTTTAGTATATAGTTTATGATTAGTGGATCAAGATCCAATCTAGCCGTCGGATGAGTGACACTTGTCACTCATCCAAGTGTCCTCCAACCACCATTTCAGAATAAAATAATCCACACAGTTACCGAGACGTAACTTCCCCGATTTCACGTTTCAGACCATAACTTCCTCGTACGAAGTCCGATTTCGGCGTGCCGCCTGTCGTTGGATTCGCATAGACGAAACCTCCGTAACGGTCCTTGGCCCTCGGCCATCGGACATCCCGGTCAAAAAGTCAACATTTCCCCTTCATTTGTCCAAATTACGAAAACGCCCTTGAACTTCCGTACATCATAACTTTCACCACGAACGTCGGAATCGAACGTGCCACCTGTTTATGAACTCGTGACGTCCCGAACTACATCACGGTCATCGGTCAAAGTCCATTTGACCATCCGAAATAAAAGTCAACATTTTGCCCACGCCTAGGGGCAAAACGGTCATTTTGCACAATTCGTCCGAAATCGTCCAACTAATCCCAGATTAGTAAATCACAATTAAATATTATTAAATCCCAATATTCGGGACGGGTCGTTACAACCTTCCCTCCTTTAAGAATTTCGTCCTCGAAATTACCAATCTCCTTATTCCACAACCACCTTGTGGAAAACAATTCGCTCACACATCTGTGTACACTTGTACACCCACACACTGGGACAACACCTGCCTCGTCTGTACCCAGACATCCCATCACAGTCATACGTCATAATAGCAACAACACTCGACCACCTCGAGTGGAAATGATCACCTGATCTGCGATGAAATCGCTTAACCATTAAGCTGACTCCTTCAGCTAGAGGGTTCCTTTCCATTGCCAATATATCCTTGCATTTGCTACCATTGGGAGTCACCAATCTCATTTGTCAGTCCACGCTGACACCACCAGTCAAACCGTCACCACAAAACTTTACCACCCTGGTAAGGCTCCAACCATCAGCTAGTCAGTGACAACACCACGTACTACATCACTCTCGATGTAGCGTAAGATCAACAACATGATCTCAATTCGCAGGGCAAGCCCATTCCTGCGACATAACTAAATCTCAATGTCCATATCCGCCGACTCCCTCAGCGAACCAAGACGCTGGGAAAATCACGGTGTGATGAAGTCACACAAGGCTACTCGTGGTTACTCAGACCACCAATTCACTCATCCTGAGTGTACGTATACCGTCAACTTACTCCATCAAGTGGTGTAACTGGAACACATTGAATACCAGCCCAGCAGTGATCACACATATCAATACCAGGGTTCCACTAGCCAACCATGGCCAAGAGCACCTGCTCATACACTCACTGAACCCGACAAAATCACTTTGCACAGCGCACTGTATCTAATGTCCAGTCCACGATCACAACCAAACAAATGATACTGGAACCAAGCCGATTACCAACACATTTAGTTACACACCACTGGTACATCCCATGTACCGCCATTAGGCGCCACTCAACCTAACCAGTACCAATCCTTGTACAACGTACCCTGTACGTACATCAATCCATCAATCCGCCTACAACCACCTAGGTCGTAGCTAAACACGTTCCAATAATGGAGTACATTTGCCCAAACCATCACGAGACAACTCGAACTCCACCCATCATCTAGTTCCAATTCCGAATCCGAATCCGTAATTTCGTAAGAAATCCCGAACCCGAACTCAGACATCATGTTTTTAATCCATGTCCAAATCCGAATCCGAAATCATTATTCCGTAAGCTAGCATTGGAATAATCATTCCGCACCCAAATCCAGTTAATCCACTTTCGAGCTTCGCAATCGAATCCTGAATCGTCACCCAAAAATTCGATTCCAAAATCCAAAATCTCGTTTACGTCCATCAAGATGTAACATAACCGATCCTACCGGTTACCTGCTCAAAACACTCGATTGACTTCATAGGGAAGCCAATCCCAATATCCACACGTCAAAGGTTGACGAAATCCGACCACATCGGAAACCTACTCAACCAAGTCACAACCATAAGGACTCCACTTCGAAAAGAAGTTCAGTCCCGTCATTTACGACTCACATATCAAGGTAAGAGTGATAAACTCTCCATCCATCTGGATCATCAAGATCACAATCCATATCCATCGCTACGTCACCCGACAAGTAACATCACGATCCTAGATCGTCACCTCAACCAAAGTCGACAACATCACAAATCAGATCCACCTAGGATCCACACATGCTCACATAGCTAACAATCCATCTGGAAGCTGATCGTAGGGTCTTACACCCTCAATTGCCTTCGCCAAATTTTCCTTGGTGGAAAGATGACCACGCATATCACCACCAAATCCAAAATCATACAAAACTTCTTGTGTCCAATGAACCCAAGCCAAACATGGGTCCACCCACCAATGCACGCTCAACGTACTGGTAGCAACAATCATCATCTTCCACGGCAGAAAATAAGAAGTCAACCCCAATGACTTCGGAATACCAATTACCAATGCGGAGACGAGCACTCCTCTCGTCTCCCAATCACAACTCTCCCCAAATCGGGAGTTCCAACCATGTTGGAAACAGACATGCTCCCAATGAGATGTCAAGTACAACCACTGGACTGCCCACGTCCACACCTCACTTGGACCACCACGTGTCCAAAATCAATTCATTACTCAGACCTCACGTCCGCCAATACTCATGTATGCACACACCCTGATTTCGAACGGAAAATCCACAACTTTGCCTGGATGTGCATACCATACTTACTTTTTCTCACATCTCAACCTTTACAGGTTCAATCCTCAGGTTCCAAGTGATTCACAATCACACCTCAATACCACGAATGGTTTCCCGACTTTTCCAATTTCAATACTTCCTTGCACCTCTGAGGATATTAGAGGTAAACAATCTTACAAATCTTGGAGTTGACACAACTCCCCAAATCCACTGATTCTCATGACGTAGGGGACATCATCCCTAGATTCCTCAAGTTTCAATCATACCATTTTATCCGTTCATCACTTATCATCATAAATCTGTTGGGACTTATCCCAACACATCACAACATCCACTGGAACCCATCCAGTCCAAGACTCAACCACCTCTGAGTCGCATATACCAATCACATGTCCATCATGGCAGAGTCACACCCCAACTGGTGGCTCCTCGTCATCACAATTACTGTCACCAGCACCAACGACGATCCCGTAACAGCACTCGTACCCCACGACTATGGGTACCCTCCAATTTTCGCCATCGGCACATCAGGATAATGGACGTTCCCTGAACATCCCCTGATCCTCAAGTGTGAAAGCCACACAAAATACCCTCGATAGCCCGTCATCTCGACACAACTGTCGACCAACAGTCATCGCTTGTCAAGATCCGTATCCACACATCACACTAACATCCGATCCAATACGGGGTCCCATATTTCATACCCGTATCCGTAGATCGAAACCCATAAGACTCACTAGAGTCATCCACATGGTCATCCACGACCTCAGCCGCCCGTCGCAGCACAAATTCTCAATCAAAGTTCACTCTTCCAGTCCATCAATTATAAATTAGGGTTCCAAAATCACACCCTAGGGTTTCACTGAACCCAACTGCCCTCTGTAGTAAAATCCACAACCTGACCGACTCCGCGGTCCTGACCTCGCATAGACGTCAAATCTAATCCAATCGTAAACTCAACATGGGTTCCATCGTGGGTTCCACCACGAAGGTCATCGGCTAACTCTGATGCACCAACACCCCGAACATTAGCCAACACTACCAGGGTCCATAATCTAGACCATCACTCAACTGAGTTTCGCATTTGCATAACATTATTCAAATGGGGTTCCCTGAACCCGGCTGTGCCCAAAAGCACACCCATCCATCATCACATGACCGAACCGACGGTCCCGCATTACCAGTTAATCGTATACAACCCCACTTGGGTTGAATCGCGTCAATGCACGACGTATCGGGTCAAACACACCCAATCCACCATATAAACCCAAAAACTATCTATCAGGTTGACAACGGAACTGCAGCCCAAAGAGACATCACACCCTCGTCCTTTGCGCACAAAAGAGCAAAACCTGCTCTGATACCACTTGACACGACCCATCCCAATCCCCCCGGGATTAGCATGGAATGTGTCATGCTCCCGTCTGACAAGAGGTGTCGGACAAGGGATAACCTGTTGCCATTGCCCAACCGGGCTTCCAGAGTGCGTAAGGATCGATGGAGGAGGTGTATGATGTCCCAGTCTCTGCTGCAGTCGCATCCGGAATCAACCTGAAGGGCATTAAAAACAAAATCTGTGAGTGGACGAAAATAAACAAGTCTGTTTAAAAACATTTATAAGACATTTATGCCCCTCAGTAAAACCATATGCATGCGCCAAAAACCAATGATCACACATTTATTTAGAAATAACCATTAGGGCCTTAGCCCGGAACCCAAAGCATAGTTTCAATTTCCAAAAGTCAATCCAAGAGTTATTTCATAAATCCAGTAATATGAACCATAAGGCATATAATATAAACCATAACCATAATTTTAGCCACTGCACTATACACTCCAATCCGACATCCCTGATGTCTGACGTCCCTGACGTCAATAAGGTCACAATCACAAGGCTACGCGTGCCACTCGGGTCTCAATTTCCGAGTTCAATCCCCGAACCCCGTTCGGGTACAGCATCCCCGATGCTTAGCGTCATAGACGCTGGACGTACTAGACGTCTGTGACCTCTCCGAGGTACCTCATCCGGAGGAGACAATATAATATGGAAGGATTTATACAGTGCAGTACTAAATACATTTTATTGATATCCACATGCAAAACATATAGGTATACATAGATAAAATCCGAACCGATCGTTACGTTTCATCAAACGGGTCTCATGCCCAAATACCGTGAAACGTGCCATAACCGAAATATCATCAAAACCATTTATTGATTCCACCATGTGAACATATATAAAATGTAAACCAGAAAACATTTATTCAATTCCATTTTAGGGTCCCCGACCCGCAATCGTATGTAGAAATCAACTTGGCCCCTGACCCAATTTCACAAGTTAACTGGGCCCCTGCACGATCCACATGTTAACTGGGCCCCTAGCCCGATTTCATAGTTCAACTGGGCCCCGGACCCGATTTTACATTATTCAAGTTCGTAACCGTTTCATGAAATCATATCCAACCACATTTATGGAAATCGATGCAAATCCAGAAAACCTCGGTTTACGTGCAAATACGTAATTCACCTCGAAATACGTGAAATCATTTTAAATTCACCGATATCCAAATTAAATCATTTAATCATAATTATAACAATCATAAAACAGTTATGCATGCATCGAATTTATGAAACCAATGTCCACTGACAAACCGTTTAACCGAGCGCCTCGATACGCGTGCCATAGGCCTTCCCGGGCCACACCACTATCACCGGGACTCCCAATCCTATTCAAATCACATTAGAGGATCACTAACCTCATCATTAACATCCTAATCAAGTCCCGTAATTTTCTCGAATTTTTACGTATTTTTAAACTGGATTTAAAACCTTCGGACATCCCGAACAAAAACGAAACGGGATCCGATCGACACGAAACCAACGCTAAAATGTTCGTTACTTTGTATAGGATAAAAGTCATGTTGACCTCACCTCGAGATTTGTGCCCACGCGCCGTCACGCGCCGCCGTGAGTGGCTGCGCGTGGAAGCCACGCGCCTGCTACAGTGTTCCTTCTTCACCCGAATGACTGGTAAACTGGTCTGATTACCCGCGATAGGATCCGGTTCAATCACACCCAATTCGACATCAATTCAATCCGTTCTTTCAACTGATCCCTTGTAATCAATCACCATTTAAGTTCTGTAAATCGAATTACACAAATCATGGTCTAAATCCTCACGACTCTCGATCGATCCTCGACGGGTTTTCAATTCGGGTTTCACGATATCGTCCCTGGTTTCCAAATTAATTCATTCAGTTAGCATCGTGAGAGTGTAAGGGACATTTCTACAAGGTCAATTTGAGAAATACTTACCTCAAACCCACTGAACACAAGCTCGACTTTGAGCTGCCATGGAAGCTCAGTTCTTCCTCAATCCGCCATGGTTTCTCTTCGTTCTTGAAGCAAAGCTGATCGTTTTGATCCCAGAAGACTCAAGGTAAACTCCATTTTGATCGTCACGGCCCAAATATTCCAATTCGAAATTCCCTCCAATTCCTCGAAATTTGATTCCCGAATTACACCTCCCCACTCAGTCCCCCCATGCTCTCCCTCAGCCAGAACCTTCCCCAAATCACCAAATATCCATTTGTGCAATCAATTGTGGAAGGGAGATTGACAATGGCCAGAACCCAATTCTCTGTTTTGCTTGTTCACGGGTGAGGGAGGAATGATCAGAAATAGAAGGGAGGGATGAGATGGACGGCTGTGATGCAATCTGGGGGTGGAATGGATGGCTCAGATCAAAAGCAGGGATTTAATCCTAAATTATTATATAGTGGAAACTTTAGTATATAGTTTATGATTAGTGGATCAAGATCCAATCTAGCCGTCGGATGAGTGACACTTGTCACTCATCCAAGTGTCCTCCAACCACCATTTCAGAATAAAATAATCCACACAGTTACCGAGACGTAACTTCCCCGATTTCACGTTTCAGACCATAACTTCCTCGTACGAAGTCCGATTTCGGCGTGCCGCCTGTCGTTGGATTCGCATCGACGAAACCTCCGTAACGGTCCTTGGCCCTCGGCCATCGGACATCCCGGTCAAAAAGTCAACATTTCCCCTTCATTTGTCCAAATTATGAAAACGCCCTTGAACTTCCGTACATCATAACTTTCACCACGAACGTCGGAATCGAACGTGCCACCTGTCTATGAACTCGTGACGTCCCGAACTACATCACAGTCATCGGTCAAAGTCCATTTGACCATCTGAAATAAAAGTCAACATTTTGCCCACGCCCAGGGGCAAAACGGTCATTTTGCACAATTCGTCCGAAATCGTCCAACTAATCCCAGATTAGTAAATCACAATTAAATATTATTAAATCCCAATATTCGGGACGGGTCGTTACATGGCAGGCCTCAATTGACCCACTAGAAAGTTCTCTTGGGTGAAAAGATCAAAACACCCTTTGAAGGTAGAAAATGACCAAAAATGCCCTCCATAATATCTAGGTTGTAATGTAACCCACCGATCTCTATTTATCGTGTATTAACCATCGATGAAATCAGTTTTGAGACCTACGTAACCATGGTCACGAGAAGTCCATAACTCACCCGTATTAAAAAAGTCAACAAAAATACTATTATAGGCAAAACGGTCAATTCCATTAAAATATTATTTTAATTCAATACCCGATGTTTCGGTTTGTTACACTATTAAGTCGGTGAAAGCATATAAAAAGGGAGAATGAAGATAACTCTAGGGCTTTCTAAGGTTTTTCTAGACCCATCAGGTAAAATTACAAAAATGCTCTTAGTGACAAAATTACCAGTTTGGCCCTAGTCATTCTTACCTCATAACGTACTTATCTGAACTCCTTTCTCAGCGTTCCGTCTGTCTGCAAACTCAGGAGTTTGAGACTTTCATAACGGTTTTCACGAAAATGCCCAAAGAAAGTTTAGGTAAAAAAGTCAACTCTTTAACTTTAAAGGGGAAAATGGTCATTTCAAATTCTCTCAAATTTATGGGTCGTTACATGCTATATGTTGCAATGGCTAGATTATAATTTTCAGATGATTATTTGATGATTTTTCAGGAATTATTGATTGATTTTGAATACGCATTTTATGGTATTTTGTGTAAACTATGTTTTGGGCTTAAGCGTAAATTTTGAAATGCTTAATTTGGTTTTTAAGGCATTGATATGTATTATATGTGTGTCTCTCTCAATTTTTTTGGACTATTTGTTTACAAGCAACCATCCTCGGATATTTGGTTAGTCTTAGACATCCAGAGCACGGCTCGGTTTTCTTGAAATTGTTGATTGTGTTAGGACTCATACTTCTAGAGATCGTCTCTATTTTCCCAAGTGGTTTTGCCTATTGGTCGTGCGGATATGATATGGTAACTGGTATTCGAGCATCGAGGACTGGTTGGTCGGTTGATTTATTGGTACTGGTTGTTTATGTTGGTTACTGATGCTTGTGTCAAGATATTTTTATATTGATTTGATTTGCTGATATCATATCAGTTGGGTTGAGTTACCATTATTGAATTGGTTGGTTTTACTTTATCTTATTGATGCTTACGTCGAGGTTATTTTATATGATTTTATGATTATGGCTTTCAAGAAATGTGGGTTACGAGCTGTTTACTAATACCTCATATTTATTGTTGTGACACAATTTATGATTTATTCGTAATTGAGATTCAATTGTTTATATTTTTATTCTATGCATGCATATTTGAGAAAATTGAGGATAAATATTTATTTTCCTCAAAAAATATGTTTTAAAATATGTATTTTTTGTCCACTAATACCTTTCAATGGTTTTGATAACCCTCTAGGCCATTCCATGAAAATCGAAGTTGAACAAGAGGCAGAGGCATGAACAATAAAGCAGTATGAGTATCTATTGTCTGACAATAATTGAGGATAGTTTCAGTATTTTGGGTTCGTTGCTAAAAGGGAGCAGGACTGGGCGCGATTATCAAAGTGTTTTAGGAGCTGGTGCTATCAATTTGGTATCAAAGTAGGGGTGCTAAATTGTATTTTCCAATGATATTCCTTCGAGACAAGAGCCCCATTCACGGTTTGGCAAGAAGACGAGTATACAAGCCTAGGATAGACTTGGGGCTTGAATGGATCCTGGATTATCGGGTCGGATATTGGATAATGTGTTCAAGTATTGGAGGATTTGTGTGGATCTAGATAGTGAGCAAGCCCAGAGACGAGAGCCATAGTGTTTAGAAGCATGTTTGACTTGAATATGATAGATAAATGAGTTCTTCGGCTAGAGTGAGTATTTGAGGTTTGAAGTAATGAAATACCTTATATTCGATCTAATGCGTATAACGACGTTTTTCCTTGATGACTAAGCATACCAGTGGTGACATAGATTGCAAATAGGATTTGAGTAAGAGTCAAGATATTCAATTAGGAATCAGATATGAGTCCATATATGGGAATATGACTCGGAATGAGTTGAAATAGGGAACTAGGGCTTGAGAAGAGCCAAAAGGTGGAAATGTCAGTTACAATTCTGAAAATTGAATAAGGATTCGACAGGAATCAGATAAAATATTGTGGAATTGGTAATTATAGTTGTTGGACAAATAAGTTTGAGTTTGTTTATTGATTACAACCAGCTCAACAAGGAGACAATGTAGAATAAATACTCGATGCCTCGGATAAATGATTTGTTTGATCAGTTGAGAAGGGCTAGACACTTTTTGAAAATTGATTTGTGGTCCAAATACCATTAGTTAAGGATAAAGAAGGAAGATATTCCAAAAATAGCCTTCCAGACAAGATATGGTCATTATGAGTTCTTAGTGATGCCGTTTGGGTTGGCCAATGCGTCAGTAGCGTTCATGGATTTGATGAATAAGGCATTTTGACTATTCTTACATCGATTTGTGATAATGTTTATCGATGACATTTCTGGTGTATTGAAAGAGTAAAAGGTGCATGAAAAATACTCGAAGATACTGTTGAATACACTATGGGAGAATCAGTTGTATGCAAAGTTCAACAAATGTTAGTTTTAACTAACTAGTGGTGGTTTCCTAGGGCATGTTATAGCAGCTGACGGGATCAGCATGGACCCCCCAAAAATAGAGGCTGATAGGACTCACCCTGATTATCACCTCGATAATCGGGAAGAATCCTGCTCCCGTCTGACAACCGAACACAAATGACCAAAATAACCATAATATCTACATCACATACATTGTCAGACCAAGGAGAACGTACGAGTGTGAAGAAATATTTCAAACTCTGATGATCAGTAAAGATCCTACACGTTTCACCTTATAAATAATGTCTCCAAATTTTCAATGCATGTACAACTGCTGCAAGCTCCAAATCGTGAGTGGGGTAATTTAGTTCATGGGGTTTCAACTGTCGGGAAGCATAAGCAATCACCCATCCATGTTGCATCAAAACATACCCCAAACCTTGCAAGGAAGCATCACTATATACCTCAAATTCTCCACTATCGTCAGGAAGGGCCAACACAGAAGCAGATGTCAATCGCCTCTTCAACTCTTGAAAACTTTGCTCACAATCCTCATCCCAAAAAAATCTGACTCCGTTCCTAGTTAGCCGTGTCAATGGGGCAGCAATGGTAGAAAATCCCTCTACAAAACGCCTGTAGTAACCAGCTAATCCCATGAAACTTCTAATCTCAGTAACTGTCTTTGGTTGTTCCCAATTTGCTACTGCTTCAATCTTTTGGGGATCCACGCTAATTCCTTCTGTTGAAATCACATGTCCCAAGAAACTAACACTAGTCAACCAAAATTGACACTTACTAAGCTTTGCATATAACTGATTCTTCCATAGGGTACTAAGCACCATCCTCAAGTGCTTTTCGTGCGCCTTCGCACTCTTCGAGTATACTAAGATGTCATCAATGAATAGAATAACAAAACGATCCAGGTATGGCCGAAACACTCGGTTCATTAAATCCATAAACGTTGCTGGTGCATTAGTTAAACCAAATGGAATCACTAGGAACTCATAATGACCACACTGGGTTCTAAAAGCTGTTTTGGGTACATCTTCTTCTCTAACCCGCAACTGATGATAACCGGAGCAAAGATCGATCTTGGAAAGTATCGAGCTCTTCTTAACTGATCAAACATGTCATCAATCTAAGGCAGGGGGTATTTATTCCTGATTGTTACCTTATTTAATTGTCGGTAATCAATGCATAACCTCAAACTTCCCTCCTTCTTCCTTACAAACAAGACCGGATCTCCCCACAAACTCGGTCGAATAAACCCCATATCTACTAGCTCTTGCAACTGTACCTTCAATTCTTTTAGCTCAGCTGGCGCCATACGATAAGGTGTCTGGGAAATAGGTTGCGTACCCGGAATAAGATCAATAGTGAACTCAATATCTCGATGGGGTGGTAATCCCGGAAAATCCTCCGGAAAAACATCTGGAAACTCCCGCAAAACCGAAATATCTTCTGCTTTTAACGGTGCAGCATGTATGTCAACCACATGAGCCAAATATCTCTGGTACCCTTTCTTCAACAACTTGTTCGCTGTCAAAGCCGAGATCACACAAATAGGAACTGCTCGCTTCTCTCCCTGAAGTGGTAACCCTGGACTCCGAAAAGTTACCTTCTTGTCGAAACACTAGATAGAAGCATGATGTAATGTCAACCAATCCATTCTGAGAATAACATCAAAATCATGCAAGTCCAGGAGTATCAAATCAGCTACTAACCCAACATTACGTACCATCACAGGACACTCTCTCAACACCTGATTCACTACATACACTTCACTTGTAGGTGTACCCATACCCATATCACCACCTAGTGCGGACACCTCTCTCTCTGCTAACAGTCCGTAACTTTTCGAGATAAAGGAATGAGTAGCCCCCGGATCTATCAAAGCACGTACATCGTGACCAAAGATTGTAAGCATACCTGTCACCACGCCAGGTGCTGCTCGGGCCTCCTGTTGTGTAACTGCAAATACTCAAGCCTGTGGTCCTAAAGATCGACCACGACCCCTCAATCCACTGCTAGCTCCAGTACCTCCTATAGTACTCGCTGTCCCAGAAACTGAAGCTGCAATCCGACCCTGTTCCACTGTACCCCGACCTGTGCCACCACCCTGTGCTAAAGATGGACACTCTCTCCCGTAGTGGCCCTGCTCTCCACATAAGAAACATCCCGACTGAATTAGTCATTCTGTCTTCTTGTGGACGCAACTGACATCGCAATCACCTGCGGGGTCGGATGTGATCTGGATCCTCTGAACCCGGAACTCTGGAAACTACCAGGTCTACCAAATCGATCACCACCAGCGGATGAAGCTCCACTATAACTGCTTCTCTTCGGGGCTCTCTGGCTCGATGATCCAGGAAACAGACGCTCTCGGTGTTGTCCACCACTTGAGAACTATGGACGTGCCAGCAAACTGGCCTCCACTCGTACTGCAACATCCGATAACTCTCTGAGGGTAGTAAAAGATTCGACCGTCACAATAGCACGTATCTCGCCTCATAGACCAAGCTCAAACCTACGGCATTTCTCGGCCTCAGTAGCTACAAAAGCAGGAGCAAAACATGATAACATCAGAAACTTCTGCTTATACTTTGTCACTGACAAATTCCCTTGTCGGAGCTGTAGAAACTCTGCCTCTTTAGCATCGCGGAATGAACGGGGATAATGCTGATTAAGAAACTGCTCGCGGAAAGTCTCCCAAGTCACTGTATGGGTATCCCAACCTGACACCTCTAGGGTATACCACCACTCATATGTAGCCCTATCCAGCAAGAAGGTGGCCAAAAAAACTCGATCCTCAAGAGGACATCGCATCACAGTAAAAATCCGCTCAAACTAAGTAATCCACCGGTGGGCTTCCTCAGGATCTACCCCCCGCTAAACACCGTAGCCCCAAGGCGCTGGACTCACTCGATCGTGGCACTCTCAGTATCTCTAGCAACGTCTTTCGCAGGCCGTGGAGGGGGCTCACGTCTCGGAGGCATGGTCGATCGTTCTCTGAAAGAGGCATAAGTTAGTACAACAATCTAGGCACATCAAAGTGCCAGACACAAACCGTCAACCTATGCCCTGATACCAAATGACAGGACCCACCCCGATTATCACCTCGATAATCGGGAAGAATCCTGCTCCCGTCTGATAACCGAACACAAATGACCAAAATAACCATAATAACTACATCACATACATTGTCAGACCAGGGAGAACGTATGATACAACATACTGTACAATAAGTCAACAGTATCATAGAGCATAGTTAACATTACAAGCTGAGAATAAAACCCTACTCTATGAGCTAACTACACACACAACAGGAAGACTTTATGTAACGACCCGTCCCAAATTCCTAGATTAGATTAGTGACTAATCACGATTAGTGAGGCTAATCGGTGATTAGTTAGGCGAAATCGGACAAACAATGCGAAATGACCATTTTGCCCCTAGTCGTGGAAAAACGTTGATTTTTCATTCTGGCAGTCAAATGGACTTTGACTGATGACCGTGACGTATTTCGTGACGTCACGAGTTCATAGACAGGTGGCATGTTCAATTCCGACATTCGAGAAAGAAGTTATGACGTTCGGAAGTTTATGGGCATTTTGGTAATTTTGGTTAAAAGGGGTCAAATGTTAGCTTTTTGACCGGGAGGTCTGATGGCTGAGGGACGAAGACCGTTATGTAGATCACGACGATACGAATCCGTAGATAGGCGGCACGTCGAATTCGGACGTTCGACGGTGAAGTTATGGTTCACGGAAGTTTCAGGATACTATTCACGACGACACGTTTGGGAGGACCGTTTGTCTCTAGTGGGGCCCAGATATTTAGTTCCTGCCCTATGGATGAGTGAAAAGTGCCACCCATCCACAGGCTATCCTTATGCCTTCATGCATATCATCCTCATCGATCATTCTTCATTTCAAACCCAAACCATTTCCCGATCTCATTTCTCTCATCTGTGCAACCCAAACACCAAACCCTTAACCCCAAATGATCCTGGAGAGACTATAGAGTGAGAGAGGAGGACTAGGGAAGGGAGCTGGTGGCTGGAACCGCCGTGGGTGGTGGCTGGAACCCAGAACCCGAGCGGGTACCCGGTAAGCCCATTTTCATTTTTTATTTGGATTTTGATGTTATGGACCGTTTTGGATGATTAGGATGGGTTATTTAGGTTGCTAGGGGAGTTTTTAGGAAGGTTTGGATGAAGGTTGGACGTCGGGGAAGCCCTGGGAGGTTTTGGGATTTTCGAACCGTGAAGGGAAAAATCAACCCGGTCGGGTTTTAGAGGTTTTAAGGCTTCTAATTAATTGGGTTAGGTTCCTAGGATGATTATAGGAAGGTTAGGATTGATTAGGATTGAAAACGGTGAAAAACTGGGCAGGAATGAGCTTGAACCGGTCACGCCGGTCCAAGTTGCAGGCGAACCGGACCGGACCGGTTCAGACCGGTCAACGCGAGGTAGGGGATGACACTGTAGCAGGCGCGTGGCTCCCACGCGCAGCCACTTCAGGCGGCGCGTGCGGGCGCGTGGGGGAGAATTTAAGGACGGTTCCAACATGTCAAATAATCTATTCGATTTAACGAATATTTTGGGACTGGTTTCGAGTCGATCAGACATCGTTTCGATAGGTTTCGGGTTGTTCGAAGGTTTAGGTTCAGTTTTAAAAATAGTTAAAAGTTCAGGAAAATTACGGGGCTTTGGTAGGCGGTTAATAAGGTAGTTAGTAACCTTCTATTACGATTTGGACAGGTTTGGGAGTCCCGGTGAGGGTGATCGGCTCGGGGAGCCGTATGGCACGCAAATCTAGGCGGTAGCTCGGACGGTCTGTGAGTGGACCTTGTTTTCTAAATTGGTGCATGCATAAATGTTTATTATATGTTTTAAATACTTATTTGTGATGCCATGAATGCATTTGGATGTGTGGTTAGTATAGGCACATATTTCGAGGTTTCGGCCCTATACGGTGCCTATACGGGTCTGTATTTCTTTATTGGTTTAAATGAAAAGGTTTTAGATTTCTAAAAAGATAAACTCGGGTATGAGACCCATTTGGTTTAGTCTCGGGCATATGAATCTAGTTACGACCTTCGGGTCTAAATCGTAGTCGCGACGGGTGCTATGTGCACGACGATCAATGATATGACGCTCGCCTCCAGATTGGGATGTGTTCCTTCCGGAGAGGTCACGATGCACGATTCGTGGTCGGGCAGCTTGGGGAGGCTCAACTTCGGAGTGCTGACGGTTCAGGATATCGATCGGTGATGGGTGCACCATGATCTTGTGGTGGTCGCGTCAGTTGATACGTTCACGGCGACATACCAGGATTGTTGGCGGTCCTGGATGGATGGTTACACACATCACTATGATCGGAGTCGTGACTGACCCTTAGATATCGGGCACGGTGCCCAGTTGAGTCATATGTTCGGGCACGAGACCCAGTTGTTTTACACAGATGATTTCGGGTCAGGGACGCTAGATGGATTTCCAAGTTCATGACGGTTTATGGGAACCGGCATGAACCTTGGAAAGGTCATTGTGGTTCATGACGATTTATGGGAACCGGCATGAACCGTTGTCAGGTCATTATGGTGCATGACGGTTTATGGGAACTGGCATGAACCCTTGTTATTGATGTTTGGATCATGACGGTTCAGGGGAACCGGGTATGAATGTTTATGTTATGTATATATATGTTCATCTACCTTTCTTTACTTGTTCTATTATCTCCTTCAAAGAGGGTCGTTGGTCTGGGTGGACCCCGGAGTAGTCACGGAGCACTGACTGAGTGGGAGTCACCCCATTTGGGTTCCTTACTCTCAGGAAGGCTATGATTACTATTACCTCGGGTAGGGTCAGTGGTCTGCGGACATTGATCTTGACTTTGAGAAGACTCGGATTGAGACCTGGGTAGCATGCGCGTAGCTTTGGAAACCGTGACAGGATTGGTTGTGTGAATGATATGTGTATATGATATAAATATGATATATGATATGTAATGTATGGTTACACAGGTTTTGGGCAGTGGCCCGTACGGTTGAGTCTTTATGATTCTTTCACTATGGATTTGGGCAGTGGCCCGTATGGTCGTTTTTATTATGGTTCTTTCAATCTTAGTTTTGGGCTTAGTTCCCACCGATGGTTTTTCTGGATAAATGGTTTTCGAATGCATGCACGCTTTTTAGTGAAGGGTACAAATGTCTTTATGGAATTTTTTTATAAACTCTTGTTTTGTCCACTCACAGTTTTTAATGTTTTGACTGCCCTTCAAGTTGACATCGGATGTGGACTGTAGCAGAGACCGAGATATCACATACCTCCTCCGGATCCTGGAGTACTCTGATAGCCCGGGAGGGAAAAGGTCGGAAATATCTCTTGTCGTGTCAGACGGGAGCAAGGTCATCCCGCGTTAATCCCGGAGGGATTGGGATGGGTTCTGTCACTTTATGCCTCTGCCTCGGCCTCGGCGTTAGCCCCAACTCGCACCACGACCTGGAGGGTGTTAAAACATAAAAGTGTGAGTGGACTAAAACTAATAGTTATGGAAAACTGTTTTAATGAAAACCAGGGTTCACCCTCTTTTTTCAAACACGCATGCATAACTAAGTATCTGAAAACATATATATGAACCATGTGGAAACCGTTATGGGAAATAATCATGAAATCATGTAAAGCCGAATGTAACATCAACGAATCAAATCTGCTGGATCTATATGAGTCTTTAAACCCAAAACAACATATATCAGGCCTTCTCGGGATATCAACGAGTCTTTAAACTCAAAACACAATCAATAGGCCTCGGGGATATCACACTAACCGAGTCTTTAAACTCAACATATCTCAATCAAGGGCCTTCACCCATCATCAATCAGCCGGGTCTTTAAACCCAAAACCAGATCCACCAATAGCACCGGGTCTTTATACCCAAAACCATATGTAATTCATACAAAATCCAAAATCCATCATAATCCAAATTCCAAAACCAAATCCGAAATCATATTCAATCGAAAATGGGACTCATGTCCGAATTTTACTTTCAAATCCCAAATCATACCCAAAAATCATGATCAAAACATTATCAAAACATAATACGTACAAATCATATAAAATCATCCACCAACCATCATCAATGCATAGCAGACACCATAGTCTTGAAATACGTATAAATGCGATAAATCACATCGAAAAACGTGCAATTATGTAAAGCAAGAATATCATAATCATAAGCATAAAATCATATATGGAAACATGAAATGAGTAAGTAAAAAAAGTTATGCATGCTCGGTTAGAAAACAAAAGTCCACTCACTAAGTCTGAACGCGTCAATCGTGTCCTGCACGCTCCCCGGACTCCTCAGGAATGTTCTGGTCTGCCAATATCATAATTTCAGGTCACAAATACTTTAATTAAGCTTACATTAATTTCCCCAATTTTTCGGGATTTTTCAACGTAATTAAATTAAAACCCTAAACCTTCGGATACTCAAAACTAACCCGAAACGGCATCCGATCGACTAGAAACTTGTCTCAAACCACCGTGAGGGACTAGGAAGTACCCTTCATTTCACTCTCTTAAGTCTCTCCAGCGTCTCAGTGGTTTGATTCAATCAATTCAATCAGAAATTTTTCAAAGGCAACAAACGGTGCTCTGTTTTCAAACACACACACACCTGTGCACACACTCACCCACGGCCGACAGCCACTCATCTGCTTTTCCTAGTGACATGTGTCACTAAAATAATTTAAAATCTCACTTTAGCTGATTAAGCTTCCACCGTCCAATTTAACATTTTACCCTTCCTTAACCCATTTACCAAAATGCCCTTCATCATTCTAGATTCATAACTTATTTATCCGAAGTCCAATTTCAGCGTACCGCCTGTCTACGGACTCAGGGAATCGAGACCTACCTAATGATCCTTAAATTACGTGAAAAATGCATGTCATGTAAAAATTCAAGTTTGACCACACTATTCACAAGGGTAATAATGTCATTTTTACATAAAAGTTTCTGAATTTACATTTTTGCCCTTTTTAACATTTCAGGCCGTTACAGAGGCAGTGGCCAATTGGGTTTAACCAAAGATGGTGTCAAAGATTAGAATTTTTTTGAGATTAGCTGGATACTACAGACGGTTTATAGAGGAATTCTCTATGATTGCAACTCTGTTGACTCGTTTGACTAGGAAAGAAGTGAAGTTTGTTGGGATGAGAACTGTGAGCAGATTTTCTAGGGCCTAAAGATGGTTTTATTCCACTTCGATATTAACCTTTCTCGATGTTAATGGGGAGTTTGAGCTTTCTAGTAATGCATCTTTACAGGGTTTGGGATATGTATTGATGCAACATGGAAAGGTTATTACTTATGCACTAAGACAACTAAAACCTCATGAGTTGAACTATCCCACATATGACTTGGAGCTAGCAACGTAGTACACATGTTAAATATTTGGAGCCATTATTGTTATAGAGAGACGTGCATGATTTTTCTGGTTCATAATAATTTGAAGTATTTTTTCACCCGGAAGGGCTTAAACCTATGATAATAGAGGCGGCTGGAACTGATTAAAGACTATGATTATACTATTGAGTATCACCCAGAGTAAACCAATGTGGTGATTGATGCTCTAAGTAGAAAGTCTGTGGGTTCTATACCTCATATGCAGAAATGTATTTACCACTCCTTCTAGAATTTCGGAGGACCAGAATTAGGCTTGGGATTGATGATCAAGGAGCACTCTCAGCCAGTTTTCATGCGAGGCATGTCCTTTTGATCGGATTATGGAATCTTAGTTCTAGGACCCTACCGTGTGTATCATTCGGATGAAAATGGAAGTAGGAGATAGATATGATTATATAATAAGTAATGATTAAACTTTATGGAAAGAGGGTTGGTTACGTGTACGTGAAGTCGAGGGACTGAAAAAGGAGATTCTCGAAGAAGCCCACGTCTCAGCTTTTACGAAGCATCCTAGTGGAAGAAAGATGTATTGTACTCTTAAGGAACATATAGGCGGGTTGACATGAAGCTAGAGTTAGCAGAGTTTACGAGTAAGGGCTTGATATGTAAGTAGGTAAAGACTGAGAAATAGAACCCCTATGGAACCTTACAGTTGCTTTTGATTTCTCAGTGGAAGTCGGGTCATTTGACGATGGAATTTGTGTTTAAACTTCCGAGAATCCGGAAATATTATGATGGGGTTTGTATGATCGTGGATAGACTTACAAAGTCATCTCATTTCTTACCAGTAAGAAAAGATTTTCGTATGGAACAATACACCAAACTATTCATTTACGAGATTATTATACTACATGGCACCCTATAGTCAATTGCAAGACACCCCTCTGTTAGACTGAGGTAGGTGAAAGGAAACTGTAGACATCTGATGTTGTGGATAAAATATAATACAAAGATTAGAACCATTAGAGAAAGACTAAACGCTACTCAGAACCATCAGAAAAGTAATGCTGACTGTCGGACCAGAGACCTTGAGTTTGGGGTAAGGGATCGGGTCTTCTTGAAATTAGCTCATTGTAAGGGTATTGTTCGGTTCGAGAGACGCGGGACGTTGAGTCCAGCCTATATTGGGTCATACGAAATTATTAAGAGGATATGCCTAGTAGCTTATAAATTGGCATTGCCCCTCAGGACTCTCTCAAGTTCACAATGTGTTTCGCATTTAGATGCTTAGGAAGTACTTAAAAGTTGAGTCACATGTGTTGGAACAAAAACCTATTGAGTTATGAGAGGATTTGAGTGTTGGGAACAACTTGTACAGATTTTGGACCGAAAGGACAAGGTGTTGCACTAAAAAACTGTTTCCTTGGTGAAAGTGTTTGTGGAGGAATCAGAACATGGAAAAGGCCACATGGAAGCTCAAGGAACTGATGCGAGCACAGTATTCACACTTTTTTGTTTGAATTTCGAGGACGAATTTTTTTTTTCGGGGGTAGATTTAACGACCTGGAAATTTGAAAAAAAATATAATTTGAAATTTTTTAAAAGGAAGATGATTTTTCCCTCGGAGGTTAAGAGTTGACTTTTCACTCCGAGTAATTTCAAGAATTTTAGATAGGACTATTACATAAGTCTCGACATCCTGAGTTCGTATGCATGTAGTGTGCCAAAATCGGAGATCAAATGAGTTTGTTACAGGTCTAAATTGACCAGAGGTATTTTGGTATTTTTAACACTAGAGGTATTTTGTTAATTTCACAAGGGAGATTTTTTGTGTCCATGGTTATAATTTCTTCCATTTATCTCTTTGGAATGGTTGCACCGACTTGGTTGTTTTGGTGGGGGAGAGAGGCGGAGGGGGTGGGATGGTGGGTGGTGTTGTTTATTTATGTATGGTTGTTGAATTTGTGATATAGATGTATGTTTTATGTTTTTAAAAATCTCACACCAGTGAACAAAATAGGAAGGGGAGGAAAGAAGAAAAAACAGGAGAAAGAAAGGGAGAGGAAAGGGAAAAAATAGAGAAGGTAAAGGAAAAATCTCATACCCGAAGACCGAAATGCCCACCTATGAGCTTTTTGTTTAATTTTCAATTCTTGCCTTCAAAACTTAGAACTAGACATGCTAGTGTTTTGTTTTAGCCCCTAGAAATATCAGAAGATATAAAAGGTAAAGGTTTGGATGCAAGAAGGCTACATAAATGGTGGCCAAACCATGGCCGAAAATGATGCAATTGGGTTCAATGTTGAGGTAAGTTTTTCTTTATTCTGAACTCTTGGATCTTCTTCTGAGATCAATTAGATGAAATTGGATTATTAGAATATGAAAAATGGTTGAAAAATGGTTGTAAAATGAGGGGTTAGGATCAGGTTGGGTCACCTGATCAGATTGAACGCTCATACCGTGGGTTGACCCAACTTGAGGTAAAAGATGAGGCCTACACACATAGGACATCAGTGGTTAGGATCAGGTGCATGAGGTCTACACACAGAGGTCATCAGTGACGCATGTGGGCAGGTGGCTCACCATTTGGGATTTTGACCAACACATTTTTTGATGCTTCTGTTGTTTCGAACCTATTGGCACATGTTTTGAGTCGATCGAACACCATCTCAATGTAGCTTGGGTTTTCCAAAGTGTTGCGCGTAGGTTTTTAATTCACATTTGATCCCAAAAAATTAGGGCATTTAAATATAAGATTATTTTGGATATTAGTGACCTTTAGTAGTGTTTTATAATAGGTGGTAAACTTCTTGAAATTTACAGAATGACGTATGGTTCGGAATTTAACTCCAAGGACGATGTGTGAGTGGACTTTTATTTTAAATAAATTATTATGCATGTATATTTATATATTTTAATTGTTTTATTATATGATATATGTTGCAATGGCTTGATTATATTTCCGAGGATTTTACGGAATGACGTATGGTTCAAAATTCAACTCCGAGGACGGTGTGTGAGTGGATTTTTATTTTAAATAAATTATTATGCATGCATTTTTAAATATTTTAATTTCTTTATTATATGATACATGTTGCAATGGCTCGATTATATGATATATGTTTCTTTATTATCTGATATATGTTGAAATTTACGGAATGACGTATGGTTCGAAATTCAACTCCGAGGACGGTGTGTGAGTGTACTTTTATTTTAAATAAATTATTATGCATGCATATTTAAATATTTTAATTTCTTTATTATATGATATATGTTGTAATGGCTCAATTATAATTTTCAAATCATTATTTTATGATTTTTTTTGGGAATTATTGATTGATTTTGAATACGCATTTTACGATATTTTTCATAAAATGTGTATTGATCTTAGGTCCATATTTTTAAATGCTTAATTTGGTTTTACGACATTGATATGTATTATATGTGTGTTTCTCTCGATTTTTGTGAACTATTTGTTCACGAGCACTTATCCTCAGATATTTGGTTAGTCTTAAACGTCTAGAGCACGGCTCCGTTTTCCTGAGGCTAGTGACTGAATAATGACTTAGATGTCCAGAGCTCGACTCTATTTTCCCGAGTCTGCAGATGGATATCCAGAGCTCGATTTTGTTTTTTCGAGTGGTTTTTCCTACTGGTAGTGCAGATATGATATGGTAACTAGTATTTGAGCATTGAAGATTGGCTGGTCAATTGATTTACTGGTATTGATTGGTTGTGTTGGTTACTGATGCTTATATCCAGATGTTTTCATATTGATTTAATTTTCTCATATCAAATCGGTTGGTTTGAGTTACTGTTATTTGATTGGTTGGTTTTGCTTTATCTTATTGATACTTGTGTCGAGGTTATTTTATATGATTTGATGATCATGGTTTTCGGAAAATGTGGGCCACATGTTGTACACTAGTACTTCATATTTCTTGTTGTCCCACAGTTTATTATTAGTTTGTAATCGAGATTCAATTGTTTTTTTTATTCTATGCATGCATGTTTGAGAAAACAGAGAGTAAATATTGATTTTCCTTGGAAAATGTGTTTTAAAAAATATATTTTTGTATGCTCATACATTTTAATGGTTTTGATGACTCTCCAGGTCGTTGCATGAAGATCGGGGCTGAATGAGAAACAGATGCATAAACAATAAGGCAATACGAGTATCCTTGTCTATCAAGAGTTTAGGGTAGTTTTGGTAATTTGGGATCGTTGTCAGACAAGAGCAGGATCAAACGCGATTATCAAGGTGTTTTAGGAGAGAGTCCTATCACTGTTGACAGACGTGGGTCTGCTTCTTCCAAATCAAAAGCTATTGCTACAATAGTGATGGGGTCATCAAACATGACCCATCACGAGCAATGAGTATTTTATGTTGGAATATCCAGGGCCTTGCGTTTCTTTTCAAGGCCAAGAAACCGGGCCACCTATATTTTCTACAGACCAAAATGATTGCTAGTAAGATGGAATAGATGAAAATTCAACTAAAAGTAGCACTGCTTTGGGCACATGGTACCGAGGTGGTTATTCGTTTGTCTACAGTTAGTCATGTTGATGCTTTCATGAAAGGAATTGGTGATAAGGAGTTCCACTTCATTGGTTTTTTATGGCCACCCAGAGGTTTAGTGGCGGTGTTTTTCTTGGGAGGTACTTCGGAAGCTAAATTATGATCCAGAATGTCCCTTGTTTGTGGGTGGTGATTTTAATGAAGTAGATAATTTCTTTGAAGTGGATTTCAGGTTTGGGTTCGGAATGATTATTCCGGATGCCGGCTTACGGAATGATGGTTGCGGACTCGGATCTGGAAAGGAAATGGATATGAGTTCTGGATTTGGATATGAAAATGGAAAATGGTTTTCAAACGGTTTTGGATTGGATTTGCTGGATCTGGTTATTGGGTTTAAAGACCCGGATATTGATTTGACGGGGGACGGGCCCAGATTGAGTTTAAAGACTCGGATATATTGATATTTCCCCCGTAGGCCTGTTGAGTTTAAAGACTCGGATTATTGAGGCCTGGTTATTGAGTTTAAAGACTCGGGAGTTTAAAGACTCGGATAGATCCAGCAGGTTCGATGGATGAGAATGTAGCTTTAAATGTGTTTGGTTTTTCACTGAGACTTGATGATGATATTTTGGGCAGTGGCCCAGTTGAAAGGTTTTTGGTAGTTTTGGGCTGAGGCCCGGGAATTGAGAAAAGGAGAAATGTGTTTGATTTTTTTTTTGTACATGGTTTTATGATAAAAAATTTATATGCATGCATTGGTTTTAAAACGGAGGGTATAAATGTATGCGTTTTCCGATAACTGTTTTTGAACTTAAACTTTATTTTTGTCCACTCACAGTCTTTTCGTGTTTTTGATACCCTCCAGTTTGTTGTAGTGCGGGCTGTTGGTCGAGAGAGACGGAGACATCATACGTACAATCCACAGTAGACTCTGCGCACTCTAGGAAGTTCAGAAGTTTCTAGAAGGTCGGGTCGGAACTCCCTTGTCCGATTTACGTGTTACACGGAGGTTAGACGTCAGTTTGGCCCTTGTGTCATACGTAAGTCAGACGGGAGTGTGGTTTAACCCTTAATCCCGGGGGATTAGGGGTGGGCCCTGACAATTGGTATCAGAGCGAGGTTTTGAGTGTTCTTCTTGAGGTTTGGTTCCCAGAGTCGTTGGTTCGTCGACTTCGGTGATGAGATGCTACTGTGGATGTGATGTCTCGATGCGGAACAGCCCGTCAGCAACCAGGATACGATAGTGATAGTCTGTTCGAGGTGGTTGGATAGCAGCGTTTGAGGGTGCTAGTCGCTCGATACGCGATGCGAGGTAAGACGTACGTCGACTTAAGACGTGAATGGTTAGGATGTTGGCACTGGCTTTGGCTTGGTGACTTTTGGTCAGTTGGGTTGAGTGGTAATTGCGGGTTTGGGTAACCCGAATGACGAGGATGATTTGAGGTACCCTGTGGATTTACTGGATCGTATTCCTTGTGGTTTGGGACGACTTACGGCCGAATTGGAGATGGTGCTGCTAGGTGCAGCCCAGGTGGTGATTGTCTGGTTGGGATGCCATTGATTGATTAGAGTAGAGGAGCTGATACTCGATGACCCTAGGCTGGTATGGACAGGTTTGACCATCGGTAGGATGAAGGTCGCAGGGATGGTCGGGGATCCATGTGAATTCCGTTGAAGGATGACGGAAGGACTTGGAAAGGAGTGACTATAACTGATCGATGTGAGGTTATTAAAGGAAGAGAACCCACAATGTTTGCCTTTAGGACTTTGTAAGGGGTCGAAGTAGTAGCCGATGGAGTGAGCCAGTAGGTAGGTTTTTTTTCCTGTTGGCTTAGATTGTTCTGGGTTAGGACTTGAGTGGGTTCTGGGAAGTGAGGTGGTAGTACGTGAGAATGTACTCTATGAATTCTGATGGGTGCTCTATATGAGGTATTCTAAAATACTTTTGTTTTCTGTTCATAGAGTTTTCCTTGCGTACACCATGAAGTGTAACTAGTAGTTGGGGATGGAGTGAAATACCCAAGGTGGAGATGATAGACAGGGAACCCAGGAGAGGTCGTTGTTGACCTAGTGTTGCTTACCGGGTAGGAGACCCTAGGTGTGGAAAACTAGCTATGGAATTTCGGCGACGAAATTCTTTTTAGGTGTGTAGGTTGTAAAAATCCGTCCCGGAAATTAAGGTTAAGACCGTGATTAAGATGAGATTAGTGAGCTTAATCGGGGGTTAGTTGGTCCCGATAAGGTCGTTAGCCTAGAATGACGATTTTGCCCCCGATTTGGGTAAAAAGTTGAATTTTAGTTCGGGCGGTCAATTGGGTTTTGACCGATGATCAGGACATAGTTTAGGATGTCACGAATCCGTAGGCAGGTGGCACGCCCGATTCCGACATCCGAGGAGGAAGTTATGATGTTCGGAAGGTTGAGGGCATAACCGTAATTTGGCTAAACTAGGGGGAAAAGTTGACTTTCGTACCATCGGGTTTTGACACGTTGACCTAGGACCGTTAGGTAGATCTCATCGTCCTGAGTTCGATGACAGGCGGCACGTATTCATCGGACTTATGATGCGTGAGTTACAGGTCTAGAAAGGTTGAGGACAAAATCGTAAATTTGACTTAAAAGGAAGGGCATTTTGGTCTTTTGTGACAGGACCCGCCCCGATCCCCCTGGGACCACCCGGGACGTGCCCTGCTCCCGTCTGACACCCGTTATTAAGATACCAAAAATACCCTTATTGAAGATAAAATGCATAAAGAAAAACCATAGTTAAGTCATACATAGCACACCACACAAATACACAAATACAAATAGTGTCACACAAGGGATGGTTCCCGAATACAGTTTATTGAGCACGACTCTAGACACACTACGTGCCAACCTACCCAGCAGTAGGGTTCAGGTACGCAACGTAAACCTATGCCTCTTCCTCCTCGGGATCCTCCTCCTCCTCCTCGGGATCCTCCTCCTCCTCCTCGGGATCCTCCTCCTCGATAGCACTACCTGGAGGGGTAGTAAAACAACAAAGGTGAGTGGGCCGAAACTCAAGGTTTACAAAGTAGTTTACCATTTCGAAAACATATAGCTTTTCCCCTCCGTTTTCCGAAAAGACATGCATAGTATCAAAACCACAAAACCATATAGTCATAAGCAGAATAATATCAACATAATATAATCTTAGTCACTGCACTATACATCCCAACCCTGACATCCCAGATGCCTGACGTCCCAGACGCCCGATAAGGTCACAGTCTCAAGGCTACGTGTGCCACCCGGGGTCTCAATCCCGAGTCCAAATCCCGAACCTAGTCCGAGCATGGCATTCTAGATGCCTGACGTCCCAGACGTCCAATAGTAGCAATCCTGCTCCTGAGTCACTCTACGGTCCTGTCCCTCCGTAGAATGACTCCTCACAGGCAATGCGCCGTGACCACTCCGGTGTACCTACATCCGGAGGAGATAGAATCCTAGGGTAGATCCATACAGTGCAGTACCACAGATAATATCGAGTTCCATTATACATATATATGACTCCAAACCATTTATAAACAACCAGACAGGTCTCATGCCCAAACATCGTAATACGTGCCATAAATCATACACAAGATAAACAGATACTTTTACTCAAATCACATATAGATATAGTAGCAAGTAAAACAGTTATGCATGCCGAAGTTTAGTGAAATCAAAGGCCCACTCACAGTACAATCCCGCTGCAATCCCGAGCGTAAAGCCCCGTCCAAGGGTTAAAGTACAATTCCTGTCATGCCCAAAACATATGTAAAGGTCACTTTAAGTCCCTACTAAACAACTAAGAAACCCTAGACTGAAACCGGCCCGGGAAAGCCGTCCGAACACGCTTCCCAAGGCGTCAAACCCTAATTTGACCAACTTAACGATCTCCGATCGACACGAAACCACCGCCATTGGATCCGTATCGACGAAACCTTGAAAATGGCACTGGTCCCACACAAAATACTGTTCACACGCGCCCTCCACGCGCCGGTCAACCCTCTGGTCAACAGTGCTACAATGATGCTGACGTCAGCATGACGTCACTACTGACGTCAGCATGACGTCATCACTGACAGTGTCAGAGGACACGTGTCAACAGCCCATTGGTCCCTGGTCTGACAATATTCTAACATGATGACGTCATCATGACGTCACTGCTGACGTCAGCATGATGACGTCATCAGCTACAGTAACCGGGTCTGCGAATCGGGTCACCGCAGACCCACGGTTCGACCCGATCACAGATCGTGATTCCGACCACCAAAATCGATGGGATTTGTTCCTATGAACTCGTCTGAACATGTTCTATGGCTCTGTGTAATCAAAACAGATTTTTAAGTTCGAGAAACCACCTGAAAAACGACGGGGAACTGGATGCCGGTTCTGGTTCGTCTTCTCCGGCGAGCCGTCACGCTTCCTGCCACCAACTCTGGTCCAAAAACGCTCGTCTAGTCCCCTAGGTTAAGTCTCAAAAACAACCAAACAAGTTTAACGTTAAAAACGGACGGTTCGAGGCAGGGAAGGAAAATCGGCCTTCTCGGGTTTGCAGGCTTACCGCCGCCGTGTCGCCGCCGTGGGCTGCCCAGTCCAGTCCTAAGCCGTCCAGAGGTCACAACGGTCCTAACCCTAGGTTGGTTCGAGCCCAGAAGTCATGGTTTGGATGATTGGATGGTTTTGGGCTGCACGGGTTCCTCTCGGGTTTGTGGGTTTTTCGGGTTGCGCCGCCGTCCGTGGTGGTGGTGATGGCCGTCTGGAAGTGGCTGAGAGGTAGGCTGGTGTGTGGGTTGAGGCTGAGGGGTGGTGTGATCGCTGGTGTGTTTGTGCAGAGAATGAGAGGTTGCACGGTTTGAAGGAATAGAAATGAGAGAATGAATTCTCTCATGGTTTTTAAAACAGAGTGATCAGATGGAATGGAGGGCTGAGATTCAACCTGAGTTAAGAGTGAAGGGTGAGGATTTAAGGAAATTAAACTAATTAATTAATCACATGGCAGACCAAGATCCAGATTGTTGGGGATGATGTGGATGGGGTAGATGAGTGACATGTGTCACTCATCAAGGGTCCAGATTGATTGGGTTAAAGTAAAACAGATTCTAATATTTTATTATTATTTTAAGTTCCGAGTCTCGGTTAGTTCGGTTACGTTCTTGACCATAACTTTTTCGTCGTAAGTCCGATTTCAGCGTGCCGCCTGTCTACGGATTCGTATCGACGAGACCTACGTAACGGTCATTGGTCCTCGTCCGTTGGACTTCCCGGGTCAAAAGTCAACATTTGGCCCCCAAATGGCCAAATTACCAAAATGCCCCTCGACTTCCGAACGTCACAACTTCTTCCTCGAACGTCGGAATCGAACGTGCCACCTGCCTATGAAATCGTGACGTCCTAAACTACGTCACGGTCACGTGTCAAAGTCCTAAATACTTCCCGAGTTAAAAGTCAACTTTTTCCTCCCTCAGGGGCAAAACGGTCATTTTACAATAAAATAATAATTACGAAAGTTCGGGTCGTTACATTTTGGCTGGTTGGGCAGGGTGCAACCGGATTGGGACACTTGTCCAGGGCAGAGAGGAGATTTTTGTGTGAGAATGGAGAGGATTGTGACATGTGGCAGGGCTCTAGTGGGTTCTAGGCCGTGCACGGTTGTGTTTAAACAAATTGTTCCGTGTGGTTTGTGTTTAGTCGAAGGGGAAAAAAACAGAGGGTGAGCTTGAAGGATGAATTGAGTGAATTGCAGAAACTGGGTGAGTGTTGTGAGGTTCTGTGGTGTTCGAAGGAGAGCTGGGAGAGTGAGTGATCATGTTTGTAAGGATTTGGGTATGGTGGTGAGTGTGTGAGGTGTGTGAGAAGTGTGGAAGAACCAGAGAAACAGGGCAGGGGTTTTGTGCACGGTTGTGCACCCCGATCGATCAATCTTGACGGGTGAAAGTGTTCAGGGACCTGAGCGGAGCTTTGTGAATCGGGAGGAGCACAGCGGCGTGCACGGCGGAGGTCAGAAGATAGGTAATTGTCCACGGTCCTCTGTTTTCCCAGTTTGGTTAAAATCAATAGTTGTGGGTTTTGAGTATGAGTCGAGGCTTTTGGTGGGTGCTATGAGACTCAGGAGGTCCCTAGGAGTCGAATAAGTTTGATGCCGTGATGGGGGGTGTTTAATTAGCTGGGAACCGAAACAGGGGTTTCAGGTAAATTTCTTCGAACTCAAAGTCGACGAGTTAGGGGCTTCGATGTTGGGTTTTCAGGTGGGGAATAGATTAAGGAGGATGGGACGAAACTAAGGGACTCTACGGGATTAAAAATGGATGAAAACTGGATGAAAACCGTGAACGCCGGTTCACGGCTGAAACGGCTGAACCGAACCGGTTGGACCGAGTTTTCCCAGGGAAGACGATGACACTATGCTGGGCGCGTGGCTCCCACGCGCAGTCCCTTTGGGCTGCGCATGAGGGCGCGTGAGGCAGAACCCGGGGAAGCGTTCAACATGGTTTTTAGTCTAATCGATGTAACAAACATTTTAGCACTGGTTTCGAGTTAATCGGACATCGACTCGATATGTTTCGGGCTGTCCGAAGGTTTTAGGGCTCGGTTAAAAATAGTTAAAAATATGGGAAAATTGTGAGGCTTTAGTATGAGTATCCTGAAGTAGTTAGTGACTTTATATTGGGATTTGGACAGGTTCGGGAAATACGAGGAGAGCGTATGACCGGAGACGGCGTAAGTGCACGCGTATCGAGGCGACGCTGAAATGGTCTGTGAGTGGACTTTGCTTTCTAACTCTTGATGCATGCATATATGTTTTTAATATGTTTTACATGATTCTATGATTTGATTTATGATTGTGATGGTTTACGGTTTGTGCACGTTTTTCGAGGAAAAGACGATTTTCACGTTTTACGAGGTTTTGGTAAATATCATGATTTAAACTTGGCTTAGTGAAGTGATTTCGAGATTTGAAATACGGTTGGATTTCAAGGAAAGTAAAAGGATTTTGAAAAGTATTTTCGGGCTTGAGGCCCAGTTCAAAGGTGTTTTCGGAAATGTGATTTCGGGTTTCGGAATCGGAATTCTGGGTGACGATTCGGAATTCGATTCGGGACTTGAAGTGGATTTCAGGTTTGGGTTCGGAATGATTATTCCGGATGCCGGCTTACGGAATGATGGTTGCGGACTCGGATCTGGAAAGGAAATGGATATGAGTTCTGGATTTGGATATGGAAATGGAAAATGGTTTTCAAACGGTTTTGGATTGGATTTGCTGGATCTGGTTATTGGGTTTAAAGACCCGGATATTGATCTGATGGGGGACGGGCCCGGATTGAGTTTAAAGACTCGGGAGTTTAAAGACTCGGATATATTGATATTTCTCCCGTAGGCCTGTTGAGTTTAAAGACTCAGGAGTTTAAAGACTCGGATTATTGAGGCCTGGTTATTGAGTTTAAAGACTCGGGAGTTTAAAGACTCGGATAGATCCAGCAGGTTCGATGGATGAGAATGTAGCTTTAAATGTGTTTGGTTTTTCACTGAGACTTGATGATGATGTTTTGGGCAGTGGCCCGGATGAAAGGTTTTTGGTGGTTTTGGGCTGAGGCCCGGGAATTGAGAAAAGGAGAAATGTGTTTGATTTTTTTTGTACATGGTTTTATGATAAAAAATTTATATGCATGCATTGGTTTTAAAACGGAGGGTATAAATGTATGTGTTTTCCGATAACTGTTTTTGAACTTAAACTTTATTTTTGTCCACTCACAGTCTTTTCGTGTTTTCGATACCCTCCAGGTTGTTGCAGTGCGGGCTGTTGGTCGAGAGAGACAGAGACATCATACGTACAATCCACAGTAGACTCTGCGCACTCTAGGAAGTTCGGAAGTTTCTGGAAGGTCGGGTCGGAACTTCCTTGTCCGATTTACGTGTTACACAGAGGTTAGACGTCAGTTTGGCCCTTGTGTCATACGCAAGTCAGACGGGAGCGGGGTTTAACCCTTAATCCTGGGGGATTAGGGGTGGGCCCTGACACTGTTGTCACGTGTCGATTCTAATCTTAACCACGTATGAGCCCATCCCTGGGAATCATCAGTGTCCAACTCCAGAATAGCGATCCAATCGCCTGAGGTTGACCCAACTAGAAAACGTAACCACAACCAAACCAAAATACCTTTTAACCCAGACACTAGCACAAAACATTTACCTCCCGGACACTAGCCCAAAATTCAGTTTCCAAAACCCCCATAAAGCCTGTGTCCAAAAAACCTCAACCGAGTATCCATATATATACCAAAAATTCAGCATTTATCCAGAAATTACATAACATCATAAAACCAAATCATAAGCATCAAAACGATGCCACAAAACCAATAAAAAAATATACATATATATATATATATGTATGCATCAGAGTTATGAAAGAAACAATCCACTCACAATACCGTTGATCGCTCAAATCTCAAGCTGTAAGCTAATTCAAAGTCTTCAAGGCATCCTGGCCTATCAAAGTCACACACGAGGTCACCAAGAATCCATATAAGTCCATACATGAAACCCACAAAAAACCCTAAATCGAAAACACGTCCAAAACAAGCTTCCCCTAGAGAAAAACCCCCAAAACTACCACTAAACAACCTGAAACCACCACCACTGGATTTAAGGCGTTGAAACCTTTCAACCAATATGGATCTCACCTTGAGAATCGTACCCACGCGTGTGACGTTAGTTTCAGATGTCACTTACTGACGTCAACTGTCGACGTCAACCCTAGGCTGATGCGGCCTACCACGTGGAGATGACAACCTGACACATCCTATCACGTGGCATCCATTGACACATTGCACATGGCACCACCTATCACCTGCCACGTGGAGGACTAACCACCTGCCATGTGGCACCCTTCTGACACACTGCCATGTGGCACCCTTCTAACATACTGCCATATGGCACCAACCAAACGATACCACGTGGCACCAACCAAACTTGCCATGTGGCTTGACAGTGATGATGTGGCTACCACATCATCGTCTACCTCTCACGAGTCACCCATGCGCCTGCAATTGAGTCATTTTTCACGCGATCCTGACCCAACTCTAAAACCTCCAAAAAATGCCCAACCTTTGACGAACAACCACAAATCAAACCCACATCCACCTAGAAACTGATCTACAGCCTCAAAACGTAGAAAACGTACATCGATTCCCCAGACCAAGCTCGACACCCAACGACCAAGCTTCAAACTCCCACCTGGTCCCTTTCATGCGTCTAATCTCCACGGTCTTAGTTCTAAGTTCCAGCACCCTAAACTAAAAATTGAAATCCAAGCTTCGTGGGTTCATGGGTTTTACATGGGTTCCAACAGCTACCATGCCTCCTTTTCCTTCCTTAGTCTCTTTCACACTCCTAGCTCACTCACTCCCTACCACCGAAAGCAAAGGTGAGGTCTAAATGGGGTGGGGTGGGTTTCGGGTATATGTGTTTGAACAAGAAGAGATGAAATAGTTAAAGGACGAGGACCAAGGAATGGGTGACACTTCTCACTCATATCATGGACCAGAACTAGATATTTCCCCACTAACAAACAAAAGTCCATACCATCTTGAAAAATGTAAAGCCAAAAATTCGCTTAACTATTCCTAACTCGTAAAATAACCATACGGACTCCAAATTCAACGTGTCGCTTGTCTATGTAGCCAGAATCTCGAGATCTATGTCATAGGCCCTAGTAAATGTGCAACTAACCTTCCGAATCAAAAGTCAACATTTGGCCAAAGTTCCTCTGTCCAAGGAAAAACTATCAATTTACCCAAAACTATTCCTGAAATTTTTTCGATAATCCTGAATTACGGGCTATGTCGTTACAATCTACCCTCCTTACAAGAATTTCACCCTCGAAATTCACACCGACCCCTACCAAGATTGTGGAAATCCAATCCCGCCTCAAAAACTAGTTTCCCACGTGGTCCCTTCCACATCAAACCCCTCTCTAATACCGTTACCACGCCAATGTGGCCCTACATTAAGCCATGTCTATCTGATCCTAGATCTAGAAAAGCTGCATACTAAACTAAAAATCCTCTCCGAGTTCTCTCGATCACTCAACCAACATGTTAAACGCGTCCAACACGTACTCCCCAAGAACTCAGAAGACAAACCAAACCATACACTAACCAGCTTACCCTCCGGTTAACCCCAAAGGTCAACCAACCTACGCCTACCAAAATGTATCATCCTCGCTGCTTCGAGCATCACATCCAGCCTGATCGACCATCGGTCTCCAAAACATGAATAGTCACCACCCTGGCATCCAATTCACTAGTAGACTCCACGGCTCCAAGCCGATGGGCCTACTCAGTATCCCCCCCTCCCCCCCCCCCCCCCCCCCCCCCTCCCCCCCCCTCCCCCCCCTTCTGAACCACAACATTCAATGCCTGATCAAACTAATCCATGGTGTTTTCCCATCTAACTTTCCTATCCTTATCCTCGCTACCAGGTTGATGATGGGGCTTCTGTTGTGGAGGCATCACGTCGAAAACAAAACTACCCTGCACACTTTGTCAGGACCCGACCCTCTTCTGTCAGGTCCCGATTCATCTAGCACGATATTGTCCGCTTTGGGCCTCCTTGCCCTTGCCCTCACGGTTTTGTTTTCGGGAGCTCACGGTGAAACTTCCCAGGGGGTCACCCATCATGGAATTGCACCAGCCTCAACTCGCTTAACTTTGGGGTTCCAATCCCCCCCAAAGCCACTTGAGCTCCCAAAAGGCCTAGTGCTAGATAGGTGTGTGCCTACACCTTTAAGGCACACCACCATCCTCTCCCAGACCATTCCCCCTCGCAGGAATATGGGATTGTTCACCGTTCCCTCCAGGACACGGGTCTTACAATCCACCCCCCTTAGGGCCCAGCGTCCTCGCTGGCACACTTCCCGGTCGGGGTCTGGCTCTGATACCAAATTGTCAGGACCCGACCCTCTTCTGTCAGGTCCCGATTCATCTAGCACGATATTGTCCGCTTTGGGCCTCCTTGCCCTTGCCCTCACGGTTTTGTTTTCGGGAGCTCACGGTGAAACTTCCCAGGGGGTCACCCATCATGGAATTGCACCAGCCTCAACTCGCTTAACTTTGGGGTTCCAATCCCCCCCAAAGCCACTTGAGCTCCCAAAAGGCCTAGTGCTAGATAGGTGTGTGCCTACACCTTTAAGGCACTCCTCTCCCAGACCATTCCCCCTCGCAGGAATATGGGATTGTTCACCGTTCCCTCCAGGACACGGGTCTTACACACTTAGTGTGCGACCCTACAAAAAGCTATCTAGTGCTCTGATACTAAATTGATAGGACACTCCCGGAAATCACCCTCGATTCTTATGAAAGGACCTGCTCTCGTCTGACATAGACAAACTAAAATTACCAAATATTCAGTTCGAATAAATGCATACTCACCTAGTGTCAAACAAGGGATAACTACTGGCATCTACACTAGTTAACGAGTGCGTAGACCGAACGAAATTCCTCAGCCTTAATACAACCCACATCCCGAGATCAATCTAGAAGGTGCTAAAAACATTAAAAACTATGAGTAGACAAAAATAAAGCCATTGAAAACCATTTTTCGAGATCATCCTTTAAACCCTCCATTTTATAAAAAACATCCATGCATATACATATAAAAGACATAAATTCCCCCGACCTACATTTTCCTAAAAACCCCAGTTATAAATCCTTTTGAAAACTCCTGGACACATCACAAGACAAACATCATCTCGTTGGTCCTACTAGCAACTAAAGTCAAACTGCGTCCCGCTGATCCAACCAGCCCGCTAGTCCAACTACGATCCCATATGTACTACCAGTAGACAACTATGGGTCCTGCGAAGTCCAACTCTAACCACGTACGAGCCCATCCCTAGGAATCATCAGAGTTCAACTCCGGAATAGCGATCCAATCACCTGAGATTTACCCCACCATAAATCCTATGTCTAGAAAACCTCAACCGAGAATCCTTATATGTACAAAAAATCCATCATTTATCCAGAAATCACATAACATAAAAAAAAAACCAAATCATAACCATCTAGGCCAGAAAACCTATAAAAAACATATACATATGCATGCATCAGATTTATGAAAGAAATTGTCAACTCAAAGTACCATTGATCGCCCAAATCCCATTCTGTAAGCTTATCCGAAGTCTCCAAGACGTCCTGACCTGTCAAAGTCACACCTGGGGGTCACCAACAACCCTTTTAATTCCATACACGAAAGCTCCAAAAACCTTGAAATCGAAAACACATTTCGAACACTTTTCCCTAGAAGAAAAACTCAAAATTACCACCAAACGACCTCCGATCAACCTGAAACCACCATTATTGGATTCAGGATGTCGAAACCTTTCAAACAAGAAAAGTCTCACCTTTAGATTCTTGCCCATGTGCTCTCACACGGCTATCAAATTTTGACAGTCAACTCGACGCCTCGCCATGCGCTTGACGTCAGCTATTGACGTCAGCCTTAGGCTGACATGGCTTGTCACATGGCCATACCACATGGATCTAACAACCTAACACATCCAGACACATGGCACACACTAACACTTTCCGCGTCGTACCACCTATCACCTTCCACGTGGGACTCCCTGCCACGTGGCCCACTAACCACCTGCCACATGGAATCCTTCTAACACACTACCATGTTGCACTAACTAAACCCTGCCATGTGGCCTGATAGTGATGATGTGGACACCACGTGGCTACCACGTCATCATTATCTACCTTTCACGGGTCACTCGTGGGTTTGCAACCGGGTCATTCGACTCGCAGTCACGACCCAACTCCAAAACCTCCAAAACATGTCAAACCTTCTACCAACAACCACAAATCGAACCCAAATCCGTAGAAAAACTTATATATAGCCTCAAAATGCAGAAAACGTACCTCGAATCCTCTGGCCAAGCTCGACACCCCCCGACCAAGCTTCTAACTCCCACTAGGCCTTTTCTGCGTCCAATCTTCATGTTTTTTGCCCCTACACACTCGCACAAGCTCAAGGAAGACAACCACGGTCTCAATTCTAAGTTCCAGCACCCTAACTAAAAACTGAAATCCAAGCTTCACGGGTTAATGGGTTTTATCTGGGTTTCAACACCTCATGTGCCTCCTCCTTCTTCCTCAGTTTCTCTCACACTCGCAGCTCGCTATTTCCCTCACCACCAAAAGTAAAGGAATGTGATGTCTAAATGGGGTGGGTGGGTTTCGGGTATGTGTGTGTGTGTGTGTGTGTGTGTGTGTGTGTGTGTGTTTGAACAAGGGCAGATGAAAAGATTAAGGGATGAAGACCAAGGGGTTGGTGACACTTGTTACTCATCCCATGGACCAGAACTAGATATTTCCCCACTAATAAACAAAAATCCACACCATCTTGAAAAACGTGCAACTGAAAATTAGCTTAACTGCTCCTGGCCCGTAACCATATATACTCCAAATTTGACGTGTTGTCCATCTACGTAATCAGAATCCAGAGATCTACATAACGGCCTTGGTAAATGCGCAACCAACCTCCTAGGTTAAAAGTCAACATGTGGTCAAAACTCCTCTGCACATAGGCAATACAGTCAGTTTGCCCAAAATATTCCATAAAAATCCTCGATAATTCCATAATTATGAGACGGGTGATTACAATTTTAGAAATCAAAAAGTTGTTTTGGTAGCTAAGATTGGACTCTAAGGCCACCCATAATAGGGGGTTGGATCTTCCATAAGGTTACCATAATATAGAAGCTAAGTAAAAAATCATCTCAAATGGGATTGAATTTGGGCTGGAACCACCCAACCCTCACTCAAGATAGCCTTTCAGAGTTGTCAAAATACAAGTCTGAATATAGCCTAGCCAACCACAATAAATTACCCCTCATAGACCACTATTATTGCTTTGTTGATTAAACAATTGTCAATTATATGTGGGTTCAACTTTTTTTGCTTTTTGCTTCATTTTTTTTTTCTTTTTGCTCTTCTTTCTTTCTGTCGTTTTCAATAGTTGCATATATTGCAAGACAACGACTATATATATATATATAGATAACTTAGAAATTTCTATTTTTTCCTATAAATACCATAAATTTTGACTCTAAATTTCTCAATTATTCTCAATATTTTCCTTATTTTCTCAAACTTATGCTTACAATTTTTTTTAACTACACATTTCTTCCACTAATTGTCAAAATGTTGATTTTTTTACACATTTCTTACAAAACTTATCTTTTCGGAATTTTGATTTTTTTTAGGTTAAAATGTTTAGAAAGAAAATTTAAAAATTACATAAATAAACATTAAATTAAAAACTATAAGGAGAATTTTTATTTTAATACATATTTAAGATTTAATATGAAATAAGAATGTAGCCCCATATATAGCCCCAATAAACACAGACCCCCAATGTGAGCAATATGCTATCTAACTCAAAATATTCTTTTGAGGCTATATTTGAAGCTATATCCACCACATATACAGACTCAAATATAGCCTCTCATTGTGGGTGGCCTAACTCTATGGCGTTCTCTCCTCGTTCTTCCAATCAAGTGGTGCATGCTTTAACCCAGGATAGACTTCAATCACAGTGTTTTGTTCAGTGTATTGCCCTTGCTCCACCATGGTTAGACGTTCTCATTGATCTTGATGTTGTTGTTTGATGTTTTTGATGGGATGGAACACTATTTTTCCTCATTAGATCTTTTATGAATTAGCTGGATTTAAAGTGAAGTTTTAATGAGACTCCCCAAAACTATTATCTCTAAATTTTGTACTCATATTATTATCCATGAAATTTGACTTTGTATATATAAAAAAGGAATATTAGAAGTATTTCGATCATGAAGTGAAAAATAATTTGAAAAAGTGAATATGAATCATATTTTTGGGTGTGAATATAGCAAATCCAAATTCATAACATGATGGCAAACTTTTGAGAGTGAGAGTCGGAGCTTTATGGGCACATGGGGGGTCCGTATGCTGACATGTCATGTTTTTGTTGGGGGATCACGTTCTCCCATGTGAGCTGTATTCCCGCCAGTGGATCCCGCGGGTTTTAGGTCAAATCTGAACCCTCTGATTTTTAATTTTTTTTTGATAGAACCCTCTGATATTCAATTCTTCGAATCTGAGGCCATTAATGTGGGTAGTTGGCCACGTACCAAATCATACCCAACACAATGTGGATTGTGGATACTGGATAGCCTCTCTTCTCTTTTATTTTTCTTTCTTTAAAATCATCGGCACCATTGTTGATTCTTAGTTGCATTATTTATGGGGAGGCCTTCAAAATAGAGTCACTGAATTCGGTTTTTCTTGTGCCATTTTTGAGTCTTTATTCATATTACTTATTTAAGATAAATTAAAATATAAAAAAATATGTCATGAATAGTACTCATCAGGTTCTGGACATATATTAGCATGATATGAATTTTTTATTATATATGATTTAGCTAATCAGAAATATATATTATGATGAGTTAAATTATATTAATTTTTTTAAGTATTTATATTCTTAGCTAACTGAATTAGTAATTCTCCCTTTATTAACTTTTCAGTTTATATAATAACATATATATATATATATAAAATTACCGGAGGATTTAATTTATACGAAATGAATAAGAATGTATCATTAAAATGAGATGCACCTATTATTTATATAAATATTATATGCTTTTAAATGATACCTCATAACACACTGAGAGAAAAAATATCTCAGTAAATAAATTAACAAAAACAAAGTTAAACCTTAATAATCAATAAAATCTTATTTTTCAATTCAAACTTTCCGTAAGTTTCTTAATTCATCTTGTTTTACAGGTGTTTGTTTTCTGGTCTTTTATGCTATGCTTTTTTTATTTTAATTTAGTTTTGTCCTGATGTATTTTCCATTCTAATGAGACAACAGTTATGTATCTGATTTCGATGCAGATTTCTTTCTGGCATTTTTTTTCTTTTTACTTCCGATGAGTTCGTTCATGTAGAAAATCTTTATAATTACTTTTTTTTTTTTCCTGACGGCCTCCTTTAAGTTAAATTGCTTGATGTTGAAGTTCCCACGAACACAGACAATTACATTAATATTCCATCCATATAATAATAATAATAATAATAATAATAATAATAATAATAATGTAAAAAATCACTTTAACTCTTCATGTTATTCTAACAGTTTATTTTAAGTATTAATGTTGATTATTGATTAGCATACGTACGCCCAACTAAACCAGAGACAATGTGGATTGTGGATATGAATGTGGATGCATAGGATGGAACGGAAGGTAATTAAATACCATTAATTCATGGGTGTTTAGTCGATCAGAAAAACTTTGCACTATGATGATTAAGGGACTATGAGGGAAGAGCATTTTTAAATTACTGAGATCATTATCACCATTATCATCGTATTTCTGGGATGCGTGTGTTTTAGATGAAGATAGACAATGTGAAATGGTAAGTGGTGAACTATGACATTGCTCCACAGTCCATAGTGACGACTGTGATGGCCACATGATACATGCTATGTCACTTAGCACCTAGCTAGATGCCATATCACTTAACACGTGTCTATGTGCTCATGTTGCCATTTGGAATATCACTGTAAGAATATCATTATTAGGTATCTTGAACTTGCTCGTCAATAATTCGCCCAGGAAAAAAAAAAAAAAGACCATATATATTTTGTTGCGCAATTACCTAAATTTGCGTGCCATTTGCTGCAAGCTTTCTAAACTTTGACATATTGCAATTAGGCTACGCTAACAGTAATGCAACCCCTAAATCATCTGAAAGAAGAAAAAGGCCGGAGAGGATATGTATATACCGTTCAATACCTGTATGGATTGAAACATGGAATTCACGGATACAAGAAATTATTCAGTTAGATATCTTTCCAAAATATATATATATATTTATAGAAATATATCTTAGACACACTATATTGAATAAGTCTCAAGTTAGAAAATTCGGTCTCGTACTCTAGTATCACCATGCAAGTCAAAGGGGATTAATTAGTAATTTGCGAAGCAACCTATAACACTTGTCCCTGCCTACGTTACACTTAGTGGCCCCAATCATCCTCTCGAATCAACTCCACTATACTTCTGAAAGTTGAGCATACAAGAATAGCTCAAAAGAAATCGAACTGAAGACTTGTATTGCCAAGATATAAAATATTAGCTTTTCACTTTATGTGTGCTCTGGTAGTGGGAAAATCTAAGCTCAAATCCGACCAGGTAAGTACTACATTTGACTCATTGGCTAAGATAGGAATATTCACTAGCATCGTCAGGCTAGATCAATGCTCGACGGAGAAGAACATCCGCTCAGTAAGAATGAAGTCAACGACGTTTGCTTGGCTGAGCCATTCGCCAAGCAAAGCCATCGATAGGGAAGACAACGAGCAAGGTTCAAAACCTTGCCAGGTGAAGCCTTTGTCGAGCAAAGTTTATTATGAACACCTTTTCATGGCGAATGTTCGCCGGGCTAGCCTGTTCACGACAAAATTTGCTGGACGAGGTTTTCGCTGGGCAAAGTTTTAAGGTTTTTTAAATTTTTTTAATATTTGAATAATTATATATAATTAACATTAATATATATATGTATATATGAAAATAAATGCTATTAAAATAATAACAACAAAATTCAAATAAAAACAATATATATAAAATTAAATGTAATATTTTTACATAATTTAAAATAAAAAAATTAAGGAGTCGGTGGTGAGTTGGGATGGGCGGGGCGATCACCGTCCTAGGTGGTTCACCGTCCTACGAATGCGAGTCAAGGTCATTTAGCCCAATCTCACCTATTCGGTTGAACATGAAGGTGAGTTTGACTTGAATTTGCTCGTTTTGGGCCTGAAGGAGTCCGTAATGGGCCTTGATCTCGACATTCTCAACCTGGAGGGTCTCCATGTTGTCCTTCAGCTGGGAGACCTCCTCAGGAGTGGGTCCTCGGAAAGAACTCAAAGATCGACTCGAGACGTCCCGAACGAGCCTTTTCTTGGCGTCCCATACAACTTTCTTAGGACGCCTACCAAGTTGGCGCTCAAGGATGACAATCGACCTCCTGGGATCTGGTTGCTAGTCCTCTAGTGGGACCTCAGGTTGCTGATGTGTTAGCTATTCCCGAGTCTGCTACATGTCCTCGATCATCGCCGTCTACAAATTGGAATAAATTAATAATTAGAAAATTAATTATTAAAAAATTGAACTATTATAGCGCGCAAACATCGAACTTACATGGATAGTGTCAGCCAACTGATTTCCTTGGCCAGCATAAACTTTCTCCCGAGAATCCACTCCTAGGAACAATGACTCAGCTGCACGACAAGCCTCATGTCGGGCCAGCAAGGGTCGCGATCTCTCGTGGTGTGCAAATTTCTTCATTGCCTGGTTTACCTTATTGGCCTTTGATTTTTTTCTGCACATTAGAAAAAACAATCAGTACTAATACTCCAAACATAAAGAAATATAAAAAGTAAATAAAAACAATCAATTACCAAAAATCCCTCGAACACATAGTGGTCAACTCCTCTAGTGGATTTTCATGAGCTACATCAGGGGAACTCCAGCCCTTGAAGTACTCGTGCAGCTCAAACTTCCAGTCGGCGAACCGATTCTGCCAATGGAAGTTTATGTGGGCCATGAGATCGGTGTTCTTCCCATCCCACTGAAAATTAATCTATAATACAATGTTCAAGTCTGTAAAATAATTAAAAATAATAAAAATAATGAAAATTGTAAGAAGAAAGTCAAAGTTGTAAAGCAGACCAACAATTATCGAGCATTGTAAGGGATTGGCTTTAGAAATTATCTGCCATCATCTTGGACTTGGTGTGAAGAATCATACCCATGTCCTGTACTAGTAGAGTGTGCACTTTGGCCGACGGTGCCTTCAATTGTTCCACCCACACGTCCGGGAACCGTAGGTTGGTCGGCCTGCAGATCTACTAGGACGCCAAATCCCTACTGATCCTGCGCACCTTTATGTTTTCTCCATGAAAATTCGGTGAACATTAGTGCACTATTTGAGTAAAAAAACAAATAATAATTTTTAAACAAATCAGACATTGTACTTACCTTGGGTGAGCTGTCCAACAACGATCTCCCTTGGTATGTCAGCTCTAGTGGCCTCTGGTTCAGTACGGGGTTGCCCCCATTTCTTACTGTGGTGGTGCCTTGGAACGACCCGAAAATTTAAGGAAACTAAAATTTGGAAAACTTTTTGAAAATGGCAATTTTGCCCTTCTTGGGTCAAATGTTGACTTTTCGATCAGGGAACGTTTTGGACGATTGGCAAGTACCGCCAGTTAGGTCTTAGCGTCTTGTGTTCATAGGCAAGCGGTACGTTAAAAACAAAAGTCGAATGGTTACAATAGGGGTAAAAAAATAGTTAGACGCATTTTGGTAATTTTGGCACCATGGGTATTTTGGTCATTTTTCTTGAGAGATATTTTTTAATTTTGATATGTGTTTAGTCTAGAATGATCTGGTCTTTTTCCCCATTGTATCCTCCCACTTATTGCCTATTTTTATATGTTTATGTTCTTGTTTGAGGAATTCGGCGGTGCATGTCCGAAGCCATGAAGGGTGTGACCCGAGAGAGGAAAACCAGTGAGAAAAGTGGGAACCAGAGGAAAGCTGAAGCTAAAGAAAGAAAGAGAGGGAGCGGAAAAGAGGGCCTGAGAGAAAGGAACACCATAAGGTCTCTATGAGGGTGAGATACCCTTCAGACCTGTAAACTTGGCATCCAACCCATGAAGTGTGAAAATCCACCAATTGAGATTCTGGCCTGGAAACTTGAAACTAAGTTTCCCAATAGCTTCTACATGTTCTTAAGACTCTAAAAAATCATTTAAACAATGTTTTGGATGCAGGGATTGCTTGGACAGCAAGGGACGACATAGGTCGTGAGACTATGATCGATCATCCTGAAGCATAGGTAAGATAATTCTGTTTTAAGGTTACATAAATATTGATGGGTGAATTTCAAATGGATTGGACATTAAAGGGGTGAAAAATATTGAAAATCCATAAAGATATGATGTAACAACCCGTTCCGAGAATTGGGATAAGTAGAGTGATTAAGGTGTGATTAGTAAGGGTAATCAAGGGTTAGGTGGTTCCGAGGGGTCCGGGAACTTAGAATGACGATTTTACCCCTGGGTCGGGCAGAAATGTTGACTTTTATTTCGGGTGGTCAATTGGGGATTTACCAGTGACCAGGACGTAGTTTAGGACGTCATGAACCCATAGACATGTGGTATGTTTGATTCCGACATCCGTGGAGGAAGTTGTGATGTTCGGAAGGTCGAGGGCATTATCGTAATTTTGATAACATAGGGGGAAAAGTTGACTTTTTGGATAATCGGGTTTTGGTAGGTTGACCTAGGATGGTTAGATAGTTCTTGTCGTCCCGAGTTCGATGACAGGCGGCACGTGTTCATCGGACTTACGAGGTGAGAGTCGGGTCTAGGAAGTTTCGGTAAAACCGTAAAAATGAGTTAACAAGAAGGGTATTTTGGTCATTGTGGCACCTTGGGATTTGTGCACAGAGGAAAGGAATGGACGGCTGGGATTGGGCCATGTGGAAGTGTGTGGAGTGGATGGTGACACATGGCATGTGTGTAGAGGATTCTGGTGGAATCCTGTGCATTCACGGCCCAAATAATTGGGGTGCACCCGTGTTATGCATTCTGGTGCTTCGACACATAGAGAGAAACAGAGGGAGGAAATTGAGAGAATTGGGAAGCTGGTTGTGGTGGCTGGTGAGTTTGTGAGTGTGTGAGGGAGATTAGAGAGTGGGAGAGAGCAGTTGAGACGGTTGGGAGGTGAGAAATCGTGGTGTGTGCGAGTGGGGAGCCACGGGAACCAGGGAGGAACTCAGGGGGGAAAACGGAGAAGATTGAGGGCTTGTGGTGGTGCGGTGGCCGTGCACGGTGCAACGAAGACCGCGGTGGTGTCGTGAGGGCTGTGGGGAGTCGACCAGCCCCGGAGGAGCTCACGGCGGCAGCAGGAGGCAGGTAATTTCCTCATCCCCGTTTCGGTACTCTGTTTTCCGTTGAGGTTCAACGTGGAAGTCGTGACTCTGGGCTGAGAGTCGAGAGGATTGGAGGTTAGGGTAGTGATCAGGGAGGTCCTAGGTGTCGATTAGGGTGGTCGCCGTGACGGGGCCGTACACGGCGGAGCTCAGTCGAAGAGGGGTCTCTTTTACCCTGTTTCGGCAGTGAACTTCGAACGGTAAGTCGTGACGATTGGGGTTGAGTCGAAGGTCTAGGAGAGTTGGTTTAGGTTCAGTGAGGTTCAGGGAAGAGTTTGGTGAAGCCACCGTGAAGGGTGGTGAGCTGGGTGGTCGGATCGTGAAACAGAGTTTTGGGGAGGTTTGATTTCGAGCTTGAGACGACGGGTAGGAGGCTGTATCGAGGTGATTGGAGGATGGGGATGCTTAGAGTAAGGTTGGACGAAGCTATAGGAGAAGGAAGGAGGTGTTTTAGTGCAGGCACGGCGGAGAACCGTTGACGCCGGTTCAAGCTGTAGCCTACTGTGTTGAACCGGGTCGACGTGAGGTTGAAGGTGCACTGTAGCTGGCGCGTGGGGCCACGCGCAGCCACTTTGGGCGGCGCGTGGAGGCGCGTGCGGCGGTTCTGGGAGAAACGGTCAACATAGTTTTTGGTCTAGGAGTTGTTGTGAGTTCAATGGAGTTGGTTTCGGGTCAATCGGAAGTCGTTTGAGTTGAGTTCCGCGAGGGTGAACGTTTAGGGTCCCGGGTTCTTACGTTTAGGATTCGGGGAATTTTGAGGGAATTTAGGTGAACCTTCGTAGACGTACTAGTAACGTATTTTGACGGTGTTTGACAGGATCGGGATTTCCCGAGGAAGCCGAGGATCGGGCTGGACGTGCAGGACGAGAGTAGGGCTCGGTATGTGAGTGGACCCTTTCCTTAAACTCGAGCATGCATAACTGTTTTTATACGTATTTTATGGTTTTACTTATGAATCTATGTTTATTGAATATGAAATGATGATTTTATGTGTATGCACGTTTTTCGAGAAAAAGACGGTTTTGGCACGGTTTTCGAGAAAATGTTGGTTTTCGGATTTTGATGCCACATTTGGGGATTTCCACCGATAAAAGTTTTCTAATAATGGTAAATGGGTTATGAAATGTGATTTGTGATTACATTTCATGGATATTTTCCGGATTTGGGTTCGGAATGACGGTTCTGACTGCCAGAAGGGCATCAGACCAGTGATTTCGGATTCGGGTTTGGATATGGATTGGTAAATGGTTTTCAAATGATTTTGAGATTAGATTTGCTGGATCTGGATATTGGGTTTAAAGACCCGGATATATGTGACGGGGGACCGGCCGGATTGGGTTTAAAGACCCGGATTGAGTTTAAAGACTCGGGAGTTTAAAGACTCGGATATATATATATATATTGATTTTCCCCCGTAGGCCTTGAGTTTAAAGACTCGGGAGTTTAAAGACTCGGATATGATTAAGGCCTGGATTGAGTTTAAAGACTCGGGAGTTTAAAGACTCGGATAGGTCCAGCAGGTTTGATCGGGAAATTATGATTAAATTTCATGGTTTATGATATAGTTTCCTGATGCATATGTTATGGTTTCTATAACTGTTTTATAGTGTTTCTGTTTCTTATGATGTTTTATGATAATTGATTTATAACTGTGTTCAGAACTATTGGTTATGCATGTGGTTTCAAAACGGAGGGTAAAACGCAGTTTTCTTATAAAATGGTTTTGAACATTTTACACTTTCTGGTCCACTCACATTTTGTGTTTTAACTTGCCCTCCAGGTCGTGGAGATAGCGCGGGGTCTGGACGTCGAGGCAGCGTCTGAGGCATAGAAATACCGTGAGGGATCCCGGAGTGTTTACCTTTTTCTTCCGCGTGCGTGTAATTATTATCACTTTTAGTTGTTGTACTTGTATCTATGCTCTGTGAACTTTAACTTCGGGATATGGTATTGAGGTTTTTTTTTTCTCCTGCGTCTGACGGGTTATTGTTGGGTTGTCAAACGGGAGCAGGATTTACCTCGGGTTTCGGGGTGAAACCGGGGTGGGTCCTGACATATGACCTAGTCGGGTTGCTGTGTCGAGTAACCCTGAAATGCAAACCAGCACGAGGTGGCAGGCGACTGGACTTGTGGCTGCAATTGCAGGTGCGTGAGTGTCAGGATCCGTCCCAATCCCCCCCGGATTAACGTGGAACGCACCTGATCCTGTCTGACACGGAGTGTCAGACAAGGAAAAATTTCAACTTTAGCCCACTTGGGGCTTCAGAGTACGCTAGGATCCGGAGGAGCAGTGTGATGTCTCGGTCTCTGCTACAGCCCGCATCTGCGATCAACCTGAAGGGTAGTCAAAAAAGCTGTGAGTGGACAAAACAAATAATTTATAAAAACATTTTGACGAAAGGGACATTTATACCCTTCACTAAAAAGCAAGCATGCATTCGAAAATCAGTTATCAACCCATTAGGGCCTTGGCCCAAAATCGTAAATGAAACCAGTCATACGGGACACTGTCCAAATCCATGTGGGACTCAACCCAAAACCAGTATATATCATATAATATATATCATATATAAATAATACATATAACCAATCCTGTCACAGCTTCCAAAGCTACGCGCGTGCTACCCGGGGTCTCAAATCCCAAGTCTCCCCAGGGTCCACCCAGGTCAATGTCCGCAGATCAATGACCCTCCCTGGGGGTTACAATCCATAAGCCTTCCTGAGAGTAAGGTACCCAACAGGGGCGACTCCACTCAGTTAGTGCTCCGTGACTACTCTAGGGTCCACCCAGGCTAAAGACCCTCCCCAAAGGAGACAATCCATAAATTAAGGACGATATATGAATATATATATATATATATATATATAGAAACATTCTTAAAAACTTACAAGGGATTCATTCCATGTCCCCATTAACCGTCATGAACCCAGAAATCCATTTAGGCCCGATCCGAAATCATAAATGTAAACCAATTGGGCCTTAAGCCCGAACTCATTACTCAACTAGGCATCGAGCCTGATATCTCAGGGTCAGTCATGATTCCAATCGTAGTGATGCGTGCAACCATCCGTCCAGGACCACCCTTAATCTTGGTATGTCATCGTGAACGTATCAACTGATGCGACCACATCTAGATCATGGTGCACCCATCACCGATCGATATCCTGAACCGTCAGCACTCGAATCATAAATGTAAACCAATTGGGCCTTAAGCCGGAACTCATGACTCAACTAGCCATCGAGCCTGATATCTCAGGGTCAGTCACGATTCCAATCGTAGTGATGCGTGCAAACATCCGTCCAGGACCACCCTTAATTCTGGTATGTCGTCGTGAACGTATCAACTGATGCGACCACATCTAGATCATGGTGCACCCATCACCGATCGATATCCTGAACCGTCAGTACTCCGAAGTCGAGTCTCTAGTGGCTGCTCGACAACGGGACGTGCATCGTGACCTCTCCGGAAGGAACACATCCCCTGTAACGACCCGTCCCGAATTCCTGGATTAGATTAGTGACTAATCACGATTAGTGAGGTTAATTGGTGATTAGTTGGGCACAATCGGACGAACGATGCAAAATGATCATTTTGCCCTTGGAATGGGTAAAATGTTGACTTTTCATTTTGGCAGTCAAATGAGCTTTGGCCGATGACTGTGACGTATTTTGGGACGTCACGAGTTCATAGACATGTGGCACGTTCAATTCCGACATTCGAGGAGGAAGTTATGACGTTCGGAAGTTCAAGGGCATTTTGGTAATTTTGGTTAAAAGGGGCAAATAGTTGAATTTTTACCTGGGAGGTCCAATGGCCGAGAACCGAGGACCATTACATAGATCAGGTCGATACGAATCGGTAGACAGGCGGCACGCTGAAATCGGACTTCGAACGGGAAAGTTATGGGTCATGGAAGGTCAATTTCACTATGCACGTACTTCGAGGCGATGATGATTTGGCAATATCTGATTGGCCAGATATTTTAAGTGGGCCCCATGGATGAGTGACAAGTGACAAGTGTCACTCATCCCATTGGCTAAAACCCCTAAATTGTGGATCTACTTAATTAAATAATATTATTTAATTAATTTTATAATCGAATCTATCTTCACTCAATCCTAACCATCCATTTCAATTTAATCTATCAAATCCTCACCACTCATCTCATCTCATCTATCTCTTTTCCTTTCCCCCATCAGATGCTATCATTTTCTTTGTTCTTCCTCATAACCCGAAATCACCATATTTTCTTCTTCTTTTCTTTCAAAACCGAACACCACACCACACCTCACCATCACCACCCCAGCTCACCTTCATTTGTTTTGTGTGCGGCTGACCGTGAGGAATGAGAGGCTGAGGGACTGACGACGGCGAGCTACGGTGGTGGACGGCGAAGGTGAGTAGCCGAGGAACCTCATTTATTTTCAAAATTGGAAATCGGTTTTCGTGGGGTTTTAATCAAACCTAAGGATTTTTTTATGCTTCTGGGGACTATAGGAGAAGAATGGGATTGTTTTCGAGGCTTAGGACAGCCTGGAATGGCGGTGAATGGCGGAGGAAAACAAAACCGCCATGGACGGCCTTTGAAGGTTTGTTTTAATTGTTTTTCGTATGTTTGTAAGAGTGGAAAAGACAGGAAATGAACATAGGAAGCTTTAGGGATTAAAAGGAAAGGAAAAGGACAAAAAATGGACGGGTTTAGGTGTTGAACCGGTCCAGGAACCAGTGAACCCGGTTTGACGCAAGGTTGATGGTGATGCTACAATGTCGCGCGTGATCTCACGCGCAGCACCTTCCCTGGGTGCGTGGAAGCGCGTGAGGGACTATTTGGGAATGTTTTCAACGCGCGTGATGTAACGAACAATTTGGGACTGGTTTCGTGTCGATCGGATACCGTCTTGATAATTTTTCTGGGCATCGGAAAGTTTCGGATCGGGATTAAAAATAGTTAAAAATTCCAGAAAATTACGGGGCTTTAGTGGGAGGTTATTTAAGTAGTTATTAACCTTCTATTACGATTTGGATAGGTTTGGGAGTCTCGGTGACGGTGATTGGCTTGGGAGAGCCGTATGGCACGCATATCGAGGCGGCAGCTTGGACGATCTGTGAGTGGACCTTGTTTTCTAAATTGGTGCATTCATAAATGTTTATTATATGTTTTAATACATGTTTGGTGATGCCATGAGTGTATTTGGTTGTGGTTACGTATAGACACGTATTTCGAGGTTTTGGCCTTATACGGTGCCTATACGGGTCTGTATTTCTTTGATGGTCTAAATCAAATAGTTTTGGGTTTCCAAAAGGATAAACTCGGGTATGAGACCCATTTGGTTTTTTCTTGGGCATATGACGCTATTGATGACCAACGGGTCTGAATCGTGGTCGCGGCAGGTGCTATGTGCACGGCGATCGACTATACGACGCTCTCCTCCGGACTAGGATATGTTCCTTTCGGAGAGGTCACGATGCACGATCTGTGGTCGGGCAGCCGATTGAGGCTCGACTTTGGAGTGCTGATGGTTCAGGATATCGATCGGTGATGAGTGCACCATGATCTTGTGGTGGTCGCGTCGGTTGATTTGTTCACGGCGACATACCAGGATTGAGGGCGGTCCTGGATGGATGGTTGCACACATCATTACGATCAGAGTCATGACTAACCCTTAGATATCGGGCACGATGCCCAACTGATGTCATATGTTCGGGCACGAGACCCAGTTGTTTTACATTGATAATTTCGGGTCAGGGACCCTAGATGGATTTCCAAGTTCATGGCGGTTTATGGGAACCGGCATGAACCCTGGAAAGGTTATTGTGGTACATGACGGTTTATAGGAACCGGGCATGAACCCTTAAATGGATGTTATAGATCATGACGGTTCAGGGGGACCGGGCATGAATGTTTATGTTATGTATATATATGTATGTATATTCATATACCTTCCTTTACTTGTACTATCTCCTCCGGGGAGGGTCGTTGGCCTGGGTGGACCCCGGAGTAGTCACGAAGCACCGACTGAGTGGAGTCGCCCCCCATTTGGATTCCTCACTCTCAGGATGGCATGGATCATAACAGGACAGGTCATTGGTCTACAGACATTGACCTTGGACTCTGAGAGACTTGGGTTTGAGACCCCAGGTACCACGCGCGTAGCTTTGGAAACCGTGACATGATTGGTTGTGTGAATTATATGTATGTATGATATATGATATGAGATATACGATATATGATATGTGATGTGTACAGGTTTTGGGATGAGCCCCGTATGGATTTGGGCAGTGGCCCATATGGTTGGTATCTTCATGGATTTGGGCAGTGGCCCGTGTATTCGGTTTCATTTACGATTTTGGGCTAAGGCCCTAATGAACGGTTTGATAAATGGTTTTCGAATGCATGCATTCTTTTTAGTGAAGGGTAAAAATGTTCTTATGAAATGTTTTTATAAACTCTTTGTTTTGTCCACTCACAGCTTTTAATGTTTTGACTGCCCTTCAGGTTGACAGCGGATGTGGACTGTAGCAGAGACCAAGATATCACATACCTCCTCCGGATCCTAGCGTACTCTGATAGCCCGAGAGGGCAAAGGTTGGAAATATCCCTTGTCTAACACTTCGTGTCAGACGGGAGCAGGGCCATCCCGCGTTAATCCTGGGACGGGTCTTGTCATCCCCAGTCCGGAGGCGAGTGTCGTATCGTCCGTGTAACGACCCGTCCAGGGAGTCGGGATTAGTGAAGTGATTAGTGACGGATTAGCTGACTTAATCGGTGGTTAGTTGGTTACTTTTGGACGTTGGGCGCAGAATGACGATTTTGCCCCTAGAATGGGCAAAAAGTTGACTTTTAGTTCGGGTGGTCAATTGAGCATTGACCGATGACTGTGACATAGTTTGGGACGTCACGAGTCCGTAGACAGGTGGCATGCCCGATTTCGACATCCAAGGAGGAAGTTATGATGTTCGGAAGGTTGAGGGAATTACAGTAATTTGGGTAAACGAAGGGGAAAAGTTGACTTTTCGTACGATAGGGTTTTTACGCGTAGACCTAGGACCTTTAGGTAGATCTCGTCGTCCTGAGTACAAAGACAGGCGGCAGACCTTCATCCGACGTAGGACGAGTGAATTACGGGTCTAGAACGGCGAAGGGCAAAATGGTAATTTTGACTCACAAAGGGCATTTTGGTCTTTTTGCACATTGGAAATTGTGAAAACTGGATTGGGATAAGTGTACAACAGTTGTGGGATATTTTTGGGTTTGGACCACAGGGTTGTGACATGTGGCAGGTGGCTAGAGGCTTCTACAAGTTGCACGGGCAAAAATTTAAAGGGTTTGTTGTTTGAGTCGATTAACCGTGCTTGAGAGAACAGAGATTGAAGACAGTAAGGGGCAATCGATCCCATTGAGGGTTTGTGTTGAGTGAGGTGTGTGATCGTGTTTGAGAGGAAGTGGGAGTGACTGAGTGTGTGAGTGGTGAGGAAACACTAGAGAAACAGAGAGGGAGGTTTGGTGGTGGTGCTGCCGTGTTTCAATCACACCGGTCGAGTTTGGAGCTGTGAGAGTGTGCTAAGGATGGAGGAGAAGTGCTAGCCGGATTAGACCCACGAGGTGGAGGTCAACAAGCAGGTAATTTCTCAGGTTCCCTCTGTGTACTCTGTTTTTCAGTTTAGTTCAAAGTTAAAGTCGTGAAGGTTGGGACTGAGTCGAAGGATTCTGTGGGTTCTACTAGGTTTAGGAAGTCCCTGGGAACCTCCAGTTGTGAAGCCGTGACGGGGGATTTCGTGGTTGGCCGGGAACCGAAACAGAGGTTTCAGGAGGTTTTGTTCGAGCTTGAGGACGACGGGTTAGAGGCCGTGATGTTTAGATTTTAGGATTGGACTTAGTTGCTAAGATGAGGACGAAGAGTTTGGTGGAAAAAGGAAGGAAAATGGTGGAGGAACGGCGAGGAACCGGTCACGCCGGTTCAGACCGGTCGAACGGCTGAGGAAGACGATGAACAGTGTTCCTGTACAGGAGCGTGAAGCCCACGTGCAGCCACTTTGGGTGGCGCGTGGGGGCGCGTGGTGGCTTTTCTGGGGAAACTTCCAACTAGGTTTTTGGTCTAATCGTTGTAACGAATCTTTTGGGCCTAGTTTCGGGACGATCGGACTTTGTTTCGGGTTAGTTCTACGGGATTGAAGGTTTAGGGTCTCGTGTAATTACGTTTAGAAATCCGGGAAAATTGGGGAAAATTACGAGGAACTTAGTTAACGTGCTAGTGACGAGTTTTGGTGACTTGTGACAGGATCGAGAATCCCTGAGGAGGTCGAGGAACGTACAGGACGTTCGGGACGCGAGTGACGTACCCGGTAACTGTGAGTGGACTTCTTCCTTAACACTGAGCATGCATAACTGCTTTTAATTACTTGTTTTATGATTTTACATGTGATTTCATGATTATTGATTATGCTATAACTGTTTTACATTATTGCATGTTTTTCGAGGAAATTACGTATTTGGCACGTTTTACGAAAAAGACTTGATTTCTGATTATGATGCCATGATTTTGGGATTTCAAATGATAAATGGTTTTCAATGATTATAAATGGATTTGAGTAAAGGTTTTCGGTTTTAGAATCGGATTTCGGAAAGCGAGATTTGGTTTTAAAGTTGAAAAGTGGATTTCCGGATTTGGGTTCGGAATGACGGTTCTGGATGCCGGAATGGCTTCGGACTAGTGGTTTCGGATTCGGGTTTGGATAGGGATTTAGAAATGGTTTTCAAATGGTTTTGAATTGGATTTTCTGGATCTGGTTATTGGGTTTAAAGACCCGGATTATGTTTGACGGGGGACGGGCCCGGATTGAGTTTAAAGACTCGGGAGTTTAAAGACTCGGATATTGATATTTCCCCCGTAGGCCTGTTGAGTTTAAAGACTCGGGAGTTTAAAGACTCGGATAGATCCAGCAGGTTTGATCGGATGATTATATTGGTATCTTATGCTTTACTGCTAATGTTTTATAATGTTTATCATACTGTGTTTATGTTGCTGCGGTTTCCATGATAAAAATGATATGATTTATAAATGTGTTTCAGACATTGGGTTATGCATGCATGTTTTCAAAATAGAGGGCTAAACCCTGGTTTGTTTATGAAATGGTTTTGAGAATTTTATTCTTTTTGATCCACTCACACCTTTCTGTTTTTAACTACCCTCCAGGTCGTGAAGCTAGCGCGGGGGTTGACGTTGAGGCAGAGTCAGAGGCATAGAGTGACCCTGGAGTGTTTTCAGCTTTTCCGTTGTGCGTGTAGTACTGTTTATTTTGTTTTGTACTATGCTCTGTATAATGGTTGACTCTCGTTGAATGTTTGAAATTCTGCCTTGTCTGACAAAGTAATTTGTGGTTTTCGTGAGGTTATTTCAGTTTTTTGTGTTGGGTTGTCAGACGGGAGCAGGGTTCACCTCGGTTATCGGGGTGATAATCGGGATGGGTCCTGACTGTCCGTCATCGTGCACATAGCACTCGTTGTGACCACGACTAAGACCCGTAGGTCATCAATAGGGCCACATGCTCGAGACAAACCCTAAATAGGTCTCATGCCCTTGTTTACCTTTTTAAAACCAAAACCATTTCATTAAAACCGAAACCACAAACACATATAAGCGCCGTATGAGGTCGAAACCTCGAAATACGTTCAAATATGTAAAAACACACAAATGCACCCATGGCATCACAAAACACATATTAAAACATATAACAAACATTTATGCATGCATCAATTTAGAAAACAAGGTCCACTCACAGACCGTCCGAGTTGCCGCCTCGATATGCGTGCCATACGTCTCTCTTGGGCTAATCACCATCTCCGGGACTTTCAAGCCTGTCCAAATCGTAATAGAGTGTTACTAACTACTTAAATAACCCCTCACTAAAGCTCCGTAATTTTCTGAAATTTTTAACTATTTTTAAACCCGATCCTAAACCTTCGGACACTCCGAAACATATCGAAATGATATTCGATCGACACGAAATCAGTCCCAAAATGTTCGTTACATCGAATAGATGATTTCACATGTTGGAATTTTCCACAAAAGAGGCCTCATGCGTCCCCACACGCGACCTGAAAGTCCCTGCGCGTGAAGCCCACGCGGGGCCTGAAGTCCCTGCGTGTGAAGCCCACGCGCTGGAACAGTGTCGTCCCTGTCCTTCGATCAAGTTGGTTCGAACTGGGCAGTCCGGTCTATTCTGCAACCATGTCCAACGAAATCGGTTCGGTTCCATATCTCCGCCATTTTTCGTCCTTTTTCAACCATTCCAACTCATATGGCTTCCTTTCTTCATTTACAACCTAACCATGTCCTCAAAACTTAGAAACCAAGCCTAAAAGCCATTGTTCTAAAATCCATTTTGAACCAAAACTTCCATTTAATGTTCAGGGCGCTTCTAGGGATCCAAAACCCGAATTTGAAATTCGAAATGTGCAGGGGGTCGAGTTTTACCTTTTTCCGGCGGTTTCCGCCGCCATCCACGGCGGATCAGACGTCTCTCTACCTTTCCTTGGTTCGCCAGCCACTCTCAACTCCTCTCCTGGCCTCAGATGGATGCAGATGGGAAGGGTTTGGATTTGGGTTCATTGGGTTTGGGTTTGGTCGATCAAACAGGAAAGTTACGGTTCATTGGGTTTGGATTTGGGTTCATTGGGCCTAGGGAAAAGATCTGAGCCCCACTCAGGACAAAAGTCCACTTTTGCCTCGTAAAATGTACCACTATGAATAGTACCTCGAAACTTCCGCGAACCGTAACTTTCCCGTCGAACGTCCGAATTTGACGTGTCGCCTGTCTACAAACTCGTATCGACCCGATCTACGTAACAGTCATCGGCCCTCGGCCATTGGATCTCTCGGGTCAAAAGTCAACTCTTCACCCTCGTTTAGGGGAAATTTCATAATTTCTCCCTGAACGACCGTTAATCCTTGGCTAATCCCCGATTAGTCTCACTAATCCATAATTAACCTTAATTAATCCTTTAAATTAAGGGAGGGTCGTTACAGTGAGGCCCAATGACAGAGGAGTATGGTGGTGCTTGTGGCGCGTGGGTCACCATCAGGGAATAGGTTTGACAAGAAAGTCATAGTATTGGATGTTACGAGTCTTGTGGTACAGTTTTTGAAGCGATCGGGTATCGTCTCAGGGCAATTTTGATTGTCCAAAGATTTAGGGATTTTTTTTAATTCGTTTAAAAATCCCAAAAAAATTAAGGATTAAAGTGGGAGTTATTTGGGATGATTATTGACCCTAAAAGTGAATTATGACAGGAGAGAAAGTTTCAGGAATTGTAGAAAGGAGTGTAAGTTGGTGTCAGACCGCGTGGACCGAGTATGAGTGGACTTTTTTTTCCCTAAACTCTTATGAATGCATATTTACGTGTTCTAAATACTTTTTCTTTGTGATTTTAGTGATGTTTCATTGGTTATAATTTTTTTGTTATTTTTGGTAAATTTAAGAATTATTGAAATTGTTCGTTTTACGATAACCCTCCTTGGGATTTGATATCGAAAATGATTTGATATTGAAACATGATTTTGATTATAGATTTTATATCAGAAATGATTGTGTGATTTCTGGACATATATATGTGGATTGTGAGGTGTTGGACAACCCTTCTTGGGATGCGGTATGATTGATGCTCAGACGTCCAGAGCGGGGCACTATATTTTACAGCACCCGTCCTGATTCAAGCAGATAATCATAAGGGATCCTGCTCCCGTCTGACAGTTACTGGTCAAAAACATTAAAAATAGTCTCAAAGATTACATAACGACTACCAAACTATCTACTTTCAAGCAAGGGATATTCTTTCATTTGTGCAACTCGTTATACACAGAGCATAAGTTCATAATACAACATGAACATTTAGAACTTTTACCCTAGATACACCAAAAAACGGTTATGCCTCCACTCCCAAACTGTCCCTGTGGTCGTGCTATAGCCAAACAGGCAAGTAAAAACCATAAAGTGTGAGTGGACAAAAATAACCTTTAGAAAGCCCGATTTAGAAAACATACGTTTATATCTTCCGTTTAAAAAAAAGCTATGCATGCATATTGATAACGCCCAAACTACGCATTAAATTAAACATATAATTTGAGTATTGTGCAATTTAAACCCTTTTTGTGTAAATATAATATTGGTAAATAGAGATCGTTCTTAACTGGGCAAATTAGGGAATATTAATAATGTATTAGTGAGAAAGAATAATGAATAAAAAATGAATAAAATAATAAATGAATTAAAAAATAAATGAATTAAAGAATAAATGAATTAAAGAATAAACGAATTAAAGAATAAAGAAATAAAGGATTAAAAAATTAAAGAATAAAGAATGGAATGGGAAGGGGGAGGGGGACGGGGGGGGTGTTGGGGGGTGGTTTGAACAAAGTGTAATCTAAACTACATTTTAACCAAACTGAGAATTAAAATGCAAATGCTCATACATTTTAACAATCACATTATTTAAACTACTCTAAAATAGACTTCCTTCAAATACAAATTTTACTAACACTCTAACATTTTGCTCATAACAAACCAATCACGAAATCCTACCTTCATCATCTCAAATACTTGCATATATCTTTCAATATTGTAAATGCATCAACCATTAATGTGCGTCAAATATCAATTTGCTTCAAATATTTACAATAAGATTTACCTTAAGTTTATAATTAAATGCGCCGACAACGATCAACATTTAAACTCTTCAATCGTAGTCCATATGGACCGAACAAAGGATAAAACATATAACATCAAATTGAAGTTTAAGCACTAAGATATATGAAGTAAAGGATTTTCAGAAAGTAAAACATATGGAAATTGCATTCATACTTACAAAAGTTCAGAAAGAAAATACCATCACATGTATTGAATTATAAGTAAACCGAAACAAAAACGAGCATTTAAGTAAAGGGAATAAAGTTACACTTTCAGAACCCAAGAACAGCTTGTGATTCCGAAAGTGGATGGAAACAATGAAATGTTTTACATAAAGATATCTGAACAGCAGAAGGAACCTTATGAAGATGGAGAATAAAACATAAGAATTCGGACTTAAATTCTAGAATTATTTCGGAAATACTTGGCCTAGGATTTTCTTAAGGAAAACATAAATTCATATTTAAAAGAGAAGTCAAACAAGTTAAAAAGAAAAGTTTACAAAGAAAATCTAAGAACTAAAATTAAGAGGAAAATAAACTTAAGAAATGAATCTAAAAATATAAATTAAAAGACAAATTTTAAAGGAAAACTAATTAAGAAGAAAAATTACAAGAAGTTACAAATGGTCCCCAAAAATGTCTCTCAAAAAAAAAAAAAAAACTAAACTAAATGAACTAAAAAATGAGAAGAAATGAGAAAAATGGGGACTTCAAACAATGACAATGGCCTCCCTATTTATAGAGGGAGTGCCACAAATATCCAAATAAAAATACAAAACTAAAATATAAAAATGAAATGATGAATAATGATGAATAATGATGATATTAGGTATGGTTGGAGCCAAAAATGTGCTGGAAATTGAAGGAAAATCTGTAAACGCATGCTGGAAAATTGTTGTAAAGTGAGTGTCACGACCCGACCCATCTAGCATAATATTGTCTGCTTTGGGCCCAGCTTTCACGGTTTTGTTTCCGGAAACTCACGTGCAACTTCCTAGTAGGTCACCCATCATGAGATTGTACTAGCCTCAACTCGCTTAACTTTGGAGTTCACAAGGAATCCAAAGCCAATGAGCTCCGAAAAGGCTTTGTGTTAGATAGATGTGTGCCCACACATATAAGACACTTCACCTTTCCCTCCTCGAGGTATGTGAGATTGTTCACCGATCTTGCCTTTCCAAGCTCACGGGTCTTGCTCATCGTTCTTGCTCACCTTTCTTGTTAGGACCCGTCCCAATCCCCCTGGGATTAACAAGGGATGTTCCTGATCCCGTTTGACACGGAGTGTCAAACCAAGGAAAATTTGAACCTTTAGCCCGACTGGCTTCCAGAGTACGCTAGGATCCGGAGGAGGTATGTGATTTCTCGGTCTCTGCTACAGTCCGCACAGTATTCAACCTGAAGGGTATTGAAAACAGAAAGACTGTGAGTGGACGAAAAGTAATAAGGTCATAAAACACATTTTCTAAAAGACCTTTATGCCCTTCACTAAAAAGCATGCATGCATAGTAAAACCATTTATCAAACCACATATGTTTCAATAACCAAAACCATACGGGCTCCTGCCCAAAACCATTTGCAAAAATCCATAACATAGTAAACATATGTGGGAACTCATCCTAAATCCATTTATTATCCATAAAACACAACTTCGTAAATCCAAGAAATCATGTTTAACATAAATATCATAACCAATCCTGTAACGGTATCTAGAGCTACGCATGTGCTACCCGGAGTCTCAAAGCCCAAGTCTTCCCAAGGTCCACTCAGGTCAATGTCCGTAGATCAATGACTCTCCCTGGGGGTTATAATCCATAGCCTTTCTGAGAGTAAGGAACACAACAGGGGCAACTCCACTCAGTTAGTGCTTCGTGACTACTCTGGGGTCCACCCAGGCCAACGACCCTCCTCGGAGGAGACAACCCATATATAAAGGATGGTATATGAAAAACCATTTGAAAACAACTTAAAACTTTTCAAGGGTTCATGCCTGGTCCCCATAAACCATCATGAACCATAAAAACCTTTTAAGGGTTCATGTCGGTCCCCATAAACCGTCATGAACCATAGATCCATTTATGGGTCTCCGACCCGAAATCACAATCGTAAACGATAAATGGGCCCTAAGCCCGAATTCACAAACCAACTGGGCCGCATGCCTGATTTCGTAACCCAAATGGGCCTCATGCCAGATTTCGTAAACCATATGGGCCTCGTGCCCGATACGTAAGTCAACTCGGCCTCGAGCCCGATACGCAAACCAATTGGGCCTCGAGCCCGATACGTAAACCAACTGGGCCTCCGACCCGATGCCTTGTTAAATCAAATAGACTTTAAGTCTGAGAGTTTGTAAATTAAACGAGTCTTGTGCCTGATTCCATATTTTCAAATCCGAAATCGATTCAAGAACCAATTGGGCCTCTGACCCGAAAACGTAACTAAATGGACTTCGAGTCCGAGGGTTTCCAAAACAAATGGGTCTCGAACCCGAGTTTACCTTTTCAAATCCAAAACCATTTCATGAAATCATTTCCAAAACTATAAGCACGGAAAATCAGTGCAAAACTGTAAACCTCGATTTACGTGCTTGCACGTAAATCGCCTCGAAATGCGTGAAACCATGTAAATTACAATCATCCAAATCATCATCATAGAATCATATCTATAAACCATATAAAACATTTATGCATGCATCATAGTTTAGAAATCAAGGTCCACTCATAGACCGTCCTAATGCCGCCTCGATTTGCGTGCCGTAAGCCTCACCTGCTAATCCGACCTCTCTGGGTCATCCATACCTGTCCAAATCATACCCCAAAGGTTACTACTAACCTATACAAGTCCATAATAAGAACCCTAAACTTTCCCAGAAAACTCAACTTGTCGCGGACATGATTACTGAGGTGAAAAACCTTGATTTGACCAACTTAACATTATCCGATCGACCCGAAACCACCGCCATTGGATTCGGATCGTCGAAACCTTTAAAATGACATTGGTCTACCTCAATTACTGTTCACACGCGCTGGTCAACGTTGACGTCATGCTGATGTCAGCACTAACACCCCAGATAGTGCCATGTGTCAAGCCCCAATTGGTCCCTGTTCTAACATGTCAGTCTGACATTATCAGATCTGACAAGCTGACGCCATCTTGATGACGTCATCAGTCATCCCTGACCTTCGGTCGGGTCGACCCAAAATCTGTAACTGGGTCACTGTGACCCCCGGCTTGATTCGATCATGCCTCCCAACTCTGGCCACCATTTCCAGTGCCATTTGTTCCATTCGACTCGTCTAAGCCTAACCTAATGAACTATGGACTCAAAAACTAGAAAACGGATTGAGGTTCATACATGGGATTCAAAAACCAGCAACCCAGCTTCCGGCCATCCTCCCCGTCGACTCAGGCCATCCCGTGCCTCGAAACCACATCCAATGGACTCGTCCTGGCCCCATGGATTGAAATATTGACCGATATTGTCAAAATTGGTCAGCGGCAGGTAAGAGAAGGGGGGGGGGGGAGAAATTGAGGGAAATATCGACATTTTTTCTTGTTTAAAGCCCATCTATCTCTTTATTTCATTAAAACGATCGAGATAGGAACAAATTTCATGAAAATCGGACGTAAAACGATTGAGTTAAAGTTTGGTCATGTCGCCCGGATCAAAAAACCCGAATTGCAGACCCGCGCGAGGAGGAAGAAGGCTGTTTTTATGTCTGTATGTATGTTTTATATATTACTTGCTTATTTAAGTTTGCAAACTGAGATGGTAGTTGAGTTGGTTGTGGCCTTCAATTAATGACTTAAGCACCTAGGTTCGACCCACCCCAGGTGCGCGACTACCTTTTTTTTTCATTTCATTATTTTCTTATTTTGAGCTATGTTTATCATGAGTTGGTAGTTGAGTTGGTTGTGGCCTTCAATTGCTTACTTAAGCACCTGGGTTCGACCCACCCCAGGTGCGCACATACCTAATTTTTTTTTCATTTCATTATTTTCTTATTTTGAGCCATATTTATCATTTTTATTCACCTAAATTTTTTTTTCATTTCATTATTTTCTTATTTTGAGCTATATTTATCATTTTTTTTCTAATTTTAAATATATCAATCCTTTCTAATTTTTGAAAAAATATTGACACTATTTTTTAATCTTTTTTTTTCAATTTTAAATATTTTTACTCATTTTATAATTTTTATTCCATTCAAATTTTTGTATGCTTATTGTTATATTTTAATTATATTAACATTCAATTATAATAATTCACTTCAATTTATGTTTATGTTTATATTTTTATATTACTAATCATCAGCAGAACCCTATTATATCATATTATTCATCATATATTTATTATATCAAGGTCATTTTATAGTTTTTGAAAGTCCTATATAACCATTATTGGGTACTTAAGTTTTTTCCAAAGTTTCATTCCAAATTTCCAACTTTTAGATCGAATTTCCGTCATTTTTGTTGACCGTAATCGATATTGATATTTGGGGCGAGATATCCGTAAATTTGACTACCGATATATTCGTCGATATCGATATTTTCATCCTTTCCTGGCCCATAGAATCACACATGATCGACCAAGTCGATCCCTAGACGTTAAATAGCGATTTCTAGAAAATGGGTTCAAACGAGTTCTCGGGTCTGGGGCTTACTTCGCCGTCGTGAGAGCTGCCGTGGCCACTGTCACAGTCGCCTTATCCTCAAGAACCTCCTCCTATCATCCAAAACGTTTGACAGCCCTCTAATTCCATCCTTCCATTTTTGAACCTGAAAACAGAGTTTGGTTGTTTACCTTTGAACTCCCACCACCGTCGTCCCCGTCGTGCCCTCAGTCCCTCAGGTCACTCTCTCAGTTAGTCGTTCATAATAGCAGATGGAGATGAGATGGGGTGGTGGTGGTGATATGTGTGTTCGGTTTTGAAAGAAAAGAAGAAGAAATTAAAATGGTCGTATCGACCCGATCTAAGTAACGGTCCTCGGCCTTCGGCCATTGGACATACTGAGTCAAAAGTCAACATTTTGCCCACGACTAGAGGGAAAAATGGTCATTTTGCGTTGTTCGTCCGATTTCGCTCAACTAATCACCGATTAACCTCACTAATCCTTGATTAGTCACAAATCTAATCAAGGAAATCGGGACGGGTTGTTACAATTCTTGCTTCCAAGACTGGGTCTTACAATCCACCCCCCTTGGGCCCTAACGTCCTTTCTGGCACACTTCTGATCGGGGTTTAGCTCTGATACCATTCTGTCATGACCCGACCCATCTAGCATAATATTGTCCGCTTTGGGCCCAGCCCTCACAGTTTCGTTTTCGGGAGCTCACGTGGAACTTCCCAGTAGGTCACCCATCATAGGATTGCACCAGCCTCAACTCACTTAACTTTGGAGTTCCCAAGGAATCCAAAGCCAGTGATGTAACAACCCGTACCTTCGAGAAGGGTATAAATGTAATTTTGTAAAAGATTTGTATAAAAGGACGATTTTACCCTTGTGAATAGTGCGTCAAAAGTTGACTTTTTGATTTATAGGTTGGATGAGTGTTGACCATTGACCATGACGTAGCTGAGGACGTCACGAGTTCGTAGACAGGTGGCATGTCCCATTTGGACAATCAGAGAAAAAGTTATGACGTTCGGAAGATTAAGGGCGTTACCGTAATTTTGATGAATTAGAGGAAAATGTTGACTTTTTAGTGGACTTGTGATTTTCATGTAGACCGAGGACCCTTAGATAGGTCTCGATGTCCTGAGTACAACGACAGGCGGCACGCTGTCATCGGACGTCGGACGAAATAGTTACGGGTCTGGAAAGTTTGAGGGTAAAATGGTAATTTCTAAACCTAGGGGCATTTTGGTCTTTTCGCCTTCAGACCAAATTAGATCAGGACAAATGGCTTGAGTGGATTGGGATATTTGTTTTCTGTCCTTAGGAAATTGGACACGTGGGGTCTGCTGGATGGTTCTAGGAAGGCCTAAAATACACACGGCCATAAATTGTTCAAAGCTTAACCGTGCAATTGGGGATTGAACACAGAAAACAGAGGGGAAGAAGGTGAGAGTGATTGATCGATTCAGTGTGTGGGTGAGAGGTTTCTGAATTTTGAGAGTGACAAGGAGAAAGGAGTAAGGTCGTGACTGGGTTTTGGGAGTGAGATCGTGTACGGAGACACCGTGGCCAGAGGATCGATTCTCTGCGAAAACAGAGAGACGGTGAGACAGAGGCGGTAGTTGTGCCGTGTTTTGGTTCCATCCAAGCCAATAGCAAGCTAAGATGATTGCAGGGGACTCAGTGAACACCGTAGCACATGGCGGTGCAGACGGCGGAGGAAGAATTGAAGGTATGGTTTGAATCCCCTGTTTTTCCCATTTTCTTCATTTCGAAAGTCGTGGATTTTGGGCTAGAGTCGAGGGTTTTGGAGGATAGGGTGAGACTCCTAAAGGTCCCAGGAGTCGTCTGAGTGTGGTGCCATGACGGGGGAGGACCTGGGTGGCCGGCGACCAAAACAGGGCTCACGGACCGTGTTTTTCGAGGATGAGGACGAGGGGTTTTAGATCGTGACTTCTGGATTTTAGGACTGGGTTTGGTTGCAGGGGACTGGACGTAGCTACTGGAATTGGAATGGAGAAGAATGGTGGAGGAACGGAGGAGAACCGGTCACGCCGGTTCAATATAGTTGAACCGGGTGACTCGAGGTTGACGATGCACTGTAGCAGGCGCGTGAGGCCCACGTGCAGCCAATTTGGACGGCGTGTGGGGGCGCGTGGGGAGGAGTTTGAGAAATTGTCCAACATCGTTTTGGTTCTAAATGTCATAAGGAATCTATTGGTGCAATTTTCGGGTTAATCAGACGATGTTACGGGATAGTTCGAGGATTCGGACGGTTTAGGGTTTAAGTTTAAATTACGTATAAATTCCCGGAAATTTGGGAAAATTAGGGTTAGCGTATCTGACGAAATTGTGACCCTATTTGGTGCTTATTGACAGAACGGGAGACGCCTGAGAAGGTCGAGGAGCGCACGGAGCGCGATTGACACTTTCGAATTCGTGAGTGGACTCTTTCTTTTCTTATGAGCATGCCTAGCTGTTTTTATTTATGTTTTATAGTTTAAAGTATGTTTTTAATGCTTGTTAATGATGCTTGCATGTGATTTATACGCTTGCACGTTTTTCGAGACATTTTTGGGTTTTGCACGTTTTTTCGAGAAAAAGCGGGATTTCTTATTTTGATGCTATACGTTGGGATTTCAAATTATAATTGCTTTCCGATGGTTATAAATGGATTATGAAATATGATTCTTGGTAATCACGATTTTCGGTTTAAAAATGTGGAATTCCAGATTTGGGTTCGGAATGACGGTTCTGAACACCGGAAGGGTTTCAAACCGGGGATTTCGGATTTGGATATGGATTTAGAATTGATTTTAAACTGATTCGGGATTGGATTTGCTGGATCTGGATATTGGGTTTAAAGGCCCGGATTCTGATTGAAGGGGGACGGGCCCGGATTGAGTTTAAAGACTCGGAAGTTTAAAGACTCGGATATTTACGGTATTACCCCCGTAGGCCTATTGAGTTTAAAGATTCGGGAGTTTAAAGACTCAGATTACATTTGAGGCTTGGTTGAGTTTAAAGACTCGGATAGACCCAGCAGGTTTGATCGGATTTTGATATTTGCAGACTTGGTTTTACGATACGATCTTAGCTTACTTATCATACTGTTTTATCTTGTGGTTTTCTGGTACTTAGTTAGGCATGCATATTTTAAAACGGAGGGAAAAACCTGATTGTTTTCTCTAAATTGTTTTATTCTTAAATCGTGTTTTAAACCTTTTATTTCTTTAGTCCACTCATACTTTTGGTTTTTAACTTACCCTCCAGGTCGTGGTGATAGCGCTGGGGTGAACGTTGAGGCAGGAATCGAGGCATAGAGCTTACGACGTTCTTCCGTTGCGAGATTAGCCTAGTAGGGTTTTGTGCCTGTTTTGTATAAACTATGCTCTGAATTACGGTTGTATTATATTTCTCCCTTGTCTGATAGTTATGCTTATGGTTGTGTTGAGGTTATTTTGGTACTTTAAGTGTGATTGTCAGACGGGAGCAAGGTTCGTCCCGGGTATCGAGGTGATATTTGGGACGGGTCCTGACAAGTGAGCTCCCAAAAGGCCTTGTGATAGATAGATGCGTGCCTATACATATAAGCCACTTCACCTTTCCCTCCCCGAGCATTGTGGAGTTGTTCACCGATCTTGCTTTTCCAAGCTCACCGTTCTTGTTTTTCAAGCTCACGGATCTTGCTCACCGTTCTTGCTTCCAAGATCAGGTCTTACAGGGAACAATTGAGGAGTTGGTGAGAAGCTACAGAACATGATTCATTGATTTTGGTGGGCTGTAGCTGCAGGAGGAGCAGGTGGCTTCGACGTCTGGAGCGCTAACAAAGGGCAGCAGATCGGCGCACGTGCGCTGGGCAGCATTGGAAATCTTCATGACGCGCGCACTGAAAGCGGAAGGCACACTTTGGTAGACAACTACTGTTGCGAAATCTAGGTTGGATGACGCCGGCTGGGCCGAGCAATTCGCTGGGTTGACAAAAGGGGCTCGCGGGCCGTGAGCTTTGCTGAGACTTAGGGCACATTTCTAGGCTGAACAGAAATGGATTTGTGGGCTGCAAATGGATTGGGATCTTGGGCAAGAATTTGGGCTGCACATAATGGATTAGGCTTTGCAAATGACTTCAAATTACAAATTAATTAATATAATTTCACCGAATTTCGTCCATAATTTCTTCGTTATAATTCCGATCGGGATTATCCTTTCGCAAAAACGCTCCAAATTCAAAGCTTTATTTATTTTTACAAAAATCCCACAAAATATATTATTTTCTCCAATTATTTATTATTTTAATATTAAAAGTCAAGTATAAAGGGTATGAAATAATATAAAATAATACTTATTTGAGGAGCTATCAAATACCCCCACACTTAAACTTTGTTAGTCCTTAGCAAATACTAAAATTAAACTACGAAGTCAAAACAAGTAAACCCTTAACCATTTGTCTCAATATTTCATTATTATGATCATGGCATCAAATATTTTCACTTAAAGCATTTAAGCATATGGAATTCAAGAGTTAATACATGATAACAAAATGTTTCAACAAGTAAGATAATGAGTAAATATGGTGAAATGGATCTCAACATGAATAAAATAAGTATGAATCAACTCACAAGGATATGTACTTATAAATTCACTCAATTTTTAAAGGTTTGTGTTTGCCCTGAAAGTATGTGAGAAAAATGCTCACATAATAGAAATAAAGTACTTTTGCAAGATTTCAAACAAACATCGCATGATAAAAATAAAACATACTTACACAAATGAACCAAAATCATAAACATACTCAAGTGATTGACTCAACTAATCAAAATTTACCATCTTAAGGATCATAAGGTCTTTATGAAGGTTGTAATAGGGCTAAGTTTAGAGGCAAGGAAAATATAGGATAAGTGGTACTCAAATTCGTTCCAAAACTCAATAGACTCCCAAAACGTATCATAACTACCTAACCTTAGTGCAATGCCATCAATAATCCATCCCTTCGAGCATTGGCCTAATTTCATCATGTTGGGCCTCGAATTCATTCTTGGTGTCGGATTTACAAATATACGACTTAACTCAAACATTACATAATCAAACCTTATTACCTTGATAGAGACTCAGACTTTTTTTTTCTTTTTTTTTAATTAATAATAATTTTTTGATTTTTTTTCTTTTCATATATCAAGACAATAACATGTGTCAATAATACAACAATATTTGAGTAAGTAAATCCACATAATACACATAAAAATCTTCAAATCATCATTTTTTTTTTCTTCACACTATCTTCATGTCTTCAACTGAGTCCTTGGAATAAGGGTAAAGGATGTTTATACTAAGTTCAAGTGTTTAAATAATCATGGTGATGAAAGAAAGGCTTAAATGTTGGCTCAAAAGGGTTAAAACTAAGGGAGTCATAGCTTGTGAGCACAAAATAGGGAACATGGATGTTGAATTTATGGTGTTAACCCTAATTCCTTAATCATGTCCAAAATTAGAGAGTTTATTGATTTAAAAGTTTTGAAAATCACATAGAATAAGTACTCTAGAGTTCATTAAAAGTTATGGCAAGTAGTTATGTGGAATATGTATATTAATTTAAACAAAGAACTTATGAATCGTTCATCAAAGATGTATATAAAGTTCTAAAGCTCACATAAGGTTCAAATGATTCATACTTATCTTATCATGCTCGTTTATATACCAGTTTACATGCATTATCTACAAGTTATAAAACTTAATCACAAAGTATTAACAAACGAATTCAAGTTGTGGTGATCATCTTTTAGCCATAACATATTTAATTCCCTTCATTTACATCATTGACAGGTTCAAGGGCAACTTAATACTCGTAAAAACACTAAATTAAAACAAAAAGACTCAAAGAAAGCAATAAAAACTCGATTTTTTTTTACTTTTTTTTAAAAAATTTTATAAAACAATTTTATTACACAATTAAAATTGTAAATCACTCCCCCACACTTAAATTCTACATTGTCCTCAATGTAGGCAAATATGAAATAATTGAACATGGAATTGAAGTAAGGAAGAGAATTTACGAAAATAAAGCAAGAAAACAATGAATAAAAAAATAAAAAAGAGTGAAGGGTTGAAAGATAGCAAATCTGCGTTGATGATTTCTTCGCATCTCGGAAACACATTGGTTTGCCTCTCAACAAGTGCTTGAAGTTTAATGTCCATTCAGCCTAGACCAAAATGCAAGTTATTTAGTTAGAAATGCATGTTTGTCATGAATGCAAGTTAGAGATGCAAATTTAAATTAAAGATGCAATGCAAGTTAGAATGAAATATGCAAGTTAGTTAAATTAAAGATGCAAGTTAAAATTTTCATGACAAGTAATGTAAGTTCAGATATAAAAAAATGTAAAAAGGTGTAAAAAAAATATATCTACATTGTAACGACCCGTCCCGAGAGCCGGGATTAGTAAAGTGATTAGTGACTGATTAGTGAGCTTAATTGGTGTTTAGTTGGTTACTTTAGGCCCGTTAGTGCGAAATGACGATTTTGCCCCTAGGTTGGGCAAATTGTGGACTTTGGGTTCGGGCGGTCAATTGGACATTTACCGATGACCGTGACATAGTTCGGGACGTCACGAGTCCGTAGACAGGTGGCACGCCCGATTCCGACATCCGAGGAGGAAGTTATGATGTTCAGAAGGTTGAGGGCATTATCGTAATTTGGTAAAAAATAGGGGGAAACGTTGACTTTTTTCTAGACTTGTCAGTTTCACGTAGACCGACGACCGTTAGGTAGATCTCTTCGACCTGAATCCAACGACAGGTGGCATGCCTTCATCGGACGTCGGACGAGCGAGATATGGGTCTAGAACGACAAGGGTAAAACGGTAATTTAATTCACAAGTGGGGGCATTTTGGTCTTTTGGTGCATTGGGATTTGGTCCAATCAGATAAGGCCAAGTGTACAGGGGAGATTGGGATATTTTGAGTTTGGCCATTGGATGGAGGACACGTGCAGTGTGTGTAGTGGTTTCTACAAGGTGCACGGTGTGTGTGTTTTAAACCTGTGCAGAGTGTGTGTATCGTGTTCGAAGAAGAGAGAAACAGAGTGAGATTTGAGAAGCAGAGTGTGTGTGTGTGTTTTAAACCTGTGAAGGGCGGTGTGAGGTGCTGTGTTTTGGTGAGTGAAAGTAGAGATTAAGTGAGACCTGAAGAGTGAGTTGGAGTGAGAGATTTGTGAGGAAAACTGGTGTGAGGTGAAGGGTGAATTCTCAGGGAAACAGAGAGGGTGTTTGGTGGTGGTGTAGCCGTGCTTGGTTAATCGAAGCTGGAGGTGGTGTCCAGAGGACGGAGGAGGACTAGAGGAGTCGAGTAAGCACAGTGGAGCTCACGGCGGCGCCCTGAGCACAGGTATTTCCTTCCACCCGTTTAGATGCTCTGTTTTTCCTGTTTTGTTGAAATCAAGAATCGTGGCTTTTGGGGCTGAGTCGAAGTGTCTGGTGAGGTCTAGTGGACTCAGTAGGGTTCTAGGACGTTGCTGGTTGTGCAGCCGTGACGGGGGAGTGCACGGCGGAGGCCAGAACGACGGTGAGTTACAGTGTTCTCTGTTTTTCAGTTTGGGTTCAAACTTAAAGTCGTGGATTTTGAAGTTAAGTTGAACTGTTTTAGGGGTTTTAAGGAGTCCAGTGAGTTGTCTTGGAGCTTAGGGAAACAATTCAAGGCTGGAGGAATGGACGGGTGGCTGGATTAAAGAACAGGGGTTCTGTTGGTCACGGGTTCGAGCTAGGGACGATGAGTTGCAGACCGTGATGTCGATTTTTTAAGGTTGGATTGAGTTGCTTAGGATAGGACAAAGCTAGGGGAGGAAAAAGGAAGGGAAATGGTGGACGGACGGCGGAGAACCACCCTCGCCGGTTCGGTTTGGCTGAACTGGTCTGGACCGTTTGGACGCAGGTTGAAGAAGACACTGTAGCAGGCGCGTGAGGCCCACGTGCAACCACATTAGGCGGCGCGTGGAGGCGCGTGGGGTGTTTTCTGGGGAAAGTTCCAACTAGGTTTTTGGTCTAGTAGTTGTAACGAATCTTTTGAGTTAAGTTTGGGGTTAATCGGACGTCGATTCGAGTTAGTTCCGCGAGGTTGATGGTTTAGGGTCTCGGTTCGTTACGTTTAGAACCCGGGGTTTTTGTGGGAAGTGAGGAGGACCTTCGTTGACGTGTTAGGAACGTACTTTGGTGACTTGTGACAGGATCGGGGAATCCCCGAGGAGGCTGAGGAACCTACAGAACGTTCGAGGCGCGAGTGACGTACCTGGTAACTGTGAGTGGACCCCTTCTCTATAACTGAGCATGCATGACTGATTTTAATTAATTTTTTTTATGGTTTTATATGTGATTTCCTGGTTATTTGAATATGCTATAACTGTTTTACTTAATTGCACGTTTTTCGAGGAAGTACGGTTTTCAGCACGTTTTACGAGAAAGACTTGATTTTAGATTATGATGCGATGGTTTTGGGATTTCAAATGATAAATGGTTTTTAATGACTATAAAGGGATTTTGGAACATGATTTCGATGATCAAGGTTTTCATTTTTGAAATCGGATTTAGAAAACGGAATTTGGTTTTAAAGTTGAAAAGTGGATTTCCAGATTTGGATTCGGAATGACGGTTCTGGATGCTGGAAGGGAATCAGACCAGTGGTTTCAGATTCGGGTTTGGATATGGATTTAGAAATGGTTTTCAAATGGTTTTGGATTAGATTTGCTGGATCTGGTTATTGGGTTTAAAGACCCAGATATTGTGATTGACGGGGGACGGGCCCGGATTGGGTTTAAAGACCCGCATTGAGTTTAAAGACTCGGATATATTGATATTTCCCCGGTAGGCCTATTGAGTTTAAAGACTCGGAGTTTAAAGACTCGGATTATTGAGGCCTGGTTATTGAGTTTAAAGACTCGGGAGTTTAAAGACTCGGATAGATCCAGCAGGTTTGATCGAATAATGATTGCTTGGTATTTACGCTTTATGATATGGTTTTATGATGCTTCTGACGTGGTTTCTATAACTGTTTTTATGATGATTCTTATGTGATTATAACTGTTTTCGAAAATAGGTTATGCATGTATGTTTTCAAAACGAAGGGCCAAACCCTGTTTTGTTATAAAATGGTTTTTGAAACTTTTATTCCTTATGGTCCACTCACACTTTCTGGTTTTAACTGCCCTCCAGGTCGTGGAGCTAGCACGGGGGTTGACGTTGAGGCAGTGTCGAAGGCATAGAACACTCGAGAGTCTTTCCGGAGTGGTTTAAGTTTTCCGTTGTGCGTATATTTTGTATATCGACTTGTTTTCCTTTGTTTGACACTATGCTCTGTATAATGTTGACTTTGTGATTGTTTTAAATTCTCCTGCGTCTGACAATGTAATTGGTGGTTTTCGTGAGGTTGGTTCGGTCTTTTATGTTGGGTTGTCAGACGGGAGCAGGGTTTAGTCCCGAACCTTGGGGGATTAGGGGTGGGCCCTGACATACATGTTGGGGGAAGTCAAAGATATATATGGTTCACATAGATTCAAAGTTTAGACAGAGACTTCTAAGTCTGTGCGACCCAAGTAAATATCTTAGATTAATTCAACTGTTTGGGTAAGTTCAAAGGTGACCAGGTTAGAAAAAATAAACATAAGAGGCAGGACCAATTTCAAGACATCCCGAGACTTAAACTCTATTGATGTCCCTTTCTTAGACCCAACACCCGTTATGAGTACCGTCTCTTGTCCTAGACATCACCCTCGAAAATTTCTTACTCTAGAGGAATTAAAGATCAAAATCTAAACTTCGAAGCACAAGTGATCTAGATATAGCTGAGACTAATGCACGAATGCAAGAATTATTTACAAGTATGTTCTTATGCACAATTTACAAGTATAATATGACAATTTCATATGAACCATTTATACAAGTATGAACAATTTATTCACAAGTCTGGTTTTATGCACAAGAAATGATATTTACAAAACAATTTCACATTAACAAACTAATATATGTACAAGATTTATTTACAAATATATATTTACACTAACACAAAGCTAAGATAAGAATTTTTTTTCGAAATTTTTTTAATGAAGAAAAAGACAAACTTAAATAAATACATGAGCACATAAATAAAATAAATGTAAACAAGTAATATAAAAGTTATGAACTAGTATAAACAAATAAGTATGAACAAATATGTACAAATATAAATAAGTATATAAAAAATAATAAAATAATAAAAATTATGAACAAGTATGAATAAGTAACAATTATAAACAAGTATGAACAAGTATGTACAATTATAAACAAGTATAAAATGAACAAGTATAATAATAAATTAAATTAACATAAACAATTATAATATGAACAAGTATATAAAAAAAATTTATGAACATTTATGAACTAGTATAAATTATATATTATGAACAAATAAAATATGAACATTATAAACAAATATAATAAGTACAATTATAAGAATCAAAATTGACAGGACCCATCCCAATCTCCCCGGGATTAACGCGGGATGACCCTGCTCCCGTCTAACACAAAGTGTTAGACAAGGGATATTTCCGACCTTTACCCTTTCGGGCTATCAGAGTATGCCAGGATCCGGAGGAGGTATGTGATATCTCGGTCTCTGCTACAGTCCACATCCGCTGTCAACCTGAAGGGCAGTCAAAACATTAAAAGCTGTGAGTGGACAAAACAAAGAGTTTATAAAAACATTTCATAAAAAAAGACATTTGTACCTTTCACTAAAAAACCTGCATGCATTCGAAAACCATTTAACCAAATGAACCACATGTGGGAACTAAGCCCAAAACCATAATGAAAGCAAGTATACGGGCCACTGCCTAAATCCATAAGGGACTCAGCCCAAAACCATATCCGTACTGAACCAAGTACACGGGCCACTGCCCAAATCCTGTGCACGTCACATATCACATAACATATATATCATATATACATATAATGCACACAACCAATCCTGTCATGATTTCCAAAGCTACGCGCGCTGCTACCTGGGGTCTCAAACCCAAGTCTTCTCAAAGTCAAAGTCAATGTCCGCAGACCACTGACCCTACCCGAGGTTATAGTAACCAGCCTTCCTGAGAGTAAGGAACCCAACTGGGGTGACTCTATTCAGTCGGTGTTCCGTGACTACTCCGAGGTCCACCCAGGCCAACGACCCTCCCCGGAGGAGATAATAGAAGTAAAGGAAGGTATATGAATACATATATATACATAACATAAAAATTCATGCCCGTTGTAACGACCCATCCAAAATTCCATGATTAGATTAGTGACTAATCACGATTAGTGAGGCTAATCCGTGATTAGTAGAGCGAAATCGGACGAACGATGCGAAATGCCCGTTTTGCCCCTAGTGGTGGCAAAACGTTGACTTTTCAATCGGGAGGTCAAATGGACTTTGACCGATGACTGTGACGTAGTTCGTGACGTCACGAGTTCATAGATAGGTGGCACGTTCAATTCCAACGTTCGAGGAAGAAGTTATGACGTTCGGAAGTTTAGGGGCATTTTGGTAATTTGGGTGAATAGGAGGTCAAAAGTTGACTTTTTGATCGGGAGGTCCGATGGCCGAGGGCCGAAGACCGTTACGTAGATAAGGACGATACGAATCCATAGGCAGGCGGCACACTGAAATCGGACTTCAAACGGGAGAGTTACGGGTCACGGAAGTTCGATTTCACTATGCACGAACTTCGAGACGGGGACGTTTCGGCGAAATCTGATTGGGTGGATATTTTGGTGGGCCCCATGGATGAGTGACAAGTGTCACTCATCCCATTGCTTTGATCCCCCAAAATGTGGATCTATAGAATTAATTAATATTATTTAATTATTTTTATAAACCAAACCCACACCTAATTCAATCCTAGCCATCCAATTCAATCCTAACTATCAATCCTCACCCTCCATCTCTCTTTCCCTCATCTGATCACACTATCTCCCTCTCTCTTCTCTTCCACGGCATCACCTTCATCACTTCATCTTTTTCTTCATTTTCTCCCTTTTCCTTCACAAAACCGAAACAACCACACACCATCACCATTCCTTGCTTGGATGAGCTGAACATGATCGTGAAGTGGTGGAAAGATGTTTAGGATGGCAGGCCACGACCAGCCACGGCGGAGGACACGGCGGGGAGAGAGAACCCGTGAGGTACGTTTTCCTCAAAATTTGGATTTTTAGTTTTAGGGGTTTTCGATGATTTCTAAAGATTAGGAATGGTTTCTAGGGACCCTAGGAGTCTATTGGGATTGGATTCGAGGGTTAGGAAGGCCTGGAACGACCGTGAACGGCGGAGGAAGTCACGGCCGCCATGGCTGGATTGAAGGTACGTGTTTACGATGCTTTTCTTACATTTTAAGGTCATAGGACTGTAGTTTGGGTTGAGACGAAGAGAATGGGACAAACGGGGAGTGTTTTGGTGGCCGGAGCTGGGAGAACCGGCCGGGTCAAGCCGCGGGTCACGGCGACCCGGTTGCAGACGTTCGGGTCGACCCGCGGGAGGGCAGGGATGACAGGTGACGTCATCCTGCTGACGTCATCATGTCAGCGATGACGTCAGCCTTGTCAGACCTGACAGCTGTCAGATGACGTCATGCTGACGTCAGCGATGACGTCAGCAGGCACTGTAGCAGGCGCGTGAAGCCCACGCGCAGCCACTTCAGGCGGCGCGTGAGGGCGCGTGGTAGGGAATCTGGGGAAGGTTCCAACATACGAAATCATCTATTCGATGTAACGAATATTTTGAGACTGGTTTCGTGTCGATCGGACACCGTCTCGATATGTTTCGGGGCATCGGAAGGTTTAGGTTCGGGATTAAAAATAGTTAAAAATATGGGAAAATTACGGGGCTTTGGTAGGAGGTTAATTAAGTAGTTAGTAACCTTCTATTACGATTTGGACAGGTTTGGGAGTCCCGGTGACGGTGATCGGCTCGGGGAGCCGTATGGCACGCAAATCGAGGCGGCAGCTCGGACGGTCTGTGAGTGGACCTTGTTTTCTAAATTGGTGCATGCATAAATGTTTATTATATGTTTTATTACTTGTTTGATGATGCCATGGGTGCATTTGTATGTGGTTACGTATAAGCACGTATTTCGAGGTTTCGGCCTTATACGATGCTTATACGGGTCTGTATGTCTTTATTGATTTAAATGAACTGGATTTGGATTTCAAAAGGATAAACTCGGGTATGAGACCCATTTGGTTTTGTCTCAGGCATATGACCTCAGATATCGGGCACGGTGCCCAACTGATGTCCTATGTTCGGGCACGAGACCCCGTCACTTTACGGTTTATGATTTCAGGTCAGGGAACCTTAAATGGAGTCCCAGGTTCATGACGGTTTATGGGAACCGGCATGAACCCTTGTTATGGTATTATGGTTCATGACGGTTTATGGGAACCGGCATGAACCCTTGTTGGTTATTACGGTACATGACGGTTTATGGGAACCGGCATGTTACCTGATTATGGGTATTATGGATTCATGACGGTTCAGGGGAACCGGTCATGAATGTTTATGTTATGTATATATATGTTCGTCTACCTTCCTTTACATGTTCTACTATCTCCTCCGGGGAGGGTCGTTGGCCTGGGTGGACCCCGGAGTAGTCACGGAGCACCGACTGAGTGGAGTCACCCCCCAGTTGGGTTCCTTACTCTCAGGAAGGCTATGGTTACTATTACCTCGGGTAGGGTCAGTGGTCTGCGGACATTGACCTTGACTTTGAGATGACTCGGATTGAGACCCGGGTAGCGCGCGCGTAGCTTTAGATACCGTGACAGGATTGGTTGTGTGACTTATATATATGTATGTGATGGATATATGATATATGATATGTGGTGTGTACAGGTGTGCACAGGATTTGGGCAGTGGACCGTATGGTCGTTTTTATTGTGGTCCTTTCGACCTTGGTTTATATCTGCTTTGGGCTTAGTCCCACATATGGTTTGTTTTGGATAAATGGTTTTCGAATGCATGCATGCTTTTTAGTGGAGGGTACAAATGTCTTCCTTATTAAATGTTTTATAAACTTTTGTTTTGTCCACTCACAGTTTTTAATGTTTTGACTGCCCTTCAGGTTGACATCGGATGTGGACTGTAGCAGAGACCGAGATATCACATGCCTCCTCCGGATCCTGGCGTACTCTGATAGCCCGAAAGGGCAAAGGACGAAAATATCCCTTGTCTGACACTTCGTGTCAGACGGGAGCAGGGTCATCCCGCACTAATCCCGGGGGGATTGGGATGGGTCCTGTCACGGTCCCCCTGAACCGTCACGATCTATAACATCCATTTAGGGGTTCATTCCCGGTTCCCATAAACCGCCATGTACCACAATAACCTTTCCAGGGTTCATGTCGGTTCCCATAAACCGCCATGAACTTGGAAATCCATTTAGGGTCCCTGACCCGAAATCATAACCGTAAAGTAACTAGGTCTCGTGCCTGAACATATGACATCAGCTGGCATCCTGCCCGATATCTAAGGGTCAGTCACGACTCCGATCGTAGTAATGCGTGCAACCATCCATCCAGGACCGTACTCATTCCTTGTATGTCGCCGTAAAAGTATCAACCGACACGACCACCACAAGATCATGGTGCACTCATCGCCGATCGCTATCCTGAACTGTCTGCACTCCGAAGTCGAGCCTCCCCAGGCTGCCCAACCACAAATCGTGCATTGTGACCACGGATGAAAATGTCGCCGGAATCGGCTATATATCATCCGATATATCGTTTTTTCCGGCCGGCGACAAATAAGCGGAGGGGGAAGGCTAATCTTCCACCAAAATCGACGATATCGGCGGATATCGGCGGATATCGACGATAACCGTCGATAAATCCGATATTGGCCGACATTCCCGATTTCGGACTCAACCCTACAAATTTCCCTAGCTAATTCGGCAGCTAGAAACCGAAAGCACACAAAAGAAAATCAAGAACAAATTTCTATCATCACGGACGAAACAGAGTTTGGGGGAAACAAAGTTCAATCATTGAACAAGTGGGCAATAATTGACAGACTCATTCACAGGCGATTATTGAAGGAAAAAACCAAGGAAGGATCACGGACTCACCAATTAGGGATGTGAATAAATTGGGGGCAACCAGCAACATCGAAGAAAAAAGCCACCCAATTTCCTGATCTCCGAAACACACCCAGTCGAACGCACCAGCTCTGTGGCTCCACCACCGTCGCCGACAACCTCTGTCGACTCCAACTCCTGAGTCGACCCTCGACGGCCGCTCCACCACCAACTCATCCTCTCAGTGGCTCGCGCCGCCTCTCGCCCTCACGGTCTCACTTCTCCGTCGAGTCGCCGCCTTGCCGCCTCGCCCTCTCCGCTTCTGGCCCTCACGGATCACCTCGGTCCGTCGGTCGTCATCTCCAAAGTCGCCCAAACAAACAACAAATCGAGTACATAATTAATACTGTACCCTTTGATTATATACGCCCGTACTCTCCAAATGAAACGCCCCGTTTCATTTGTGGTTTTTTTTTTAAAAACCTTTTTTTATATATTTAAAAATTTAAACCTAGATTATTATTTTTAATATATTACTTTCATCCTTAACTCCTTTTTTTTTAAATGTTATAATTTAGAATATTGAAATAATAATATATTACTTTAATGTAGGAATATATGTTTTAATTCAAATAATTTCAATAAAGTGATTATAATTTAGAATTATTAATATTATTTTATTATTAGTCGTAATTTTATTATTATGATTATTTCTTATTATCAAAGTCTAATTATTTTTCATTTAAAATAGACGGTAAAATATGTTATAATTTAGAATATATATTTCAATGTAGGAATATATGTTTTAATTCAAATAATTTCAATAAAGTGATTATAATTTAGAATTATTAATATTATTTTATTATTAGTCGTAATTTTATTATTATGATTATTTCTTATTATCAAAGTCTAATTATTTTTCATTTAAAATAGACGGTAAAATATGTTATAATTTAGAATATATATTTCAATGTAGGAATATATGTTTTAATTCAAATAATTTCAATAAAGTGATTATAATTTAGAATTATTAATATTATTTTATTATTAGTCGTAATTTTATTATTATGATTATTTCTTATTATCAAAGTCTAATTATTTTTCATTTAAAATAGACGGTAAAATATGTTATAATTTAGAATATATTACTTTAATGTAGGAATATATGTTTTAATTCAAATAATTTCAATAAAGTGATTATAATTTAGAATTATTAATATTATTTTATTATTAGTCGTAATTTTATTATTATGATTATTTCTTATTATCAAAGTCTAATTATTTTTCATTTAAAATAGACGGTAAAATATGTTATAATTTTGAATATATATTTCAATGTAGGAATATATGTTTTAATTCAAATAATTTCAATAAAGTGATTATAATTTAGAATTATTAATATTATTTTATTATTAGTCGTATTTTTATTATTATGATTATTTGTCATTATCAAAGTCTAATTATTTTTCCTTTAAATTAGTTGGTAAAATATGGCTAGTGGAAGTGCAAGTGCAAGTGAAAGCCGCCCAAGACCTGGACGAGTTGACCCAGCATGGAAATATGCCATTGCAATTCCTGGAAATAAAAACGGTGTCATATGTTCGTTTTGTCAACATCAGTTTCAGAGTGGAGGCATAACGCGATTAAAGTTTCATTTAGCAGGTTTTGATCCGAAAAAAATGTTCAAAAATACAAAGACGTACCTAAAGCTATTAGGGATGAGGTCAGAGCATGGATCAAAAGTAAAGATACTGCTAAACAGACTAAGAATATGATTGGGGAGAATATACGAGCTAGCTTGAGAGGAGATCCACAAGACACTCAACAGAGCATTCAGATTAACGATAGCGATGATGAAGAGGATGATGATGGATTCGCTTATCCACCAGATGTGCATAGATCTGAGAGAGCAGCATATCGCTTTGCTGTAAATGCATCAAGAGATGAGGCACGACGAAGTGTCGACAATTATGGAGTTGGGTCCATGCGTGGTGCTCAAGGAGGCAGTAGCAGTCGTCAACTACCGCAACAGATGCGTCGATCACAAAGTTTGCGTGATCCATTTTCAATTCCTCCCGAACCGACACTCTACAAAACCGCACGAAGTCAACAGAAGACTGTAAAATCGATGTGGAAAGGGACGAAAGAGAAGTTGGGTCGATACATAAGCAAATTTTTTATATATGAAGGCGTGGCTCCAAATAAAGCCAACTCTCATCATTTTAAGAATATGATCATTGAAGCCCAACGAGCAGGTATTTAATAAATTTATTTATTTATTATACATGTTTATTTAGCTTATGAAATAGCATTAAATGCTAACTTATGTTTTGGTTTGCAGGTGAAGGCGTGTCCACTCCTTCTCGATATGAAGTGAAAAATAAATATCTTCCTATGGAGTATGAAGACATGACGGCGTATGTGGAGCAACAAAAGCGACACTGGGAAACTTATGGATGTACCATAATGTGCGATGGTTGGACCGGTCCAACGAAGTTATCCATAATTAACTTCATGGTATATAGTACTGTATTTCTCAGGTCAGTTGATTCTTCCAAATTTCATAAAGACTATGTGTACATAGGAAATTTGTTGAAGGAAGTTGTTCAGGAGGTTGGAGTACAAAATGTTGTACAGATCGTTACTGATAATGGGTCGAACTTCAAAAAGGCTGGAAAAGAACTGATGAAGACTTATCCGCTCTATTGGACTCCTTGTGCAGCCCATTGTATCGACCTAATATTTGAAGATATTGGGAAGAATGAGACAATGGCGCTCATCATAAAAAATGCTAGGCAGGTAACTAACTACATTTATAATCATCTATGGTTACTTGCTCAGATGCATGAATTCTGTCAAGGTGACTTGGTTCGTCCTGGTGCAACTCGGTTCGCAACCAACTATATTTGTATAAACAGTATAGTTAAGCATAAAGTTGGCCTTAGAAGGTTGTTTACCAGTGATCAATGGCATGGTAGCCCATTGAGTAGGAAAGTGGAAGGCAAGAGGGTTGAGGCTCATATCCTCGACCAAAGATTCTGGGAGTCCTTGGAGATGATGCAATCAATATATGAGCCATTATATTGCATCCTCCGAATTGTTGATACAGAGGTAGTCCCAACCATGCCAATCCTGTATGATATGTTCAATCGAATGAAAGAAAAGATAACCCGTCTTAAAGGGAAGAAGTGGGTCCTTAAAATCATACAGGAGCGATGGGAAAAAACATTAGTGCATCCCTTACTTGCCGCTGGTATATTTCTATCTTATTGAACTTGTTAATATTTTATTTTATTGTTGTTTACTAAGCAAAGTTCATTCATGATTTGCAGCTAATTACTTGAATCCTCGATATCAATATCAAGCAGGTGTTGGGCATGACTCCTTCCTTGTCCAATCAGTTCAACAAGTATTCCTCAAACTGAATCCAAATGGACAAGTGGGTTTACAAAATTTTGGAGTAGACGTAAGTTCACTACCATATATGAGCCTTGATGAGTTATTTTGAATCTTGATGAGTTATTTCGAATCTGTACATCTATGGCATTATATTAACATCAACCTTAATGTAGTTGATCAACTTTAGAGATGGTCGAAAAACATTTCGTTCACCTATGGCTGTACAATCACGAACGAAAATGCCCCCAGGTATATTACTTGCATTTAACTTGATATTCTATGACTTAGCACTTTATAATGCCTCTTACATTAAACTTGATTATGACAGCTGAGTGGTGGGAACTATATGGCCAAGCTTCTCCCAGCTTGCAACAAATTGCTGTTCGTATATTATCACAAACGGCATCATCTTCCGCATGTGAGAGAAATTGGAGTACATTTGCTTTAATTCATACAAAGCAAAGAAATCGTCTCGTATATTCTAAGTTAGAACAACTTGTTTTCTGTTATTACAACATGAAACTCAAGTTAAGAGATGAAGAAGCCGAAGCCGGTAAAATTGTGGAAGAAGACTACGTTGACCTGTTGGAAATTGCAGGTCAACATGTGGAAGGTAATGAGGCTGATCCACTTCAAGCATGGATTATGCCAGCTCACTTGGATGATGATAGTGGAAGGCCTGACCCTCGAGTAGCACATCTTGCTAGTGAACACGGTGTTAATGTCGATAGAGTGCTATCTGAAGAAGTGGGGAGTGAGGACGTAGGAAGTGAGCGGACAATGTCTTCATGGGAGAGATCAATGCTTGGTTCTACCGGTAGACGTGACTTACGAGCTGATGCTACTAGTAAGGGACTTCATCAGAATAAATCTCCAGATGATGATGATGATGATGATGATGATAATGATGGGGGAGATGATGGAGGAGATGATGTTGAGACAAACGATGAAGACAAGGATGACGGAGGGGATGATGACGGGGGAAATGAACATGTAACCGATACATATGCACCCTTGAGCCCATTTACTGAAGAGGTGGATTTCACTCATGCCACACAAGATTATGATCATGGGTGTAGAGAAGGAGGAGTAGGAATCGGTGGTGTCGGAAAAGATTACACGCGGACAAGAAACATATATGAAGGTTATGGAAACCCATCTTCTGAGGATTCCATGGCAATTAGTTTTGAGTCAATGAGTTTAGGCACCGATCCTAGTAACAACTCAAATGATCCATATGCTTATGGTCCATATCGTCACCCCCTGTTAGACAACCATCTCCCTCAAATGTCACATGAAGATTATGGAGAAGTTAGTTGGGTAAATCCGAACTACCCTATCTATGGAGGAAAAGTAGGCCATTCAAAGGAGATATACGAATACTATGTCCAACAATACATTTCCTTTTGGTCAAATAGCATCAGTTGGCAAAACTTTTGTGTCTTGGTAGATCAAGAGATTCAAGACCAATCTAATTTTCAAGCTGGTCGACACTCTACTTGTTTTTTATCAAGTTCAATGTGTACAATATTGTTAATGCAATATTATCAATGAAATTATGTTTTAATTTAAGTTTATCTTTAATATTTTATACTGTTAGTGGTCGGCAGATCTATATTCTATCATATGATTCATCATATATTTATCATATCAAAGTCATTTTATAATTTTTATTAGCTCTATATGACCATTATTGGGTACTTAAGTGTTTGCCAAAGTTTCATTCCAAATTTCCGTCATTTGGACCCAATTTCCGTCATTTTTGTTGACCGTAAACGATATCGATATCGATATTTGGGGCGAGATATCCGTAAATTCGGCGAGCGATATATCCGTCGATATCGATATTTTCACTTGATTGTGACCTCTCCGAAAGTAACACATCCCAACCCGAAGGCGAGCGTCGTATCGTTTGTCGCCGTGCACATAGCACTCGCTGCAACCACGATTTAGACCCGAAGGCCATAAATAGGGTCATATGCCTGAGACAAAACCAAATGGTCTCATACCCGAGTTTATCCTTTTGGAAATCCAAAACCAATTCATTTAGACCAATAAAGACATACAGACCCGTATAGGCACCGTATAAGTCCAAAACCTCGAAATACGTGCCTATACGTAACCACAACCAAATGCACTCATGGCATCACCAAACAAGTGTTTAAAACATATAATAAACATTTATGCATGCACCAATCTAGAAAACAAGGTCCACTCACTGACCGTCCGAGCTGTAGCCTCGATTTACGTGCCATACGGCTCTCCCGAGCTAATCACTGTCACCAAGACTCCCAAACCTGTCCAAATTGTAATAGAAGGTTACTAACTACTTAATTAACCTCCCACTAAAGCCCCGTAATTTTCCAGAATTTTTAACTATTTTTAATCCCGATCCGAAACCTTCTGATGCCCCGAACATTATCGAGACGGTGTCCGATCGACAAGAAACCAGTCCCAAAATGTTTGTTACATTGAATAGAAGATTTCACGTGTTGAACACATTCCCAAACAGTGGGACACGCGCCCCCACGCTCCCAATGAAGGTGTTGCGCGTGAGATCATGCGCCACACTATTCATCATCTTCCCAAATGCGTCGAACCGGTTCTCTGGTTCCTAGACCGGTCGAACCAGTCTGGACCGGTTCAAGGCCTAAACACGTCCATTTCTATTCCATTTTGTCCCATTGTAATCCTAATCTCATCCTAATCCTATTTCTTATCTTTTTAGCTATTAAAAATCGAAGAACAACCACAAACCCGTACCTTCATATGTCGACAATGGCGGTGGCGGGTTCCTCCGCTGTCCACCGTCCTACCCGGCCATTCTAACCTTCAAAAACCATCCTATTAGACTCCTATGGTCCCTAGAAACATTACCCAATCGATAGAATTAGCTAAAAACCTATAAATCTCAAACTTGAATTTTTAAAAGCTTACCCAAGCTTTCGGGTTTCCCCCCGTCGTGAGCCGCCGTGGCTTTGGCCGTCATGTTCAGTCCCTCAGCCTCTCATCACTCCTCACACGGCCATGTTGATGTAAGTAGAGTGATGGTGTGATGAGTGGTGTTTGTGTTTTGAAGAAAAATGGAGAAATATGGGTTATGGGGTTTCGGGTTATGAAGAAAAGAGAAGAAGAAATGTTGTTTGATGAGAGAAGAGAGATAGATGAGATGAGTGGTGAGGATTGAGAGATTAAGTTGAAATGGATGGCTAGGATTGAATGTTGAAAGATTAGATTATAAAATAATTAATTTAATATTATATAATTAGTGAGATCCACAATTTAGGGGTTTGGACCAATGGGATGAGTGACACTCATCCATGGGTCCCACCAAAATATCTTCCCAATCAGATATTGCCAAATCATTCTCGCCTCGAAGTACGTGCATAGTGAATTCGAATTTCCGTGGCCCGTAACTTCCCCTTTCGAAGTCCGATTTCAGCATGTCGTCTGTCTATGGATTCGTAGCATCCTGATCCACTTAACGGTCCTCAGTCCTCGGCCATCGGACCTCCCAGTCCAAAATTCAACTATTTACCCCTTTTAACCAAAATTACCAAATTACCCTTAAACTTCCTAACGTCATAACTTCTTCCTCGAATGTCGGAATTGAACGTGTCACCTGTCTATGAACTCGTGACGTCCCGAACTACATCACGATCATCGGTCAATGTCCATTTGACCACCTGAACGAAAAGTCAACGTTTTACCCATTATAGGGGCAAAACAGTCATTTTGCATCGTTCGTCCTATTTTGCCCAACTAATCACTGATTAACCACACTAATCGTGATTAGTCACTAATCTAATCCCGGAATTTGGGACGGGTCGTTACAAAAATTATGTACAAGCATAAAAAATAATAGTTATGAGCAAGTATAAAAATAAATGAACAAGTATAAAAAATAAATAAAAATAATATACAAGTATAACATGAACATGTATAAAGATAAACATTTAAAATATGAACAAAATTAAAAATTATAAACAAGTATAATATGCACAATTTATAAACATACACTAACAAATTAAAAATTATTTTCAATTTCCCCGGCAACGGCGCCAAAAATTGATAATACCCAAACTACGCATTAAATTAAACACGTAATTTGAGTATTATGCAATTTAAATCCTTTTTGTGTAGATGAAGTATTGGTAAATAGGGATCGTTCTTAACCGGGAAAATTAGGAAACATTAATAATGTGTTAGTGAGAAAGAATAATGAATTAAAGAATAATGAATTAAAAAATTAAAGAATAAAAAAATTAAAGAATAAAAAAATTAAAGAATAAAGAATTAAAGAATTAAAGAATAAATGAATTAAAGAATTAAAGAATAAATGAATTAAAGAATTAAAGAATAAAGAAAGAAATTGGGGGGTTTTGAACAAAGTGTAATCTAAACTACATTTTAACCAAGCTAAGAATTAAAATGCAAATACTCATGCTAATTAGAACTTACAAACCATAGAGTAGTTTCATAGACAAAACTGACACTTTATGTAAGTAATTTCAAATTAACAATCACATTATTTAAACTACTCCTAAAATAGACTTCCTTCAAATGCAATTTTTACCAATACTCTAACATTTTGCTCATAACAAACCAATCACGAAATCCTAACTTCATCATCTCAAATACTTGTATATATCTTTCAATTATAAATGCATCAACCATTAATGTGCCTCAAACATCAATATGCTTCAAACATTTAGAATATTATTCATCTTAAGTTTGTAATTAAATATGCCGACAACGATCAACATTTAATCTCTTCAATCCTAGTCTACATGCACTGAACAACGGATAAAACATATAACATCAAATTGAAGTTTAAGCACTAAGATATATGAAGTAAAAGAAATTCGGAAAGTAAAACACATGGAGATTGCATTCATACTTACAAAAGTTTAGAAAAAAAATATCATCACATGTATTGAATTATAAGTAAACCGAAACAAGAACAAAAATTTAAGTAAAAGAATAAAGTTACACTTTCGGAACCCAAGAAAAGCTTGTGATTCCGAAAGTGGATGGAAACAATGGAATGTTATTCATAAAATTCTCTGAACGGCAGAAGGAACCTTATGAAGATGGAGGATAAAACATAAGAATTCAGACTTAAATTCTATAATTATTTCGGAAATACTCGGCCTAGGATTTTCTTAAGGAAAGCACAAATTCATATTTAAAAGAGAAGTCAATCAAGTTAAAAAGAAAAGTTTACAAAGAAAATTTAAGAACTAAAATTAAGAGGAAAAAAAACTTAAGAAATGAATCTAAAAACATAAATTAAAAGACAAGGTTTAAAGGAAAACTAATTAACAAGAAAAATTACAAGAAGTTATAAATGGTCCCCAAAAATGTCTCTCAAAAGAGAAAAAAAAATTTAACTAAATGAACTAAGAAAAGAGAAGAAATGAGAAAAATGTGGACCTCAAACAATGACAATGGCTTCCCTATTTATAGAGGGAGTGCCACAAATATCAAATTAAAAATACAAAACTAAAATATAAAAATGAAATGATGAATAATGATGATATTAGGGATGGTTGGAGCTAAAAATGTGCTGGAAATTGCAGGAAAATCTATAAAAGCATGCTAGAAAATTGCAGTAAAGGGAGCAGTTGAGGAGTTGGTGAGAAGCTGCAAAACATTATTCACTGATTTTGGTGGACTGGTGCTGCAGGAGGAGCAGGTGGCTTCGGCGTCTAGAGCGCTGACAGTGGGCAGCAGATCGGCGCACATGCGCTAGGCAGTAGTGGTGATCTTCGGGACGCGGGCACTGAAAGCGGGAGGCACACTTCGGTAGACTGCTGCTGGCGCGAGATCTGGGCTGGATGACGCGGGCTGGGCCTAACAATTCGCTGGGCTGACAAAGGGGGCTCGCTAGCTGTGGGCTTTGCTGGGACTTGGGGCGCATTTCTGGGCTGAACAGAAATGGATTTGTCGGCATCAAATGGATTGCGCTCTTGGGCAAGAATTTGGGCTGCACATAATGGATTGGGCTTTTGCAAATGACTTCAAATTACAAATTAATTAATATAATTTCACCGAATTTCGTGCATAATGTTTTCGTTATAATTCCGATCGGGACGATTCTTTTGCCAAAACGCTCCAAATTAAAAGTTTTACTTATTTCAACAAAAATCCCACAAAATATATTATTTTCTCCAATTATTTATTATTTTAATATTAAAAGTCAAGTATAAAGGGTATAAAATAATATAAAATAATGCTTATTTGAGGAATACCACATATAAATCATTAAAACTCAATAGAAATATAATATAGCTTACGACCTCGAATCGAGAGAAAATCGTACATAAAACAATTAGCCGAAAACCAATCACATCAATAGTCAATCACATTGAACCATCATCTCAACAACACATATCAGTCCATATCTAACATCACCACAAATATCACATATGAATTATCCATCACCAATACACAACATCAATCATCATAACCACTGCACTACTAGTAGGCACATCACTCACTCGGGGATACAGAGCCCAACTCGATGTCCAAGTGAAAAACGACTCAAGATACAGGGCCTAGCTCGACGTCTGAGTCGCCACCACACAGAAGTCTAAGGATACAAATCCCTGCTCGACTTCTAAGATACTTATCACAATAACAGAGACATATCCACATGAAACCATATCAAGTACCATAATCCCAACCATACACAATACATGTCTTAGGATTTGGAGTCCGACTCGACGTCTGAGACTAATCAACCAACAAAAATCATCACAGTTCACATCATCGGTACCGAGACACACTCATATCTCATCTCAATATCATAAAACAAATACACAATCAAAACCTCGGACCTAAGCGCAAAACACAACTCAAACAGAAATTACGTAAAACATGTATAATAACATCTTCCACAAAAGTCAACACAAACCCGTAACAATCCCACATCACAAACATCAAGGTACACGGTGAAATCATACTTTACCAAATTCCATAAAGTAGCAAAATCCGGAAATATAATTTAACGGAAATCTTGTAAAATATGCAATAAGGAAACTTTCGTAAAAATAGTAAAAAATCATATAAAAATACCAAAAACACACATTTAAAATACGTAAATTTGCATGCATAATATTTTAATAAAAATAAAACGTCTACTCACTGTGCGAATTTACCGATTATTCGCCTTCCAAACGCTCCTCGCCCGCTTCAGAAATTAGATTTCCTGTCAAAAATATAATACAAAGTTATTAAGGTCACCCAAACCCTGATGTAACCTCCTGGTACAAATCCTAACTCCCGGGAACTTAATATTGATTTTTAAATGTTAACTACGCACTTCGAACACCCAAAACTACGTCGAGACGGTGTCTGATTACCTCGAAACCTATGCCAAAATACTTGTAATATCAAAAGGATAAAAACACATGTTGGGCGTACCCCCAAATTTGCTAGCAGGTGCCCCCATGCACCGCTTGAAGCGGCTATGTGTGAAACCCACGCACCAGCTACAGTGTCATCGTCCTTACCCGATTTTGTGGTTTTTTGGGTCGCCCAACCCGGTTACCCGAACCAATTCTAAATTCATAGATTCGTAACCTTTTCCCATGCTATTTTTACCAAATTACTCTGGGTTAGCCCAAAAAGGGATCTGTATGTTCAAAATGGAAAGAAACTTACCCAAAAAAATCCACCAATCGGCAACCTCACACCAAACTACACCCTTGCTGTTTGTGTGATCCCAACGTCCAAAACCATGTCTCAAGGGCTTGTTAAGGTCGCAAGAAATTGAGGAAGACAATAGCAAGCTTTCCCGTCAGAAACATGGTCGTGCCACTCAAACCCACAAAATTCTTGTCGGGCTTGTCACAGGTCGAACACCTCCAACCACCCTTCTTCTTTCTCTATTTTTCTTCCTCCCACTCACTTCTTCCCCTCCTCACTTCCCTTTTTTCTCTTTCATCTCTTCTTCCCTGGTTTTTTTCCCTCTGGTCTCTCTCTCTCTCTCTCTCTCTCTCTCTCTCGGCTGAACTACAAACACACACAAACATATAACACATATTTCCCATACACCAGCACACACACACACACACACACACACACACACACACACACACACACACACACACACACACACACACACACACACACACACACACACACACACACACACACACACACACACATACACAAAGTCGACACACACTTCCCTAAGGGATAGGGACATTTGTCACTTCCCTAAAAAATCCATAAAAAAAATCTCCCAAGGGTAATTACCAAAATGCCCCTCTAACTAATTTATTGAAATACCCTTACAAAGTTTAGACCCAAAACGAAACCATCTGAATTCCGTTTTTGGCATGCCACCAGTCGACGCATTTGGGAGACCGAGACCTTCGTAATGATCTTTACAGAAAAACCAAAAGCCATCCCAATCAAAAGTCAACATTTTGACCTTTAGTTAAAAAGTCAATTCTTTGACTTCAAAGGAAAAATGATCATTTTTCACTCATACTGAAAGTCCGGGTCGTTACAACCTACCTTTCTTAAAAAAATTACATTCTCAAAATTAACAATCAGTCTAATCCAATGGCCTGACCCATATTCCAGTTTTAATTGAAAATCCAAATATTCAAGTCGTAATTCCTAAGAAAAATAACTACTGAAACATATAAAGCATACAAAAAGATTAAGAACGCACATGCCACCAAACTTGTGGCCCAAAAGATCGGCCATGTCCTTTAAATTCACTTTGGGTCCCACTAGTTGGGGTTTGACTTTTTTCGGACGTACCAAAAGTTTGTTCATAGTCTAGCCTAACTTGTAAGACCCGTGTCTTGAGAAGAATGGTGAACAATCCCACATCGTTCAGGGAGGGAAAGGTGAAGTTCCTTAAATGTGTAGGCACGTATCTATCTAGTGTGAGGCCTTCTGGGAGGTCACTGGCTTTGAGTTTGGTTGGAACTCCAAAGTTAAGCGAGATTGGATTGGTGCAATCCCAGGATGGTTGACCCACTAGGAAGTTTCACATGAGCTCCCGAGAACAAAACCGTGAGGGCTGGGCCTAAAGCGGACAATATCCTATTGGAGAAGGGAGGGTCGTGTCAAAGTTGTATCAGAGCTAGACCCCGATCGGAAGTTTGCCAGCGAGGACGTTGGGCCCAAAGGGGTGGATTGTAAAACACGTGTCTTGAGAAAAATGGTAAACAATCCCACATCGCTCAGGGAGGGAAAGGTGAAGTGCCTTAAATGTGTGGGCACGTATCTATCTAGCGCGAGGCCTTTTGGGAGCTCACTAGCTTTGAGTTTGGTTGGAACTCCAAAGTTAAGCGAGATTGGACTGGTGTAATCCCAAGATGGGTGACCCATTGAGAAGTTTCACGTGAGCTCCCGAGAACAAAACCATGAGTTTGGGCCCAAAGCGGACAATATCCTGTTGGAGAAGGTCGGGTCGTGTCATAACCTGTCCTATCGTACCCCCACGTGAGCAATTCAGGCAATACCTACTAATATGTACAAGTTCGTCACATCTGAAACAACGGAGCATAGAATTTCTTTCATCCTACCAAGACTTTTCCGAAGTTCAACTAGACTGACTAGATGTTTGGGGTCGCAATTCCACACTCCGATTACCTTGCAATCCAATTCCTTTACTGCTAAAATCTGTACCCTCACAACTAAATGATCAGGTGCTCATTCTATCTCATTTTGGAATATTCTGAATAGAAGCACCCACATAAAAATTCTCACATTTCGGGCCAGAAATCACTTCTTGATAGCACATGGATAGGCTTGCCTATACCCGAATAGCATCATCTAATAATTCCTTCAGGGTGGCATATGTACCAAATGTCACGACAGCCCAGATCTCACTTTGAAGACCCAAATCAAATTGCATGTACTTATTTTCCTTGGTAGCAACAACCACCGGAGCAAACCTGGATAAACTAAAAAACTATTGCTCATACTGGGCCTTCTCTAACTCGTTCTACTTCATCTTCAAACCGGGCACAGGGATCTCATCTCGGAGGCATAGTCGTCGCCCTAACTTACTTGAAACAAACACACTGAATTCACACCTTGCACCTGCAAGTGCAGTAAATAGACGAAAACCTATGCTCTTATACCAAATTGATAGGACCCTTCCTGATTCAAGTAGATAATCATGAGGGATCATGCTTCCGTCTAACAGTTACTACCCAAAAACATTAAAACCAATCTCAAAGATTACATAACGACTACTAAAATATCTACTGTAAGACAAGGGGTATCCTTTCATTTACACAACTCGCTATACACAAAGCATAAGTTCATAATACAACAAGAACACACATAACTTTTACCCTAGATACACCAAAATAGGCATCTACCTCCGCTCCTAAACGGTCCCCGTCCTCGTGCCGCAGCCTGGAAGGCAAGTAAAAACCATAAAATGTGAGTGGACGAAAATAACTTTTAAACAACACGATTCAGAAAACATATGTTTATGCCTTCCGTTTTATAAAATCTATGCATGCATATAAGTCATTAAAACACAATAGAAATATATTACTTATGACCTCGAAATGCATGAAACTCATACATAAAACAATTAGCCGAAAACCAATCGTATTGAACCATCATCTCAACAACACATAACCGATTCATATCCAACATTACCACAAATATCACATATAATCAATCCATCACCGATACACAACATCAATCATCATAACCACTACACTATCGATAGGTGCATCACTCACTCGGGATACAGAGCCCAGCTCATCGTCTGAGTGGCCATCGCACACTAGTCTCAGGATACTGAGCCCTACTCGATGTCTGAGACTACTAATCACAATACTAGAGACATATCCACATGAAACCATATCAAGTACCATAATCACAACCATACATAATACCTATCTCAGGATTCGGGGCCCAGCTTCACGTTTGAGAATAATTAACCAACAAGCATCATCACATTTCACATCATTGATACCGAGGCACATACTCATATCACATCTCAACATCATAAATCAAATACACAATCAAGACCTCGGGTCTAAGCCTAGAACACAACTCAATCACAAATTCCGTAAAACGTGCATAAACATCTTCCACGAAAGTCAACTCATACCCATAACAATCCCACATCACAAATATCAAGGTACACGGTGAAATCATACTTTACTAAATTCCATAATGTAGCAAAATCTGGAAACATAATTTAACAAAAATCTCGTAAAACGTGCAATAAGTAAATTTTTCTAAAAACCATAAAAAATCATGTAAAAAAACCCAATCTATCACTTATTACCAAAAACACATAGGAAAGCATTTAAAATACATAAATATGCTTGCATAATATCTTAATAAAAATAAAAAATCCACTCATTGTCCTAATTTGCCAAATATTCGTGTTCCGAACGCTCCTCGTCCGCTTCGGTAATTAGATTTCTTGTCAAAAATATAACATGGGGTTATTAAGGTCTTCTGAACCCTCAGGTAACCTCTTGGTACAAACCCTAACTCCCAGAAATTTAATATTATTTTTTAAATATTAACTAAACGCCTTGGACACCCAAAACTCCCTCGAGATGATGTCTGATTGCTTCAAAACGTATGCTAAAATGTTCGTAAACTCAAAAGGATAAAAACATATGTTGGACGTACCCCCAAATTTGATAGCACGTGCCCCCACGCACTGTCTGAAGCGGCTGCACGTGAAGGCCACGTGCCAAGTACAATGTCATCGTCATTCCCTAAGGGACTGTGACACTTGTCACTTCCCTAAACAATCCATAAAAAAAAAAATCTCCCAAGGGTAATTATCAAAATGGTCTTCTAACTAATTTACTAAAATAGCCCCATAAAATTTAGACCCAAAACAAAACCATCTGAACGTTTTCGGCATGCCGCTTGCCGATGCATTCGGTAGGCCGAGACCTTCGTATCAATTTTTATGGAAAAGCCAAAAGTCACCCCGGTCAAAAAACAACACTTGACCTTTGGTCCAAAATTCAAATCTTTGACTTCAGGAGAAAAATTGTCATTTTCCACTCATGCTGAAAGTACAAGCCGTTACAGTTTTGTTGAGCGGTTGTTTAATCTCAGATGTCCAAAGTAGGGCTCTATTTTCCTGAGATGGTTATTTAGGCTAGGACCCAGATGTCCAGAGTTGGGCTCCATTTTCCTGGGTCGGTACACACTTGAATGTCCACAGTTGGACTCTGCTTTCCTGAGTGGTCTGGCCTACCGGTAGTGTGAATATGATATGATGATTAAGATTCTGGCATCAAGGATGGGTTGATTCAGTGTGACTCTGGTTACAGTGCTTGATATGACTTTATGTTGACTTATTTTTTCATATGGTTGGATTTCTAATATTTGCACGTATTTCTAGTTTACTTATTTTCTATCTGTATTATCAAAATTTTGAGGAATTTATCACATGCATGCATAGCTTTTATAAAATAAAGGGATTTATTTATGATTTTCAAAATATGTTTTTAAAATATTTATTTTAATCCATTCACACGTTTTCTTGGTTTTGAAACCCTCCATGATCGTTGCACGAAAATCGAGACTACTTAAGAGGCATGGGCATGAATTGGCAAAAGCACGAATATCCCTTATCTGATGAGTGTTAGGGGTAATTTTGGTAGTTTGGGTTATTTGTCAGACGAAAGTAGGGTCAGGGGTGACACGACCCATCCCAATCCCCCCGGGATTACCATGGAATGTGACGTGCTCCCGTCTGACAAGAGGCGTCAGACAAGGGATAACCGATTGCCATTGCCCAAACGGGCTTCCAGAGTGCGTAAGGATCGATGGAGGAGGTGTGCGATGCTCAAGTCTCTGCTGCAGTCGTATCCGGAATCAACCTGAAGGGCATTGAAAACAAAAGCTGTGAGTGGACGAAAATAAACAAGTCTGTTTAAAACATTTATAAGACATTTATGCCCCTCAGTAAAATCATATGCATGCACCAAAACCAATAATCCCATATTTATTTAGAAATAACCATTAGGGCCTTAGCCCGGAAACCAAAGCATAGTTTCAATTTCCAAAAGTAAATCCAAGAGTTATTTCATAAATCCAGTAATATGAACCATAAGGTATATAATATAAACCATAACCATAATTTTAGCCACTGCACTATACACTCCAATCCGACATCCCTGATGTCTGACGTCCCTGACGTCAATAAGGTCACAATCACAAGGCTACGCGTGCCACTCGGGTCTCAATTTCCGAGTTCAATCCCCGAACCCCGTTCGGGTACAGCATCCCCGATGCTTAGCGTCATAGACGCTGGACGTACTAGACGTCCGTGACCTCTCTGGGGTACCTCATCTGGAGGAGACAATATAATATGGAAGGATTTATACAGTGCAGTACTAAATACATTTTATAGATATCCACATGCAAAACATATAGGCATACATAGATAAAATCCGAACCGATCGTTACGTTTCATCAAACGGGTCTCATGCCCAAATACCGTGAAACGTGCCATAACCGAAATATCATCAAAACCATTTATTGATTCCAGCATGTGAACATATATAAAATGTAAACCAGAAAACATTTATTCAATTCCATTTTAGGGTCCCCGACCCGCAATCACATGTAGAAATCAACTGGGCCCCTGGCCCGATTCCACAAGTTAACTGGGCCCCTGGTCCGATCCACATGTTAACTGGGCCCCTGGCCCGATTTCATAGTTCAACTGGGCCCCCGGCCCGATTTTACTTTATTCAAGTTCGTAACCGTTTCATGAAATCATATTCAACCACATTTATGGAAATCGGTGAAAATCCAGAAAATCTCGGTTTACGTGCAAATTCGTAATTCACCTCGAAATACGTGAAATCATTTTAAATTCACCGATATCCAAAGTAAATCATTTAATCATAATTATAACAATCATAAAACAGTTATGCATGCATCGAATTTATGAAACCAATGTCCACTCACAGACCGTTTAACCGAGCGCCTCGATTCGCGTGCCATAGGCCTTCCCGGGCAACACCACTATCACCGGGACTCCCAATCCTGTTCAAATCACATTAGAGGATCACTAACCTCATCATTAACATCCTAATCAAGTCCCGTAATTTTCCCGAATTTTTAAGTATTTTTAAACTGGATTTAAAACCTTCGGACATCCCGAACAATAACGAAACGTGATCCGATCGACACGAAACCAACGCTAAAATGTTCGTTACATTGAATAGGACAAAAGTCATGTTGGAAGTTTCCCAAAATTACCTCACACGCGCCCCCACGCGCCGGTTGAACTCCCTGCGCGTGAAACCCACGCGCCAGGTACTGTTCACCGTCGTTCAACCCGAACGACTAGTAAACGGGTCGCCGTGACCCGCGGGCCAACCCGACTGGTTCTCCGTCGATACTGGATCATTTTGGACGGGGTTTTCACCTGCAAGACCGTCTGAGTTCAACCAACAGTTCTGTGGAATCAAAAACCAAAAGTAACGTCACGAATCATACCTCTGAACTCAAACCCGAAGCTCAGAATTTCCGATCGTCCTTCCTCCCGATTCCGGCCGCCTCGAGCCCCAAATTCACGTCCACAAGATTCGTTTATGTTCATAGAACACCGTAGGATCAAATCCAACGTCCAATACCCATCCAAAACCCGATCACCATTTTTGGTTTCGAACCGGGTTACGGGCACCGCCGTCCCCGCCGTGCCCAGCTCACTTCGTGCTTCGAAAACCAGTCCCCTGTGTCTGTTTCTGACCCCAAGTCCCAAAGGAGTCGAGAAGGAGCTCAGAAACACAACGGATTGTCGATTTCCAAAAACCTGGGCATAACTTCCTCCTCGGGTTAACACGGCCGCCGTGGACCACCGCGGTCGCCGCCGACGTCCTGCCGCCTCCCGCTGGTTCTCACAATCTCAGTGACCCACACATGTGCACAGAGGAGATGTGTGAAGGTTTTGGTGCACGGTTCGAATGGTTGTGCACTGGGTAAGCAAATATAATATGGGGAGGGAAATGATGAAGAAAAATGGATGGTCCAGATTCAATCTCACCAATGAGATTAAAGGTCCAGATTAAAAGATGCAATAAGTGGGAATTCTTTATATTTTTTTATTCCAATAATTTAATCAAAACCCACCAATCCAGATCTGAGTTCATAATTAAAGGTTAGTGGTCCACGTGTCCCACTCAGAATCCCAGACCAATCAGAAAATGCCACGTGTCCCCGCCTCGTAATGCGTGCATAACGAACCCAAACTTCCGTGACCCATAACTTCGTCGTCGAATCTCCGATTTCGGCGTGCCGCCTGTCGTTGGATTCGCATCGACGAAACCTACGTAACGGTCCTTGGCCCTCGGCCATTGGACATCCTGGTCAAAAAGTCAACATTTGCCCCTATTTCGTCCAAATTACGAAAACGCCCCTGAACTTCCGCACATCATAACTTTTACCACGAACGTCGGAATCGAACGTGCCACCTGTCTATGAACTCGTGACGTCCCGAACTACGTCACGGTCATCGATCAAAGTCCCTTTGACCATCCGAAATAAAAGTCAACGTTTTGCCCACGCCTAGGGGCAAAACGGTCATTTTGCACAATTCGTCCGAAATCGCCCAACTAATCCCAGATTAGTAAATCATAATTAAATATTATTAAATCCCGATATTCGGGACGGGTCGTTACAACCTTCCCTCCTTAAAGAATTTCGTCCTCGAAATTACCAATAACCTTATTCCACAACCACCTCGTGGAAAACATTTCGACCTCACATATGTGTACACCTGTACACCCACTTACTAGAACAACACTAGTCTCGTCTGTACCCAGACATCCCATCACAGTCATACGTCATAATAGCAACAACACTCGACCACCGCGAGTGGAAATGACACCTGATCCGCGATAAAATCGCATAACTATTTAGCTAACTCCTTCAGCTAAACGGTTCCCTTCCATTGCCAATAAATCCTTACATTTGCTCCCATTGGGAGTCACCAAATCTCATTTGTCAGTCCCTGCTGACACCATCAGTCAAACTGTCACCACAAAGCTTTACCACCCTGATAAAGCCCCAACCATCAGCCAGTCAGTGACAACGCCACGCACTACATCACTCTCGATGTAGCGTAAGATCAACCACATGATCTCAATTCGCAGGGCAAGCCCATCCTGCGACATAAATAAATCACAATGTCCATAATCGCCGACTCCCTCAGCGAACCAAAACGCTGGGAAATCACGGTGTGATCAAGTCACACAAGGCTACTCGTGGTTACTCAGACCACTAATTCACTCATCCTGAGTGTACGTATACCGTCAATTAACCCAATCAAGTGGTGTAACTGGAACACATTGAATACCAGCCCAGCAGTGATCACACATATCAATACCGGGGTTCCACTAGCCAACCGTGGCCAAGAACACCTGCTCATACAATCACTGAACCCGAAAAAATCACTCTGCACAGCGCACAGTATCCAATGTCCAGTCCACAATCACAACCAAACAAATGATATCGGAACCAAGCCGATTACCAACACGTTTCATTACACACCACTGGTACATCCCATGTACCGCCATTAGGCACCACTCAGCCTAACCCGTAACAATCCTCGTATAACGTACCCTGTACGTACATCAATCCAACAATCCACCTACAACCACCCAGGTCATAGCCAGACACGTTCCAATAATGAAGTACCTTTGTCCAAACCATCATGAGACAAAACGAACTCCACCCGTCATCTAGTTCCAACTCCGAATCCGAATCCGCAATTTCGTAAGAAATCCCGAATCCGAACCCAAACATCATATTTTATTCCATTTCCAAATCTGAATCCGAAATCATTACTCCGTAAGCTAGCATTGGAATAATCATTCCGCACCCAAATCCAGTAATCCACTTTCGAGCTTCGCAATCGAATCCTGAATCGTCACCCAGAAATTCGATTCCAAAACCCAAAACCTCGTTTACGTCCATCAAGACGTAACGTAACCGAATCTATTGGTTGCCTCTCCAAAACACTCGATTGACTTCATAGGGAAGCCAATCCCAATATCCACATGTCAAAGGTTGACAAATTCCGACCACATCGGAAACCTACTCTACCGAGTAACAACCATATGGACTCACTCCGAAAAGAAGTTCAGTCCCGTCATTTACGACTCACGTACCAAGGTAAGAGTGATAACTCTCATCCAATCTGGATCATCACGATCACAACCCAGATCCATCGCTACGTCACCCGACAAGCAACATCACGATCCTAGATCGTCACATCGTCCAAAGTCGCCAAGATCACAAATCAGATCCACCTAGGATCCACACATGCCCACGTAGTTAACAATCCATCTGAAAGCTGATCGTAGGGTCTTACACCCTCAATTGAATCCTTCGCCAAATTTCCCTTGGTGGAAAGATGACCTCGCATTTCCCACCAAATCCACAATCATACACAACTTCTTGTGTCCAATGACCCCAAGCCAAACATGGGTCCACCAACCAATACACACTCAACGTACTGGTAGCAACAATCATCATCTGCCATGGCAGGAAATATGAAGTCAACCCTAATGACTTCGGAATACCAATCACTGATGCGGAAACGAGCACTCCTCTCGTCTCCCAATCACAACTCTCCCCGAAACGGGAGTTCCAACCATGTTGGAAACAGACATGCTCCCAATGAGATGTCAAGTCCAACCACTGGACTGCCCACGTCCATACCTCACTTGGACCACCACGTGTCCAAAATCAATTCATTACTCGGACCTCACGTCCGCCAATACTCACGTACGCACACACCCCGATTCCGAACGGAAATTTCCTCAACTCTGCCTGGATGTCCATACCATACTGCCTTCGTCTCACATCACAACCTAAACAGGTTAAATCCTCAGGTTCCAAGTGATTCGCAATCACAAAATCCCACATCAATACCACGAATGGTTTCCCCGACTTTTCCAATTTCAATAATTTTCTTGTACTTCCTCTGAGGATATTAGAGGTAAACAATCTTACCAATCTCGGAGTTGACAACAACTCCCCAAATCCACTGATTCTCATGACGTAGGGAACATCGTCCCTAGATTCCCCAAGTTTCAATCATACCATTTTATCCGTTCATCACTTGTCATCATAAATCTGTTGGGACTTATCCCAACACATCACAACCTCCACTGGATCCCATCCAGTCCAAGACTCAACCACCACTGAGTCGCAGATACCGATCATATGTCCATCATGACAGAGTCACACCCCAAATGGTGGCTCATCGTCGACACAATTACTGACACCAGCACCAGCGCTAGTACCAGCACCAACGCACCATCATCAACACTAGTATCAGCACACAGGCATCCATACTAGTATTGGCATAAAGGCACCAACATACCAACATCCATACATAGCACACGAACATCCATGCTAGCACACAATGTGCAAAGTTGTTACCCTGGATCTCCGTTCATTCCGAACGACGATCCCGTAACACCACTCGTACCCCACGACTATGGGTACCTCCAATTTGACCACTGGCACATCAGGATAATGGACGTTCCCTGAACATCCCCTGATCCCCAAGTGTGAAAGCCACACAAAATACCCTCGATAGCCAGTCATCTCGACACAACTGTCGACCAACAGTCATCGTTGTCAAGATTCATAACCACACCTCACACTAATATTCGATCCAACACGGGATTCCATATTTCATCTCACAACCGTATCCATAGATCGAACCCATAAGACTCACTAGAGTCATCCACATGGTCATCCAAGACCTCAGCCGCTCGCCGCAGCACAAATCCTCAAATAACGTTCACTTTTCCAGCCCATCAATTATAAATTGGGGTTCCAAAGTCACACCCTAGGGTTCCACCGAACCCAACTGCCATTTGCAGTAAAATCCACAACATGACCGACCCCGCGGTCCTGACATCATATAGACGTCCAATCCAATCCAATCGTCAACTCAACGTGGGTTCCATCGTGGGTACCACCACGAAGGTCATCGGCTAACTCCGATGCACCAACCCCCGTACACTAGCCAACACTACTAGGGTCCAAAACCTAGACCAATACTCAACTGAGTTTCACATTTCCAATCAAATGGGGTTCCCTGAACCTAGCTGTGCCCAGTGGCACAACAATCCATCATCACATGACCGAAACGACGGTCCCACATTACCAGTTAATCGTATACAACCCCACTTAGGTTGAATCGCAACAATGCATGGCGTATCGAGCCAAACACACCCAATCTACCAAAACTATCTATCAGGTTGACAACTGAACAGCAGCCCAAAGAGACATCACACCCTCGTCCTTCGCGCACAAAAGAGCAAAACCTGCTCTGATACCACTTGACACGACCCATCCCAATCCCCCCGGGATTACCATGGAATGTGACGTGCTCCCGTCTGACAAGAGGCGTCAGACAAGGGATAACCGATTGCCATTGCCCAAACGGGCTTCCAGAGTGCGTAAGGATCGATGGAGGAGGTGTGCGATGCTCAAGTCTCTGCTGCAGTCGTATCCGGAATCAACCTGAAGGGCATTGAAAACAAAAGCTGTGAGTGGACGAAAATAAACAAGTCTGTTTAAAACATTTATAAGACATTTATGCCCCTCAGTAAAATCATATGCATGCACCAAAACCAATAATCCCATATTTATTTAGAAATAACCATTAGGGCCTTAGCCCGGAAACCAAAGCATAGTTTCAATTTCCAAAAGTAAATCCAAGAGTTATTTCATAAATCCAGTAATATGAACCATAAGGCATATAATATAAACCATAACCATAATTTTAGCCACTGCACTATACACTCCAATCCGACATCCCTGATGTCTGACGTCCCTGACGTCAATAAGGTCACAATCACAAGGCTACGCGTGCCACTCGGGTCTCAATTTCCGAGTTCAATCCCCGAACCCCGTTCGGGTACAGCATCCCCGATGCTTAGCGTCATAGACGCTGGACGTACTAGACGTCTGTGACCTCTCCGGGGTACCTCATCCGGAGGAGACAATATAATATGGAAGGATTTATACAGTGCAGTACTAAATACATTTTATAGATATCCACATGCAAAACATATAGGCATACATAGATAAAATCCGAACCGATCGTTACGTTTCATCAAACGGGTCTCATGCCCAAATACCGTGAAACGTGCCATAACCGAAATATCATCAAAACCATTTATTGATTCCAACATGTGAACATATATAAAATGTAAACCAGAAAACATTTATTCAATTCCATTTTAGGGTCCCCGACCTGCAATCACATGTAGAAATCAACTGGGCCCCTGGCCCGATTCCACAAGTTAACTGGGCCCCTAGCCCGATCCACATGTTAACTGGGCCTTTGGCCCGATTTCATAGTTCAACTAGGCCCCCGGCCCGATTTTACTTTATTCAAGTTCGTAACCGTTTCATGAAATCATATTCAACCACATTTATGGAAATCGGTGAAAATCCAGAAAATCTCGATTTACGTGCAAATTCGTAATTCACCTCGAAATACGTGAAATCATTTTAAATTCACCGATATCCAAAGTAAATCATTTAATCATAATTATAACAATCATAAAACAGTTATGCATGCATCGAATTTATGAAACCAATGTCCACTCACAGACCGTTTAACCGAGCGCCTCGATTCGCGTGCCATAGGCCTTCCCGGGCAACACCACTATCACCGGGACTCCCAATCCTGTTCAAATCACATTAGAGGATCACTAACCTCATCATTAACATCCTAATCAAGTCCCGTAATTTTCCCGAATTTTTAAGTATTTTTAAACTGGATTTAAAACCTTCGGACATCCCGAACAATAACTAAACGTGATCCGATCGACACGAAACCAACGCTAAAATGTTCGTTACATTGAATAGGAAAAAAGTCAAGTTGAAAGTTTCCCAAAATTACCTCACACGCGCCCCCACGCGCCGGTTGAACTCCCTGCGCGTGAAACCCACGCGCCAGGTACTGTTCACCGTCGTTCAACCCGAACGACTGGTAAACGGGTCGCCGTGACCCGCGGGCCAACCCGACTGGTTCTCCGTCGATACTGGATCATTTTGGACGGGGTTTTCACCTGCAAGACCGTCTGAGTTCAACCAACAGTTCTGTGGAATCAAAAACCAAAAGTAACGTCACGAATCATACCTCTGAACTCAAACCCGAAGCTCAGAATTTCCGATCGTCCTTCCTCCCGATTCCGGCCGCCTCGAGCCCCAAATTCACGCCCACAAGATTCGTTTATGTTCATAGAACACCGTAGGATCAAATCCAACGTCCAATACCCATCCAAAACCCGATCACCATTTTTGGTTTCGAACCGGGTTACGGGCACCGCCGTCCCCGCCGTGCCCAGCTCACTTCGAGCTTCGAAAACCAGTCCCCTGTGTCTGTTTCTGACCCCAAGTCCCAAAGGAGTCGAGAAGGAGCTCAGAAACACAACGGATCGTCGATTTCCAAAAACCTGGGCATAACTTCCTCCTCGGGTTAACACGGCCGCCGTGGACCACCACGGCCACCGTGGACCACCGCGGTCGCCGCCGACGTCCTGCCGCCTCCCGCTGGTTCTCACAATCTCAGTGACCCACACATGTGCACAGAGGAGATGTGTGAAGGTTTTGGTGCACGGTTCGAATGGTTGTGCACTGGGTAAGCAAATATAATATGGGGAGGGAAATGATGAAGAAAAATGGATGGTCCAGATTCAATCTCACCAATGAGATTAAAGGTCCAGATTAAAAGATGCAATAAGTGGGAATTCTTTATATTTTTTTATTCCAATAATTTAATCAAAACCCACCAATCCAGATCTGAGTTCATAATTAAAGGTTAGTGGTCCACGTGTCCCACTCAGAATCCCAGACCAATCAGAAAATGCCACGTGTCCCCGCCTCGTAATGCGTGCATAACGAACCCAAACTTCCGTGACCCATAACTTCGTCGTCGAATCTCCGATTTCGGCGTGCCGCCTGTCGTTGGATTCGCATCGACGAAACCTACGTAACGGTCCTTGGCCCTCGGCCATTGGACATCCTGGTCAAAAAGTCAACATTTGCCCCTATTTCGTCCAAATTACGAAAACGCCCCTGAACTTCCGCACATCATAACTTTTACCACGAACGTCGGAATCGAACGTGCCACCTGTCTATGAACTCGTGACGTCCCGAACTACATCACGGTCATCGATCAAAGTCGATTTGACCATCCGAAATAAAAGTCAACGTTTTACCCACGCCTAGGGGCAAAACGGTCATTTTGCACAATTCGTCCGAAATCGCCCAACTAATCCCAGATTAGTAAATCATAATTAAATATTATTAAATCCCGATATTCGGGACGGGTCGTTACAAGGGGTGACAAATAGGGTGTTTTTAGGTTGGGTTCTATCACACCTCGCTGATTGCCCCCTAGTATTACCGGATCATCAGGAAGGGCACAGAGTGCTGTGGAAGGGGCTAGCTACTCTGTCAAGGAGGGCAGGGGGCACCAATAGCAGATGGCTTATCCATCAGGGAGGGTGCTGATCCAAGAGATGGTTGCTTCGCCGACAAGGGTGCTACCTTGGGACGAATCCCCGATGTGATCAATCTATGCAATATATCAACAATACAAAATTCAAAATAATTAATATAATTAAGTAATTAAAAATATAAACAAATAATTAAATAAAAAAACAAATAATTAAATAAATATACAAATAATTAATATAATTAATATAAATAAATAAACACTTAATTAATTCATTCATTAATATAATTAAATAAATAACTCCTTGTTTTTTAATTCCAATAATAATTAACTCCCTATTTTTTAATTTGAACATCAACATTCAAATAATCCAATAATGAATAATTCTAACCTATCCAATAATCCAAAAATTCTAGCTTTTAAATTCCAACATCAATATTAATCAAATCTAATAATCAATAATCCAACATAAACCAAATGATCCAATAAACCAATAATATCCAATAATTTCCAATAATCCAATAATCCAATAATATAAAAAATCATTCCAATTAACCACTAATATCCAACATAAAATTATATAATAAAAAATCAAACCAATAATAAAAAACCAATTCAATAAAGAAAAATCAATCTAATCTAGCAATAAAAAATCTATCTAATTATGAAAATAAAAAAATAATTAAAAATAAAAAATTGGAAAGATAGTGTGAAGGACTTACATTGAGAAAGAAATAGAGGAGATGGAAGAGCTCAACCCGTGAGTTTGGGTGGGTTTGGGATTCACGACCATCGTGCCCCGTGGGTATATATGGGAGAGGGAGAGAGAGAGAGAGAGAGAGAGAGAGAGAGAGAGAGAGAGAGAGAGAGAGAGAGAGAGAGAGAGAGAGAGAGAGAGAGAGAGAGAGAGAGAGAGAGAGAGAAAAAAGGAGAAGGGCTAGCTAGTGCGGATTTGGCGTTTTTGAGTTTGCAGAAAGGAGAGGCATATTTTTTGAAGAAGATGAAGAGGAAGAAGGAAAGGGAAAGGTCGCAACTGTGTATAATTGAGTATGAATGAACCATCGTGCAAGTTGGGTGGCAAGTTCAATTTTTTCACGAATCTTTTGGAGGACTTTTTGAATTTTAGCAAAATAAAGGTTTGCCCGACGAGCCTAGTAGTCTTCAAAGCAACTATTTTGGTTTGATTGATATGCAAACGAGTGGATTTGAATAATTTGAATGTTCATATCGTGATTAGACGTACCAAGGTCTCACCCGTCGAACAAAAAATGTTTTGTTACCGTCAATTTGTTACGCACTGTTACCTAATCTTGAAACTTCCAAATTCACTAAGTTTCCACGTAGATGATCTATGAGTGTGTCTTATAAATATGGATTGTTGGATCAATCCAAGTTTAAAAGAAAATAATTGAAAATCGTAAAACCACCTAATTCATTAACAATTAGAAACTTTTGAAGGAAACTTCAATAGTCATTTCAAATTTTTGGTTCGATTGATATGCAAATGAGTGAATTTGGAAAACCACACCTTTCAGTTCATGGTAGAACATGCGTAGACCTCACTCGTCGAAAATTGTGAGGTTTCACGGATTTAAAGTCGATCGATCAAGAAAAAATGTTTTGTTACTGTCGATTCGTTATGCACCGTTACTTAATTCTGGAACTTCCAAATTCGCTAATTTTTCACGTATATGATCTATGAGCATGGCTTATAAATATGGATGGTTGAATCAGTCAAACATTTAAAGAAAATTATTGAAAAACAGTGAGTAAAATCTAATTATTGAAACTATTAAAAGACCTTGCTCGACGAACGTTGAAATTTATCGGGCAAATTTTGACCCTTGCTCGACAGATGTGGACTTTCACATGGCAAACTCATTTATTTGGCCTCAACATGGCTATAATCTGTTGGGAAAATAAAGTAAAGTAAATAGTGTATATAGCTGGCACGTAAAGATATGTTTTTTACTTAGTGATATGAAAGCTAAATATACTAAAAACATTATATGACACTTAACAATATGAAAACATAATTTGTTACATATATAATTGAAGGATTTTCTAGATAACTATTAATCAGTGTTAGTTTAACTATCCTCCCAATCACACTCGTCATCCAAGCTATACATACTAATTGTTTCCTTAGCGTTACTTTTAATTAATTCTAAGGTATCAAGATAAATAAAAATGCCAACAATCGTAACTGGTGGGTTGAGGTCATCGGTTCGTACGACTTCCACATTTAGGGCGAGTATTGACGAATCCTCTTGGTTAAAAAAATGATCATCTTCTGTCTCCCCATCATTTTCATGGTGTTAGTAATTCAAGTCTAAGATATTTCTATGTTTCACCATCTCAGCTACTTTCAAACTAGCACCAGCTTTTGGATCATCCACATAGAATACTTGTTTCGTTGTACTAATCAGGATGTAGGGATCACTCTCAAACCGCCAGTTGTTTGTGTTGATAGAGGTGCATAAATAATCTTTAATGATCATGCTTGGGATACTTGGGTCCGTATTAAACTAATGACACTTGAACAAGATCACTACATTGCAGTTCTCATAAAACACCTTAATAACACATAACAATTTACCGTAAAACCCTGTATCAGCATTTGCTCCATCCTTAGGCACGAAGATCTCGTTGTTTTGAGTAGAAAATTTGTCAACTCGTTCTGTACATACGAACTTAACTCTGTTAATGTGGCAACCAGTGTATGTTTCTCCTCGAAATGGGCGAATGACAAGTTGCATTAATTGTTTTTTGAATATTGGTGAGTTGTCAGCCATCAACTATGTCATCTAATAAGAAAACATAAGAAGTTAGTTCATGTAACTTTAAAAAAAAATTATTATAACATTTAACTTACATGTGTGCAAAATCAATGTGGAAATATTTTTTTTGTCCATTTCCTCCTAATTAGAAGGATAATAGGACTTCATCCATGTTGAGAAATTTTTTTTTTGTCCATTTCCTCCTAATTGGACCATTGCCAAACGATCGTGCTGGTTGAGAAAATACCGATACGATCTCCAAACGTTGACCACCATCATAGCTGCGCATGGCTCCATTGAAAGAAGTATCAACATTTCAAAGGTGTTTTGCACAAATTCTAAGTGACTCTTTTGCAATGCATGCCTTTGCTATAGAACCTTCGAGACATGTCTTGTTGCAAACATACTACTTGTAGGTACCTAACACTCTACAAGGAAATACACAAAACAATTCACATATATACATTATATACATGAAATATACCATTAGTAGGAATGATTTATACCTTTCGATTGGGTATATCCAACGATAATAGACCTAACTAGCTAGCATTGCCTCGTCCAAAAGACGTAGTAGTAGGTGCTATATTACATCAAAGAATGTTGATGGATATATTTGCTCGTGCCAGCACATGATGTAGCCCATATCCTCTTTAATTGCTTTAAGGTCCACCTTTACTAGTAACTTGGCACATATTGTCTGGAAAAAGTGAGACAAATAAACTGTCGTCTCAAAAACTTTAGGCTCCAAGTAGGGCAGAATACCATTCGGAATGTGTTGTTGTAGTGAAACATGATAGTTATCACTTTTCATGCTAGACAGAGTGCCATTATCGGAATGTATTAATATATTATTTTATTTTATTTTTAATTTAAGGAATTTTTATAACATAATCTAGATCATTCATATTATAAATCACCATTCAAGATCGAACATCTCCGTTATAAAAATCAATAAAATTGGAGATCGTTCAATTATTCATGTATGCATATCAAATAAATCAATAATATTATTGTTAACAATTAAGATCCTCATATTTAATAATTGAGATCCTCATGATGAACATATTATCCATTTGGTTTATGAATATATATAATTAATTAAACCATCACCAAATTAGTTGATTTTTTTGCATAGATATATGATTCTCAAATTAAAAGAACGACTTGGTACATAGGAATGAAATTGTATAATTAATTAGGCTTTGGTTATTGCTTGTGATACAAGGACACCTTGTGGTGCATAAGTCAAGTACAATTTCGGTACGATTAGTCATCTAGCTGATATTATATAATTCATTATTAAAATATATATATCGATTTTTTTTTTAAAAAAAAACATCAAAATCAAAATATCAACGGATTTTAAATAATCAGGAGCTTTATATATAATTTAAGCACATTTTAAGGATTGAATCATGTGCTAAGTAATCATGTTACCATCTTCTTCCTCCTGATTTTTGTAGTAATATTGTTTTCCCATCCAACTTAAGGTGATAGTTGCATTATTACCATAACCATTCCTTTTTTTTTTCTTAAATTAAAAAGATATATATATATATATATATCTATTATTTCATTCATTGTAGTTGTTTGTGCCCAAAAGGTTGTCGTAACGGAATCCAGGGTCGTCATTCGGTGGCAATTTTTCGAAGGAACGAATATGTGGGTGCTTGGGGTGAGCGGGGATCTATTCGCTGTAGCTCGCTACAAAAGGAGGTACAGTATAGGCAACTAGGGCGAATGGGAGGAAGGCTAGAAGCCTTGGGCCATGGGGTCGTGGACATGCCCCTAGCTGGTTGGTCCTGCTAACTTGGCCTTCTAGCTGCCTTCAAGTAGGTGTGTCACTAGTAGAGACTACTACTAGACAGGATTAGTGATTTGTTTTGAATTGCGGCCCATAAACCATCGTTCGAAATCAAGTGAAAGTGAGGCAAGCAGGCATCTTGATTGCGCTGTTCTTTTCTATGCCTCTCGCGGGGACTTTAAATATTTTCTTTTGTGCCTAGTCCAAATTTAATGTTTGGCGTGTTCATGTTCGCGACATGCAATTCAGTTTCCCAGAGTTAGGAGAAGGGATTTGACAGATCGACGCTTCGAAGTCAGGCTGTCTGAATACTGAATCAGAACACAACGATGGTTTTACGGCTTAAGCTGCCTGTAGAACCATTGATTGGTATTTTCTAGTTATCGGAGCCAAGACTTGGAAGAGCCAATAAGTCAAAGAAAGGGTAAAAGGGATGTAAACACTTAGAACATAAATTAAGTAGTTGCACTGAAGGTGGAATTACATGTGTGTGAAGTAAATCATCACTAGAATAAGCCATGAGATGGCGTTGGTCAACAGAGAACATCAACAGATATGAACATCCGTTGGAAATCATACTAAGAGTGTTGGCAGAGAAATAAAAAGACATGATGATGTCGGGGATAAGTTTGTGAGGTTGTGAGGGTGTGGGAGTTTCAAGAGACTGATTAAAGGCAGACGTAGTGAGGATGATGATCTCCAGACAAGCAGAGGAAGCTTAGTCGGAAAATAGTGTGAATGTCGGGAAATATCCAGATGCGAGCTTGGGTTGCAAGTCAGATTGGATTGACGACCTTTGAGAGGGGTAGAGTGTCAGGACCCGTCCCAAATCCCCCGGGATTAACGTGGGACGTGGCTGCTCCCGTCTGACACGAAGTGTTAGACCAGGGATAATTCCAACCTCAGCACGAATGGGGCTTGCATAGTACGCCAGGATCCAGAGGAGGAGTGTGATGTCTCGGTCTCTACTACAGCCCGCATCCGCGTTCAACCTGAAGGGCATTCAAAACGTCAAAAGCTGTGAGTGGACAAAACTAATAATTTTATAAAAACACTTTCATAAAAAGAAAAATTTATGCCCTTTACTAAAAGTATGCATGCATTCGAAAACCATTTATCAAATCAGTCATCAAACCATTAGGGCCTTACCCAAAAGCCATACATCCGTAGGGACTCAACCCAAATCAATACACGTGGGTCTCAGCCCAAAATCATTCTCCGTAAAACATCATACATATACATATATATAATCCATCCTTGGCATCTCGGATGCCAAACTCGGGGCACACAGTCCCCTAGGGAACTCATCCCCGATATCTGTCACGATTTACATATATAAGTATGCATACTACTCGGGGTCTCACTCCGAGTCTATCCCCAGGATCTACGATGTCTGGGGGGATCTGTCCTATCCAGGATAACCGACGTCTGGAGGACTGTCTTTGGACCCAGTCTGAGGCTATCTCGTATCTCCCACTCTTGGAATGTGCTCCCTCTGGGGATCACTCATTTTGGGTAGTGGATCGTGACTCTCCACATCGACGTCTGGAGGAAACCAATCAACTCATACGGGAGGGTATATACATTTTCAAATAATTTCTTTCAAATCACAATTCAACTGCGTCTCAAGGCCGAATCCGCAACTGAGACTCAAGCTTGATACCACAATACAACGGGACTTCAAGTCTGATTTCACACTCAACGGTTAAGGCTAATGGTTGACTAATGGCAATGATGATGTAGTAATGATGATGTTGGGAGGGAATCATGGATCAGGTTTTAGGGCTTAAATCAGGGGATGGGTGACACTTGTCACTCATCCAGGTGTGCACAGTCAACGGTCACTATTCCTTATTTTAATATTATTTTAATCGAAGCCTCGGTTCGTTAATTTATTCCCGTGACCAAAACTTCGTCGTCGAATATCCGATTTCGGTATGCCGCCTATCATTGGATTCGTATCGACGAGACCTACGTAACGGTCCTTGGCTCTCGTCCATCGGACCTCCCAGTCAAAAAGTCAACATTTTGCCCCTATTACTCGAAATTACCAAAATGCCCCTAAACTTCCGAACGTCATAACTTCTTCCTTGAATGTCGGAATCGAACGTGCCACCTGTCTATGAACTCGTGACGTCCTGAACTACGTCACGGTCATCGGTCAAAGTCCATTTGACCGCCCGATCAAAAAGTCAACATTTTACCCACGACCAGGGGCAAAACGGTCATTTTGCACATTTTGTCTGATTTCGCCCTTCTAATCACTGATCAACCTCACTAATCAAGATTAGTCACTAATCTAATCCCAGAATTCAGGACGAGTCGTTACAACCTTCCCTCCTTAATTAATTTCGTCCTCGAAATTCCAACTGATTTAAACTCAAACGTTCTTCCCTCCTTAATTAGTTTCGTTCTCGATATTCTAATTGTCCTGATTCCAAAAACACCCCGTGGGAAGTAGAATCGACCTCGCAACACGTGTACGCCCGTACACCAACCAATCAACAAAACTTGTCTGCACCCAAACGTACCACTAGTACTCATAACGCATTGACTACATTCGACCCCGTCGAATAACTGAAACTACCTGTTTCGAATTGACACCACTTGTCCAATCTACCCTCTCATTGACGTAACAACTCGACGGTTCCTTTCTCACTCACCAGTCTATCCTGGTATCTACTCCCACTGGGAGTCACCTGACCTCTCTCAACCAACCACGTTGACACATCCCGACAATCTGTCACCACATGGCAGTTGTCAGTCGAAAACTGACACTAGAATCACTCGTGGCTACACAAGCCACCAACTTGCTTGACTTAAATATACACTTGCCGACATTTCACCCGACTCGTGTGTAATTAGACTGATCGGAAATACCATGACCCATTGCATAGTAATGTCCGATCCACGACTAATCCAATGGTATTGGAACCAATCCGACTACCAACACGCTCACCGACACACCTCGGGTATAACCCATCGACCAGACTACAACCACCTAGGTCATAGCCAAACACGTTCCAATAATGGAGTACATTTGCCCAATCCAGCATGAGACAAATCGAAACTCCACCCATCATCTAGTTCCAATTCCGAATCCGAATCCACAATTTCGTAAGAAATCCCGAATCCAAACCCAGACATCACATTTTTAATCCATTTCCAAATCTGAATCCGAAATCATTATTCCGTAAGCTAGCATTTGGAATAATCATTCCGCACCCAAATCCAGAAATCCATTTTCAAGTTCCAAAATCGAATCCAGAATCGTCACTTAGAAATTCGATTCCAAAACCCGAAATCTCGTTCACATCTACCAAGACACACCAAAACCGAACCTATCGGTTACCTGCTTAAACATTCGATTGACTTCATAGGGAAGCCAATCCAACCTCCACACGTCTAAGGTTGACAAAATTCGACCACGTCGGAAACCTACTCACCCAAGTAATATACTATACGGGATCCACTTCGAAAAGAAGTTTAATCCTGTCATTTACGACTCACATACCAAAGTAAGAGTGATAAACTCTCCCCCTATCTGGATCATCAAGATCACGACCCAGATTCGACACTGCATCCCTGACTATAAACATCACGATCTTGCTTCACCTAGGACCCACACCGTTAACTACTAAATTCCAAACCATAGGGTCATACACCCTCATCTAATTTGCATACAGTCACAACGTTCGACAACTAACTCCCACAACTAGACAGATCAGTCAACGACGAGACACACCGAGACAGTGGGTTCTAACTGATTACCTTGTATCGATCCTTGTCATCCACCTAGGAAAAACCAAGGATGATCCAACACAATGACGCCAATACTCATCCTACGTGGATGCAAACAAAACTCACTGCACTCATCACGCCAAGTAACCCGACATCGTCTGCTACCAAGCAGAAAATGAGAAATCTCGTTTACCTAATTTCGAACACGTAGCTCCTCCTGATGACCCCAAAACACACATGGGCCCACCAACCAATACACGCTCAATGTACTGGTAACTACAATCGACGTTTGCCAGGGCAGAAAACAAGAAGTCAACCCCAATGACTCCAGAATACCTATCACCAATGGTTTCCTCGTCTTTTCCAATTCCTGTCTTTTCCTTGTCCTTTCTGGAGATATTAGAAACACACAATCACACCAATCTCGGAGTTGCCAACAACTCCCCAAATCCACTAATTCTCATGACGTAGGGGATGTCATCCCAAGATTACTCAAGTCTCAATCATACCTTTTTATCCACTCATCACTTGTCATTTTACCACTGTCGGGACTGATCCCAACACATCACAATCTCAACTGGATCCCATCCAGTCCATCACTCAACCACTACCAAATCTCAAATACCGAACATATGTTCATCATGATGGAATCACGCCCCAACTCGTGGCTCATCGTCATCACAATCACCGACACTAGCACCAGCGCTAGTACCAGCACCAACACACTATCAACAACACTAGTATCAGCAGACAGGCATCCATACTAGCATCAACACAACAGTACCAACATACAAACATCCATACTTACACACCGTGTGCAAATATGACAACCCTGGATCTCCGCTCATACCGAGCGAAGATCCTGTACCTCTACTCGTACCCCACAACTATGGGTATCACTATTCTGACAATCCATATCAGGATAATGAACGTTCCTTGAGCGTCCCCCTGATTCTCAAGTACTGCAACCACACTAAATACCCTCGATAACCAGTCATCTCCACACGACTACCGACTAACAGTCATTGCTATCGAGATCAGCATCCACACATCACACTAATATCCGGTCTAACTCGGGATTCCATATTTTATCTCATACCGTACCCATGGATCGAATCTCATCGTTCCGACTAGACTCACTAGTGTCATCCGCATGGTCATCCATGACCTCAGCCACTCGTCGCAGCACAATTCTCATCCACTAGTCACAACTAAGGTTCACCTTTTTAATCCATCATATACTAGGATTCCACAATTACACGTTATGGTTCCACCGAACCCAACAGCTCTCAGTAATATAAAATCCACAACATGACCGACCCCGCGGTCTAGACATCGTATAGACGTCATGTAACAACCCGTCCCGAGAACCGGGGTTAGTAGACTAATTAAGGTGTGATTAGTGAGGTTAAGCATTGGTTAGGTGGTCCCGATAGGTCCTTGCGGGTAGAATGACGATTTTGCCCCTGGTCCGGGCAAAATAGTTGACTTTTAGTTTGGGTGGTCAATTGGGTATTGGCCAGTGACCAGGACGTAGTTGAGGATGTCACGAATCCGTAGACATGAGGTACGTTCGATTCCGACATCCGAGGAGGAAGTTGTGATGTTCGGAAGGTTGAGGGCATGACCGTAATTTGGGTAAAGTAGGGGGAATAGTTGACTTTTTGTATAGTCGGGTTTTGGTAGATTGACCTAGCATGGTTAGATAGTTCTTGTCGTCCTGAGTTCGATGACAGGCGGCACGTATTCATCGGACTTACGAGGCGAGAGTTACGGGTCTAGGAAGTTTTGGTAAAACCGTAAAAATGTGTAAACTGGAGGGTATTTTGGTCTTTCTGCACATTGGGATTTGTGCAGAAAGAAGGAAATGGACGGCTGGGATTTCACCAGGTGGGATAAGGAGTGGAGTGGATGGTGACACATGGCAGGGGGCTAGAGGATTCTGGGAGAATCCTGTGTGGTCTCAGCCCAAATAATTGGGGTGCACTCGTGTAACCCGTGCAGTTCTTCGATACACAGAGAAACAGAGTGAACTTGTGAGGAGAAGTTGGGGGAGTGATCGTGGCTGGTGTTGAGTTCTGGTGAGTGAGGGAGAGACAGGGAGGTCAGTGTGAGCTGGTGGTGGTGAATTGGAGCTGTGATCGTGCACGGCGACACGGCGGTGGTGCGGAGAAGTTTTGGGGAAACAGGGAGCCTGTGAGTTCGAGGTGGTGGCTACGCCGTGAGGTGAGGCAAACCAAGGCGAGGGAAGCCGTAGGAGACTGTAGGGAGGCCAACGACCACCGTGGTACGTGGCGGTGCGCACGGCGGAGCCGCAATCGAAGGGTAAGTTTTCTGCTCTGTTTTACCCGTGATTTTCATTTGGAAAGTCGTGAGTCTGGGCTTAGAGTCGAGAGGATTGAAGGTTAGGGTGATGTTCAGGGAGGTTCTAGGAATGGTTTGGGATGGTCGCCGTGACGGGGGCGTACACGGCGGAGCTCAGTCGAAGACGAGCATTCTGGTGCTCTGTTTGGCCGTGAACTTCGAACCCAAAGTCGTGGACTTTTGGGGTGAGTCGAAGGGTTAGGAGTGTTGGACTAGGTTCAGTGAGGTTGTGGGGTGAGTCTAGTATCGCCACCGTGACGGGAGGTGACCGGAGTAGAAGGATCGTGAAACAGGGGAAAAGTGGCCGTCTGGTTCGAGCTTGAATCGACGATGACGGGGCTGTGTCGAGGTTAGAGGAGTTGAGGGATGGATTCGTGGTGTCTGGACGAAGCTGCAGGAGAAGAGAAGGAAGGAAAAGGTGGCCGGACGGTGGAGAATGCCTCTCGCCGGTCCAGTTGCAGCGGCTGGTTCAGCACAGTGCACTCGAGGTTGGGGGTGACACTGTAGCTGGCGCGTGAGGGCCACGCGCAGCCACTTTGGGCGGCGCGTGGGGGCGCGTGCGGCGGCGATGGGGAAAACGATCAACATGACTTTTGGTCTAGGAGTTGTGGTGAGTTCAATGGAGTTGGTTTCGAGTCAATCGGATGTCGTTTGAGTGTAGTTCCGCGAGGGTGAAGGTTTAGGGTCCCGGGGTTCTAGGTCTTCGGTTCGGGGATTTTTGAGGAAATTTAGGAGAATGTTTGTAGACGTATTAGTGACGTATTTTGACGGCGCTTGACAGGATCGGGATTTCCCGAGGAAGCCGAGGAACGTGCTGGACGTTCGGGACGCGAGTAGGGCTCAGTACAGTGAGTGGACCCCTTCTTTAAACTTGAGCATGCATAACTGTTTTCTATCGTTGTTTTGCGGATTTAGTCATTATTGAATGTGTTTTGGTTGGTTTTACATTGTTGCACGTTTTTCGAGAAATACGGTATTTGACACGTTTTACGAGATATGTCGATTTCTGAGTAAAATGCCAGGGTTTTGGGATTTTAAAGGATAACTAGTTTGATTTCTTACAAAAGGATTTTTGAAATATGATTTGGGAATTAAATGAGCAGGAAAGTGGATTCCGGATTTGGGTTCGAAATGACGGTTCTGGATGCCGGAAAGGTATCGGACCAGTGATTTCGGATTCGGGTTTGGATGTAGATTGGTAATTGGATTTCAAATGGTTTTGGGATTGGATTTGCTGGATCTGGTTATTGGGTTTAAAGACCCGGATATCTGTGACGGGGGACCGGCCGGATTGGGTTTAAAGACCCGGATTGAGTTTAAAGACTCGGGAGTTTAAAGACTCGGATATATTGATTTTCCCCCGTAGGCCTTGAGTTTAAAGACTCAGATATGATTAAGGCCTGGATTGAGTTTAAAGACTCGGGAGTTTACAGACTCGGATAGGTCCAGCAGGTTTGATCGGAAAATGATGATTTCATGTTCATGGTTTATGATACGGTTTTATGATTCACATGCTGTGGTTTTTCTAACTGTTTTATAGTGTTTCTGTTTCTTATGATGCGGTTTATGGTAAAGCGATTTATAACTGTGTTCATACCTATTGATTGTGCATGTGGTTTTCAAAACGGAGGGTTAAAATCGGTTTTCTGATAACTGTTTAGAACCTTTCTTTTATTATGGTCCACTCACACTTTTGTTTTAACTTGCCCTCCAGGTTGTGGAGCGAGCGCGGGGTCTTGACGTCGAGGCAGTGTCCGAGGCATAGAAGTGACGTGAGGGATTCCAGAATAGTTTAAAGTTTTCCGTGTGCGTGTAGTTTATCAGTTTTTATTTTTCCTTGTATTTTCGTACTATGCAAAACGATAAGGTTGGGATATTTCGTTAATAAATCCTGCGTCTGACTGGGTTTGCGTGAGTTTTACTTGGGTATTGTGTCGGGGGGTCAGACGGGAGCGGGATTTACCTCGGGTTTTGGGGTGAAACCGGGGTGGGTCCTGACACGTCAAATCCAAACCTACCATCAACTCAATGTGGGTTCCACCACTAAGGTCATCGGCTAACTCCGATGTACCAATGTCCTTCATACTAGCAATCACCACTAGGGTTCACATTTTAGACCATTACTCAACTGAGGTTCCTCGAACCTAGCTGCACCTAGCAGCACAAAAATCCAATATCACATGACCGAACCGACGGTCCCACATTACCAGTTCATCACATACAACCCCACTTGGGTCGAATCACATTAACGCACGGCGTATCAGGCCAATCACACTCGATTTACTAGTCAAACCCAAAAACTATCTATCTGGTTGATAACGAACTGCAGTCCAAAGAGACATCACACCCTTGACCTGCGCGCGCAAGAAGAGCAATCCTGCTCTGATACCAAGTTGACAGGACCCATCCCAATCCCCCCGGGATTACTGTGGAATGTGCCCTGCTCCCGTCCAACAAGGGTTGTCAGACAAGGGATAACCAAGAGTCACTGCCCAAATGGGACTTCCAGAGTGCGCAAGGATCGATGGAGGAGGCGTGCAATGTCCTAGTCTCTGTTGCAGTCACATCCGTGATCAACCTGAAGGGCATTAAAACCAATAAAAGCTGTGAGTTGACGAAAATCATTAAGTTTAGTAAACACAGTTATAAGACATTTATGCCCTCCAAAAATCGTAACTCAAAATCATGTGTGGGAATTCAGCCCAAAACTGTGGAATACCACATTCAGACATACAAAACCATGTGGGCCACCGCCCAAGCCATAAACATAAATCCATAAATTCAAAACCATTTAGGGTCCCCGACCCGAAATACCATTTCAATAACCAATAATCCATTTTTACCACATAAACACAAATCCAACCGAAAAGCCATTTCATAGATTCATTAATCCATATTTACCACATTACCATCACCAGCATCCCAGATGCTTAGCGTCCCAGACGCTTGACGTCCCAGACGTCATATCTCACGATATAATAAGCGAAGCGTGCTGCCCGGGGTCTCTCCGGGTCAATATCTCTGACATCCCAGATGTCTGACGTCCCAGACTTCTAATCATAGCAATCCTACTCCTGAGTCACTATACGGTCCGGTAGCTCCGTACAATGACCCCTCGCAGGCAATGCACCGTGACTTCCCCAGTGTCCCAGACACCTGGAGGAGACCATCACATATCCTCGTATCAAGATGGTATATGGAAAACAGTTTTATCAAATCATTTCACAACATTTCAATGGGCCCTGCCCGAACTCTCCATAAAACATCACAATTCCATTTAGGGTCCCTGACCCGAAATCACATTTATTAAACACATAGTCCCAGACCCGAAATCACATTTATTAACATAGGGTCCCAGACCCAACATCACATTTATAACCCAACTGGGCCTCATGCCCGATTTTATAACCCGCTGGGCCCACAGCCCGATTTTATAAACCACTGGACCCACGGTCCTGATTCGTAATTCAACTGGGCCCCTCGCCCGATAATATAACTCAAATGGGTCTCAGCCCGGTTTCATAACAACTCGGCCCTTGGCCCGATTTCATAAGCAATTGGGCCCCCGACCCGATTTCATTAACACAAATGGACTCCAAGTTCGAGGTTTCCAAAATAATTGGGCCTCAAGCCCGAGTTCATCTCTCCAATTTTAAAACCATTTCATCATATTATATCCAAGTCATAAGTATGGAAAATCCGTATAAAATCGGAAAAATCTCGATTTACGTGCAATCACGTAAATCACATCGAAATACGTGAAACCGTGTAATTTACCAATATCCAAATCAACATTATACAATCACAATCATAAATCCATATAAAACAGTTAAGCATGCATAGAATTTATAAAACCAAAGTCCACTCACAGACCGTTTAACGATCGCCTCGATACGCGTGCCATAGACCTTCCCGGGCCACACCGCTATCACCGGGACTCCCAATCCTGTCCAAATCACATAGAGGGTCACTAACCTCTTCATTAACATCCTATTAAAGTCCCGTAATTTTCCCGAATTTTTAACTATTTTTAAATTCAATTTAAAATCTTCAGACGTCCCGAACAATATCGAAACGGTGTCCGATCGACACGAAACTAATCCCAAAATGTTCGTTACATTAAATAGGACAGAAATCATGTTGACCTCACCTCGAGATTCATGCCCACGCGCCGTCACATGCCGCCGTGAGTAGCTGCGTGTGAAACCCACGTGCCTGCTACAGTGTCATCGTCTCAACCCGTTTAACTGTAAAACGGATCCTGCAACCCGCGAACAGACCCGATCAGTTCTCTGTCAATTCAGCCCTAAATACTTCAATTGATCATTCAGTTAACTTCGTTTTGAGTCCAATTAGAGATCTGTAAATTCAATTTTACCAAAACTCACCTTAAACCCATCGATTCAACGATGAACATCGAAGAACACCCGATACTGTTCATCCCTCGAAACGCGCCAATTCCTTCTGATTTCTTTCAATTGATGCACCCAGAAGCATCACCGGACCATGAGAAACAGTTTCCCTTCATCAATTTCATCGCTTGATCATCCCACGATCACGACTCAACCTTCAAATTTGTTCACGGTCATCAAGTCCGTTCAGAGCCAAAAAGCCACCAAATTGCTTCGTTCTTTCGTTGATTATGATCGTAGGAATCCCAGAAGGCTGAAAGTGAGCTCCATTTTGATCCTCAGAGCCCAACACTCGACATTTGAATTTTCCCTCTCAAACTCTAAAATTTCGATTTTGGTTCCAGCCCCCCTCACTCTGTCCCTTGTGTTTCTCTCAGTTAAATCAGTCTTCTTAGTCTCTCAATTCCCTCAATTTTGTCGTGGGAAGGCAGCCAATTCTCCCAGCCCTCACACTTAGTTGCTCACGGTTTGAAAGACACAGAGAAGGAATAATGGTGGGGATTAATTAAGGCTAATGGTTGATTAATGGTTAAGATGATGTAGTAATGATGATGTTGGGAGGGAAACATGGATCAGGTTTTGGGGCTTAAATCAGGGGATGGGTGACACTTGTCACTCATCCAAGTGTGCACAGGCAACGGTCACTATTCCTTATTTTAATATTATTTTAATCGAAGCCTCGGTTCGTTAATTCGTTCCCGTGACCAAAACTTCGTCGTCGAATCTCCGATTTCGGCATGCCGTCTGTCATTGGATTCGTATCGACGAGACCTAACGGTCCTTTTCCCTCATCCATCGGACCTCCCGGTCAAAAAGTCAACATTTTTCCCCTATTACTCGAAATTACCAAAATGCCCCTAAACTTCCGAACGTCATAACTTCTTCCTCGAATGTCGGAATCGAACGTGCCACCTGTCTATGAACTCGTGACGTCCTGAACTACGTCACGGTCATCGGTCAAAGTCCATTTGACCGCCCAATCAAAAAGTCAACATTTTGCCCACGACTAGGGGCAAAACGGTCATTTTGCACATTTTGTCCGATTTCGCCCTTCTAATCACTGATCAACCTCACTAATCAAGATTAGTCACTAATCTAATTCCGGAATTCGGGACGGGTCGTTACAGCGCGTGTGGTCCACGCACCCTGCACAGTGCCTTCGTCTTCCTCACGACAGCCAGTCTGAACCTGTCCGCCTGCAACGCCGGTCCGACCGAACTGTTCCTTTCTCATTTTTGGTCTGATTTTATCCCTTCCAATTCCTATAGTTTCCTCTCCTAAATTCCTACCTATCTATGTCCTAAGGTCCCTAAAAACGTATTTGGAGGTTCGATTTGGGTTAACTTGGCCGGAAAAATATTTCGGTAAGCAGCCACCGAAAATCTCTCGGCCGCCGTTCCGGGCTGCTCAGCCGTCCTCCGTCGCTCAAAACCATTTCCTAATCATCCTACCAACCCCCTGAACACAACCTAAACAATAGATACCTTCCCTAACGTCCAAACCATGAAATTAAAATTTCAAAATAAAAAGGGGTTCGGTTTTCACCTGTTTCCCGCGGTTCCTCCGCCGTCCACGGCGGCTAGTCGTCCTGCCACCACCATCACGTCCTCAACCTCACTCCCTTGGCCTCAACTGAATCAAATGGGAAAGGGTTTGGGTCTTGGTTTCGCTGGGTTTGGATGGTCGATCGAATGAAATAGAGCGGGGTGGGTGCATATATCTATGTAAGGGAAGCCATGGATGGGTGGCACTTGTCACTCATCCATTGGGCCTGGGGAAATATCTGGATCCCACTCAAGACAAAAGTCCACTTTTTCCTCGTAAAACGTGTTGTCATAAATAGTACTTGAAATCTTCCGTGAACCGTAACTTTTTCGTCGAACGTCTGATTTCGACGTGTCGTCTATCTACGGATTTGTAACGACCTGATCTACGTCACGGTCATCTGCCCTCGTCCATCAAACCTCCCGAGTCAAAATTCATCTGCCCTAAACGTTCGTTAATCCTCAGCTAATCCCCAATTAGCCTTGCTAATGCGTCATTAATTCTTAATTAATCTCGATAATTCGGGACGGATCGTTACATAGAGAGAGAGAGAAGAAATGAGTCCAGGACTGGGTCGATGATATAGGTTTTACCAAGAAAGCTAGCTTTTGAGTAACAAAGGAAAATTTTGAGGGTTTTGAAGTTGTTGTAATTGATTGAGTTTGATCAATTGTATTTTTCTGAGTTGAGTTGGTTGTCCTTTGAGAAGAGGTCATCTTCTCCTTTTATAGGTGGTCTAGGGTGGTGGATGGTCGACACATATATTCTTGCGTGCATTTCAATTGCAACGACTTTTGTCACTTGTTCCATTGTCCCTTCTGACAGTTTTCGGCGCTATTAGAGTTGTTAGTGAGTCATTGCTCACGTTTCCCTATGATCCAGCTGTGGATATTGGCTGGGTTTGGGCCTTAAGTCGGATGGAGTCTTTAATCTCTTAAAAACTTCTCAGAGGCCCTCAGTGGTATTTTTCAGGTGTGAACACTAGTAGCTTATAGATTTAGATATCTACCATGGGAAAGGAGAGAAAAAAAATTCTGATGGGACATATTTTATGTACATTATCTGAAAATGAACATAAGGGATCATGGATTGAATGGTTGAGTTTTACGTTAGGGAAAAAAAAGAAGATCACGCTCTGGTATATTTCTTTAAAAAATCTATATAGTTTTTTATTGATGGAATTTTAGTTGGGTCTTCAGATGAAAGGCCCAATGAAGAATATGGGCCATATTCACGAATTAAAGAAAGGGTTTGTGGCTACTGATTGAGCCCATAAACGGCTGTCCAATTACTTGTGATACAGAAACAGGCGCCATTTCTTGGTTTAGTTACATCGTCCTACTCCTTATCCTAATCCACCGTTACCACTTAGGAAACAGGTCCGCTGTCCCAGTTTTTTATGTCCTCTCCCATGTTTCATGCATAAAATTTCGGGTGATTTAATTAAATTGAAAGAAGAAGATTATCTATAAAATTAGCCAAGTTTGAGCAAAGCTAGATTCTAATAGCGAGGAAATAATACTTCATCTTGATTGCCATATCAGATAGTATAATTGTGATAAATTAAATGTGTTTAAATATTATTTCTTTTTTAAAACTTGATCGGATTTTGGTTCAAAATTGAGGGTTGTGATTATGGCGGAGATAAATGCTTCAAATGATGTTCTTCCTTTTATTATCCTCTTTCACATTGTGATGGTAATTATGGGAATCGGAAAACGATCGATGGATGTATCCATCGGGTGAGGATCTGCTGTCCTATTTTAGTGTCCCATTCCATGTCCCATTACCAATTTTTTTTTTTTTTTGACTGTGATGGGACATGGAATGGGATAGCCGATCCAATCCCGTATCCATCTAATGTATCAAAATTTTCTTTTATGCAACTTGTGAAAGATTCTAAGGTCGACTAGAATGAAAAGTAAGAATAAAGAAAGTTTGTTATTCTATTTCCATGTGAAAGCTTTCGAGATAAGAGTTTATGTGAAGTAATATATTCTATGTTGTGAAGGAAAATCGGAAGACTAGAATGTAGAGAGAATATGGAGAGGCAAGGACAAGAAAATAATACGTTTGATTATTGTGGGATTATGATTAGGGTTTACAAGGATTAATTATTCTTTATATAGGGAGGGATAATTAATGAATACAAAAGACAAAACTACCCCTAGCACCTATTACATAAATAGACATCACCAAATCAACTATTTACAACACTCCCTCTTGGATATTTCATGTAATGGTACCGCTTGTGTCAGGACCCACTCCTAATCCCCTGGGATTAAGGGCTAAATCCTGATCCCGTCTAACTTACGCATGACACGAAGGCGAAACTGACGTCCAACCTTCATGTGACACGTAAGTCGGACAAGGGATTCTAGATCTGACCGTCCAAAAACTTCCGAACTTCCCAGAGTGCTTAAAGTCTACTGTGGATCGTACGTGTGATGTCTCCGTCTCTCTCGACAAACAGCCCGCGCCGCAACAACCTGAAGGATATCGAAAACACGAAAAGACTGTGAGTGGACAAAAATAAAGTATAATTTAGAAAACAGTTCAATAAAACAATTACATTTATACCCTCCATGGAAAACCAATGCATGCCTATCAAGTCAAGTCATGAAATCACTCATATCAAAAACCATCATTGAAAAACCATTTGAAAACCCGTATCAAAATTTTATTCAAATCCAGGCCTCAGCCTCAAACCAATCTCAAATCCATCTCAAATCCGGGAACTCAGTCCCAAAACTCGTCAAATCCGCTTCATCCGGGCCATTGCCCAAAACCTTCCGAAAATCAATGAAAAACATCAATCATACAAGTTTACTGGATCTCAAGTGCGCCCGAGTCTTTAAACTCAAAACACAATGCTCAATTAGCCAGGCCTTCCCGGGATATCCGAGTCTTTAAACTCAAAACACAATCACAGGCCTCGGGGGGGTATCATATCCGAGTCTTTAAACTCAAAACCTTACCGAGTCTTTAAACTCAAAACATCAATCCAGGGCCCTCCCCCCGTCAATCATCCGAGTCTTTAAACTCAAAACCGGATCCAGTGGGTTTTCTCTTTTTCCGGGTCTTTAAACCCAAAACCATTTTTCAATCAACCATGAAAACCACAGAAAATCCATCTCCGGATTCGCAACAATGATTCCGTAAGCCGGCATCCGGAACCACTGTCCCGAACCCAAATCCAGACTTCCTTTCCAAACCTCGAAAACCAAAGCCGAAACATCATTTCCGAAATCACAAGAACAGGGCTCCCAGCCCGAAATCACTTTCCCGAAATCCATTTCAAAACCTTGAAATCAAAACATATTTCAAAACCCAAAGTCAAATCATTAAAACCATCGTCAAATCATAAGAGAAAACGAAACCTCGTAAAACTTGAATTTCCGTTATTTCCTCAAAAAACGTGCAAAAACCATAATCCATCACAATCATAAATCAAATCATAGAATCAAGTATAGAAAACATATAAAAACATATATGCATGCATTAAGAGTTAGAAAGCAAAGTCCACTCACAGACCATTTCGGCGTCGCCTCGATACGCGTGCACTTACGCCGTCCCCGTTCCGCTATCCTCGGCTTTCCCGAACCTGTCCAAAGCCCATAACGAGGTTACTAACTACTTCACAACAGTCCTACTAAAGTCCCATAATTTTCCCGTATCCTAAACGTAACGAAACGGAACCCTAAACCTTCAACCTCTTAGAACTAACACGAGAAGTCGTCCGATTGTCCCGAAACCTATCCCAAAAGACTCGTTACAACGATTAGACCAAAAACCTAGTTGAACACTTCCCCAGAAAACGCCCCACGCACCCCCACGCGCCGCCCAAAGTGGCTACGAGTGGGCCTCACGCGCCTGCACAGTAACCACTGTTCATCGTCTTCCTCAGCTGTTCGACCGATCTGAACCGGCGAGGGCAGTTCTTCGCCATTCCTCCACCAATTTCCTTCCTTTTTCCACCAAAATCTTCGTCCTCATCCTAGCAACTAAGTCCAATCCTAACAACTAAACATTACGGCCTAAATCTCATCTCCCAAACTCGAATTTAAACTCAGACAAAAGCCCTGTTTCTGCTTCCGGCCACCCGTGTTTCCCCCTGTCACGGCTTCACAACCCTAAGGTTCCTAGGGACCTACTAAGCTTAATAGGACTCACAGAACCCTTCAATTCAGCCTCAAACTCCACGACTTTAACTTTGAAATTAAACGGAAAACAGGGGATAAGGAAACCTTACCGTCGTTCTAGTCTCCTCAGTGCTCGCCGCTGCATTCCCTTCGGTCCACTCGACTCCTCAGCTCCTCCTCCGTCCTCTGAACACCACCAACAGCCACGATTGATCAAAACACGGCAGCACCACCACCAAACTCCCTCTCTGTTTCTCTGATCTGCACCTCACTTCACACACAGTCACTCCCAAATCCTCACAACCACGATTACACACTCTCAGCCTTCCTCTGATCACACCCACACACTCCCAGACTCGATTGATTTGATCAGTTGTCCTCTCAGCCTTACACGGTGGTTTTCTGTTTTCACTGTCTTCCCCCCATTCCCAACTGTTTCCTCTCCCAACCTTTACCCAGAAACACTCACCACTCTCTCAATTAGTCTCTAAACACGCCACAAAGATCACACACACGACTCAGACCTGGGGGGAAATGGTCGATTCTCTCACGGTCAGTCTCTCTGTTTTCTTAATCGATCAACATAACCCATTTAAACGTGCAACCGTGTAGACTAGAACCCACTGGAATCCAGCCAGGTGCCAAACACCTGGTGGTCCCAAGCCCAAACTATCCAATAAAACATGTACACTTGTCCTTATCAGATTGCACAATTCCCAATGTGCCAAAAAGACCAAAATGCCCCTCTTGTTCAATTTTACGGTTTTACCCCTCACATTCTAGACCCGTATCTCGCTCGTCCGACGTCCGATGAAGGAATGCCGCCTGTCGTTGAACTTAGGACGACGAGATCTACCTAACGGTCCTCGGTCTACATGTAAAAACTTTGTCGTGCGAAAAGTCAATTATTGCCCATCTTTTAACCAAATTACGGTAATACCCTCAACCTTACGAACATCATAACTTCCTCCTCAGATGTCGGAATCAAGCGTGCCACCTGTCTATGAACTCATGACGTCCCAAACCACGTCACAGTCATCGGCCAATGCCCAATTGACCGTTCGAACTAAAAATCAACAATTTGCCCAAACTAGGGGCAAAATCGTCATTCTGCGCCCAAAGTCCAACAGTAACCAACTAACCACCAATTAAGCTCACTAATCCGTCACTAAACACTTTACTAATCCTGACTTCCGAGATGAGTCGTTACAGCTTGGCTGCGTACTTATATGTTGCCTCGTTAAAACCTTGTCAGGTAACAAAAATCCTATGGGACAAAAATAACCCTGGTCAAAGGAAAAAGTGTGCAACATGCGTATAGGTGACCACCTCGGAATCTTCTGAGGTAGCTGATGTCGTCTCTTCTGGAATACGGGTAGATAATCTGCCTTTGAGATAAAATGCATTAGTGTTGCTCCACCAAAACCTTACCTGGTAAACCCAGTGGGAAAAACCCGTGGTTGAAGGGAAAAGATGTGCAAATGCATATGAGTCAAATCATGGCATCTTCAGGATGCATTGTTAGCAGGGTGATCATACCAAAATGTGCCTCATTAAAACCTAGCCAGGTAACAAACCCCAATGAGACAAAATAACCCTGATCGTAGGACAAAAGAGTACACGATGATCATATGAATATACTTCGGGATACTCAGTATACTTCTGGATACTTGGTATACTTCAGGATACTCCCCCTGATATTGACGTCCCCTAAAAACTATAGATTAGGTAGATCAGCCAGTCTACGTAAACCAATGCCTCGTACATGCTGCTGGAATGTGGCCTTTGGTAATGACTTGGTGAACAAGTCTGCATGGTTATCTTGAGATCGTATTGGCTTGATCTCAATCTTCCGTTGTTCTTGCTGTTGCTAGTTAAAGAAGAGCTTCGGTGCAATATGCTTGGTGTTGTCTCCCTTAATGAAACCGGTCTTCATTTGCTCTGTGCATGCAGCATTATCTTCGTAGATAACTGTCGGTTCATTATGAGTGGAATTCAGTCCACATGTACTTCGAATATGCCTAGTAATAGCTCTGAACCATATGAATTCACCAACTGTTTCGTACAGGGCTAAAATCTCTGCATGATTTGAAGATGTAGCAACAAGGGTCTGTTTTGTAGACTTCCAAGATATTGATGTGTTCCCAATGGTAAAGACATAACCGGATTGGGAACGTGCCTTGTGTGGGTCTGATAGGTAACCTGCATGAGCATACCCAATGAGGCGTCCATCATTTCGAGGACCAAGGGGGTTTGATTCATTCCTCGATGCATAGGGATAGAATAAGCATATATCCGTTGTACCTCTAAGGTATCAGAAGATGTCTTTTATGCCATTCTAGTGGCGGCGTGTTGGCGCAGAACTAAATCTAGCTAACAAGTTCACAGCGAATGAAATGTCTGGTCTAGTGCATTGATCCAAGTGCAACAGTGTGCCTACTGCACTTAGATATGACACTTCTGGTGTCAATATCTCATCGTTGTCATCTGCTGGACGAAACGAGTCCTTTTTAGGATCTAGACTTCGGACGATCATGGGCGTGCTTGAAGGTTTTGCTTTATCCTCATTAAAGCGTCTCAACATCTTCTGGATGTAATTCGATTGATGGACCAAAATTCCATCTGTACAGTGCTCGAGTTCTAGGCCGAGACAGAAGTGTGTTCTCCCAAGATCCTTCATTTCAAATTCTAACTTCAGGTGCTTAGCGGTTTCTTGGATCTCTTCAGGAGTACCAATCATATTCATGTCATCGACATAAACTGCCACTATAGCGAACCCGGAACTTATCTTCTTAATAAACACGCATGGGCATAATTCATTACTCACATATCCCAATCTAATCAAATATTCACTTAGACGGTTATACCACATCCGTCCGGATTGTTTCAATCCGTAAAGTGAACGCCTCAAACGAATGGAGAGCGTGTTCCGTGGTCTAGAACTATTTGAATCGGATAGCTTAAGTCCTTCAGGAACTTTCATATATATATATCTCTGTATCTAGATCCCCATAGAGATAAGATGTGACCACATCCAAAAGGTGCATACTCAGTTTTTCCGAAACTACCAAACTGATAAGGTAGCAGAACGTTATAATGTCCATTACGGGAGAGTACGTCTCCTCGTAATCAATCCCAGGGCATTGAGAAAATCATTTCGCCGCTAAAAGAGCTTTGTATCTCACAATCTCGTTTTTCTCATTACGCTTCCTTACAAATACTCATTTAAACCTACAGGTTTAACATGGGGAGGTGTGTGAGCTACAGGTCCAAACACCTTTCTTTTTGTCAAGGAATCAAGTTCGACCTGGATTGCTTCTTTCCATTTTGGCCAGTCTTCTCTACGTTGGCATTCATCAACGGAGCGAGATTCGATATCATCACTAGTTATTATTTCAGTAGCTACTGCGAATACAAATATATCATCGATGATAATATCATTCTGATTCCATATCTCATTCAAGCATGCATAGTTTACCGAGATCTCTCTATTCTCGGGAATGGGTTCAGACGTTGAGGCGTCCCCCAACGTCGTCTCTTCTAAGACAGACCCATAATTCGGAATTATCTCATGAGATGGATCAGATGATATAGTGATATCCAAGGGATTCAATTGTGCAGGGACATATGACTGGTTAGCCGCCATGGTCGTACTTTGTCCATCTGGGACAACCCGTCCATCTGGGACGGCGCGTCCTACGGGGACGTCTATCCTTGCAGGCACGTTTGCAGCAGGTATATGTGATCTCGTCACTTTAGCTAGATCAGAGAAAGCATTTGGCATATTATTAGCTACACTTTGTAGATCTAGAATTCTCCGCACTTCATTCTCACTTTGTGCGGTCCGGGGATCAAGATGAGACATAGTGGAGACAGTCCACGTCAATTCACGTCATTCTTGAGGAACGTTAGCGTTCTTATCTCCCCCTAACGGCGGGAAGACTGTGCCATCGAAGTGACAATCCGCAAAATGAGCGGTAAAGAGATCGCCTGTCAAGGGCTCTAAATAATGTATAATGGAGGGGGATTCATAGCCTACATAAATGGCGGCACAATTGGGTTGGGGGCACAATTGGCACGTAAATGGCGCACCCAAACACGCGTAAGTGCGAAACATCAGGTTCGTACCCAGTTACCAGCTGTAACACGGAATAGGGTTGGGTGGCAGTGAGCCTCAACCGGATCAACATAACTGCATGCAAAATTGCATAGCCCCACGCAGAAATTGGTAGCTTGGTGCGCATAACCAAAGTCCGTGCAATCATTTGTAAACGTTTAATGAATGCTTCTGCGAGACCATTCTGGGTGTGAACATGTGCAACTGGATGTTCAATTTCAATCCCAAGGGACATGCAATAATCATCGAAAGATTTCGATGTAAACTCACCGGCATTATCAAGTCTAATGGACTTTATGAGATAATATGAATGGTGGGCCCGTAATTTAATGATTTGGGCAAGGAGTTTAGCAAACGCAGCATTGCGTGTGGACAATAGGGTCACGTGTGACCACCTCGTCGATGCATCAACCAAAACCATGAAATATTTAAATGGTCCACATGGTGGTTGGATGGGTCCACAAATATCCCCTTGTATTCTGTACAAGAAAGGGACAGAGTCTTTATCGATCTTTGCATATGATGGTCTAGTGTTCAATTTTTCCATTGAGCAAGCTTGGCATAGTGTGTCACTAAACACTAGGTCCTTATTTGTAAGGGGATGCCCGTGTGATGTATTGAGGATACGGCGCATCATACCTTGACCGGGGTGTCCCAATCGGTCATGCCATAATAAGTAGTTGCTGGGGTTAGGTAGCTTCTGGATAGCTATGTGATTTACCTCAATGGTCCTAATAGTGGTCATGTAGAGTCCACTCCTGAGGCATTTCAATTTCTCCAATGTACGCTTCCGGTCATACAAGTTGGATGTTATGCAAAGATATTCCACATTCTTTTCTGTTGTGGTTTCAACATGATAATAATTAGCTCGAATATCTTTAAAACTTAATAACGTTCTGCTGAAACGTGGGGAGTATAAGGCTTCATCAATGGTAAATACGGTACCATTGGAAAACATAAATTGGGCGCTTCCGGAGCCTTCAATCAAGTTTGATTTTCCAGAAATAGTTATGACAGGGGTGTGGTTAGGTATTAAGTTTGTGAAAAATATCCTATCACGGAGGATAGTGTGCGTAGTAGCACTGTCGGCTAGACAACAAACTTCACCATGTGACATGCCTAACCATCAATATAACTAAAGTAATCAACAATCACATGTATTAAAAAATGAATAAATAGATTGAATAATATTCGAGCAAATAACAAAATAAATCCAAAATACATATGAATCACCAAACAATATCCAGAAATAGTAATGAAAGAAATAAAAAAAACAATATGCATAAATTAAAAAAAAACGGCACAAATGCCGATCATATACATGGGTATGTAAATAACTCAATCCTCATTATGTCCAGCTACAGTCTGGAAATCAGCAATGGCAATGGTGGTATCAGCGGGGACTGGTCCTGCAGCAAAATTAGCCTCTAGCACCTATTACATAAATAGACATCACCAAATCAACTATTTACAACAAGTTTGTTATTCTATCTCCATGTGAAAGCTTTCGAGATAAGAGTTTATGTGAAGTAATATATTCTAAGCAAAAACAAAAAAAAAAATGCTACAACATCCATCCATACCACCGGAGTTTATGTGAAGTAGTAAATAAGCGTTTGAACTCCAAATTGCTGCATTTCTCTTATCCTCCATACGGGGAAAGTAGCACCTTCACCAAACCGGTTGCATGGCCCAAGCATAGTACACGATGTAGGGATTGTGTCCTACGGAAACAATACGATTTGGCGCGCAAAGGATGAGTTTGTTCACAAACTTTCTAATGAGAATTAAGCTCATCCAGTGGCACTCACATGGACCATCGCCAACCTTCATATATGCATGAAGCATTGGTTTGACATTAACTTGAGTTTCTGCCACAAAATGTGGTAAAGATAAGGATCTAATCCATCCCAACATTAAAGTTAGTTAACAGTGTGATCCAAAGAGAAAATAAGAATGAAAAAGAATAAGAAGCAAATGGCAATCTCTCTTTAATTGATGCAGCAGTAGCGTCTGTTTCTTGAAAACTAGTTTCATTATATTGTCAAATAAAGGCAGCATTCAAATCTTTAGTGAGAAACTATGATTTAGCCACAATTGCAAGAGCGGAGCTCTACCAACTGAACCACTTCTACGTATAGCCCTTAATGCCTCATCAAACTATGATTTATATGTATATGTCTAGTGGTTAGCTTTGCTGCTATTTTTATTTCCTGTTTCATGCAACCACACACAGAGACCGGCCTCTTCCATTAACAACCCCCTTTTTTGGGATGTGAGAGTCCATTTGAAAGGTCATGCTTATATGTATATGTCATGTCATCACGTAGACAGAAATAGCTGATTGTAATGCTACAATCAGGAAATAAGATGTATTTCCCATTCGATGTTTATTCCTTTCTAGTGATGCTTTGCCTTACCTACCCTCCTACGGGTAGTCGCTTATGGGTGTGATGAAGATGAATGAAGTCCTCATTGTGCTTGATAAAGTGTGCTTTTTCATGGTTTTGGGATTCTTTATGTCGGGTAGTCATTTCACTTGTTCCGATGAGGCATCCAAAAGCACTAACCATAGTTTTTTTTCATTTGCCTATTGCCTTGGAGTTGGGATTAAAAGTTATTTTGGGTAGGAAGATTGATCAGCTGGGTGGTTCTGCTGCTTGTACATGAAGCGCGAAAGACCAAATGGTGGTACGTGGAATTGTAATGTGTTAGCAATTAATTTGTTGCGGTTTGGATGGAACAGAGTATTTAGTTGTTTTAGGGCAACAGTTTGAAGGCAGTGCATTCTTTTGCGGTAGGGTTAATGAGATTCAAGCCCATCATTATGCACATCAGTTTTAGATGAACTTTAAGACTGTACGTTCTTTTTTCTTGCTGAATGTAGGGATGGGAGGTAGCTGTTGCTTTGGGTTTTGTGTATGTAATTTGATACGGTCTGTCTATTTTTCTGCGTCCGTTAGTTTCTTCCATCAGTTACATATATTGTCGCTTCTCCAGTTCTCTGCAGTACTTTTAATGTTGGAGTGAACTTTCAGCGGTTTGATGCTTCACTATGTTTGTAGTGTGTGTTAGTGGTTTTTGTGATTTGGTTATTGGAACTATCTATTTGATTTCAGTGAACTCTCAGTGGTTTCTATTTAATTTCATCAGATTCGACTTCAGATTTCAGATTTAGATTTTATATAGATACTAAATATGATCCATTTGATGATGACGTAATATTAATGACAACGATGAAGATGATTAAACTAGCTTGCACAAACGTCCTCATTATTTTGTTATAATTTCATAGGATTGAACTTAAATTTGGAATTATGAACTAGTATTAGGACCAAAAGAGAAACTAATGTCGTGTTCAGTAACGAATGAGTAGAGTTTGGGTATATTCTTAAAAATTGAGAATAGGCATATAGATAGGTATAATACACGTTTATACCCATATTGAGTAAGAATTTACCCTACCCTTAATTTTACCTATTTTTCCAGTCCACCCTATACCCATCTCAGGACTTTTGGACCAGTGACACAATATTATTCAGCAATAGGCAAAATAACTATTGTTATGGTTAACCACAATTACTGTAATCATTAGGTAAATGATTATAGCTAATTATGGTTAATAACTATTTAGTTAAATAACCAATGAGTATAAATAACGGCGGTTATAGTCTTAAACGATTATGGCCCCAAAAGTAGTTTTTCCCATCCTTATTATGTATTGTTATTTCCCTATTATCATTTAGGTTATTTACTTGCATTATCCAAGATTATACATGTACATTTATTATGAGAGAAGTCTCTCCTTTTAAGTTGTACTAGCCTGCGCACCATTTTTCATTACCCGAGATTACGTTATTTTCTATTTACAAATCTTAAGTATATAAATGACAAAATCATATGATAAACTTAGATAATGTACAAACTATATTTACATCACAAGTATGCCTAGCTAGAGAGATTTTCAATTTTCCTTTACATAAAAAAAATGCCTACATCAAAAATGAAAATTCAAAATCTCTCTAGCTAGACATATTTGTTATGTAAATTTAGTTTGTACATTATCCAATTTTATCATATGATTTTGTCATTTTTATATTTGAGAATTGCAAATATGAAATAACATAATCTCAGGTAACGAAAGATGAACACAAATATTTGATAACATCGATAATAAGGAAGTAGAAAAAAACCAACCAGTCTGTCAATATTGAATATAGATGGAGGGATTGCTGCTGCGCACGATATAGATCGAGGGATTGAGCGGTTTGATGTTTGTGGGTTATGGTTGGAGCATGACGGAGAATCCTAATTTCTCTTTGGGAATTGGAGATTGGGGCTGGAGGAAAGAGACGAAGGTAGGTTTAACTCAGTACGCTGATGGTGTGGCGATAATCGCGACCCCTTCTGCTGCACAAATTGAGTTGATTCTTCGCGAGAAGAATCTGAGTTTGAGTTTACAGTTGTGACAAATGTAAAACCGTATTCTGAGACAATTAAAAATTTAAGGATTATCCTGACTATTATATCCTTGGTTAATAAATTTTTTGTAGCTCATGTTTGTTTTTTAATAGAGTTATTTTAGAGATTAAATTTGTGGTATTCCTAATTTACCCTCACTTATTAAATCTTCACATTCTTTAAAAATCTGAATTCTAGCTTTATATATATAGATTAGACTTGGCATGAGCATAGTCACAAGATATGAATAAAATGTGACAAAATTTCCTCTTCTCACTTCTCACTCACCTAAACTCGTTACTGTTCGATCCTACCATTTGGTAGTAGAGACTACTTGATGGCCAAACACCGTCACCCGTCTTGACGGAAATGGCGAACCAATCCTTGAAAACGGACCGCTCCTACTCGCAACTATCCTTTCAGTACCTTAACGTGTCCTATCAAATAACTGATTTAATGAACCAACACAACGACTTCCGTTCAACCATTAAAGTCATTCAGAACTCCAATTCCTCCTTCCAAGCTTATGTCTAGCTCCAGCTATCTATGTTTCAGACCACTCTCCTAGACTATTTCAAAAGTTTCATGGTAGGATCCTTTTTTGTGTCCTTTTCAAATGGTCAGATGGTCGTTGTTCTAAATCGTTGTGAACTCGAGAATTTTTTCTTCCCCTACCTCTGAATCGTGATCATGAGCTGCTCTTCATTCAGGTATCCAATTTTCCACCACTCACTCGGTCCTTTCTCAACCATATGTCCACCAGGCCACCATCGTTGGGCCTTTCCCCTGCATACCTTTGTTACCCATTCCCCCATTTTCACCTAAACAACACCAATTTACACCTCCCGCCCCGTTCCCCTACACAACCCCCACATACCACCCTCCGTCCTTCCACTACCCAAAATTGACCTTCCCATGTTCTTTGATGAGAATAATTATGGTTGGGTTGCCATGGTTGAATGTTACTTGGAATACTGTGAGATTTCCCCAACACAAAGAATCCATATTGCCGCTTGTCACGTTGGTGTTGACACCGCCATTTAGATGCGTTGGTATGAGCTAGGTTATCCACTTCCAATTGGCCACAAACTGCGGACATCCCCTTACAATGATTTGTTGATTGTGATTCAGCGTTGGTGGAATATACCATTTTCCACTTTAAGCAAGTGGGTACCATCAAGGACTACATATCAAAATGCGCGTCTCTCTTGTCTAGTGGTTGATTGGTCCATTTTTAATTGAAACACGGCCTTTTTGGGCGGGTTGCAGGATGATTTGTGTCACAATGTTCTTGCTGCAGCTCCCTCACCTAGCTGCAAGCATAGCGTGTCTTGCGCCTCTTTCATCAGAAGCTACCCACATAATTTGTTTCTCGCCCCCACCACGAAACTATCCCCTATTGTAGCTTCGGTTCACTCTATGCAACTTTCCTCGCTTGGCACTTTGCGCCATCTCACTCAAAATGGAGGCCAATGAGTGCTGGTTAAAAAGCCTATACCTCCATTGCGGGATGATAGGAACACTCAAAGCCATCGTTGTAAGTGTCTACTGATTGCAATGATTGATGTTGAGCTTCATGGATGTCCCCACCCTCCCCCTAATCTGCCATTTCCTGAGCCGGATGACTCTCCACCTTTTACATTACTCTCCCTGATATGTGCACCTATGTCAAAACAATGCGATTACTGGGTTTCAGTATACAGTTTTGGTCTGTATTGTAAAATATCCAGGCCCAACATATATCCACAAAAGGTTTTTTTTGGGCTTCCATAATTGGGTTTATCTAGAATAAACATGTGATTCTAGATTAATCCTAAAGTGCATGAATCTAAGATACATGTAGAAGGTTCATGAAGGAAGTAGGTGGATCCATAAATGAAGTAGGTGGGTGGATGGAGCATTAATGAAAGCATCTAGATGGTTCCTCCTTGGCCTATATAAGGAGAAGTCATTTGCTCATTCCATCAATCTCATCCAAGAGAAACATCTTCCTCCAAGTAGAGAGTGAAGAGTGTCCACTCCAAGTTGAGAGTGTTGAGTGTTGTAGTGTTGATAGTAAAACAAGTGTGAGAGAGAGAGTTTCCTTCAAGTAGTGTTCTTGAAGTTATGCATCTCTTTGTACCCCTAATTTCATTAGTGGAGGTTCTTGTTGTTGTTGCCCCGTGGACGTAGGCATATTGCCGAACCACGTTATATCCGGTGTTCTCTATTCTTTACTCCTTTTATTTCCTTGCATATTTATCCTTTTTGAAGTTTGAGTTATTATTTCCATTCTACTACTTTCCCCAACATATATTTCTGTTGAATTTGGTGCAATTTCGAATTTTCTTAGTACCTTCATTGTTGTGCGTTTGCGTCTTTCTATCGAGAAGTCATTTACCTACTCTTTTATAATGGTGATAGGGACTCTAGTGACGCCGGTCGGCACCGTTCAACTTGTGTCAGTCGATATTTAGGCGTATCATTTAACTACATTTTTCTTTCCATCAGTGGAGTGTCTTGAATCTTTGGGACTTATTGCTTGGTGCTTCAAGCACAAGCTAATGATTTTTTCCATCAGTGGAAAGCGATACCCAGTTGCACGGCATTATCTCAACTCGAGATTATGCTCCAAATTTTTCGGCCCATGACACCACTGTCACTACCAATGTGTCCTTGGTCCTTCAAACTCTTCCCGATCAGTATGCAGTTTTGTTTTTCCACATTCTCTAGTCTTCCTTCTTCTCACTCTATTAACCACCAAATACCTCTTCTTTCCAACACTAAGCCCATCAACTCTCACCCGTACAAATATCCCCATTCTTAGAAGACGAATTAAGAAAAAAAAATTACATAGTTGTTGCTCGCTAACATAATCCTGTCTAGTACTAGCCATTTTTTTTCTCATATCATTTTAGTTACAATGAAATAGTGTACTTAGCGAATGTGCGTGGATTATAGAGGTCTGAATGAAGCCACCGTTAAGAACAGATTTCTCATCCCCATTTTTTATGAGTTGCTGGATGAGTTATATGAATCAACCTTGTTTTCAAAGTTAGATTACAATCAGGTTACCACCAAATCTGTATGCACCCGAATGATGTATACGAAACCCTTTTTTTTTGTACATATGAGGGCCATTTTGAGTACTTAATCATGCTTTTGAGTTATCCAATACTCCGTCCACCTTACAAGCCTCATTGAATTCCATTTTCAAGCCTTTCATACGAAATTCATTCGTATTCATTTTTTTTCATGATCTTTGGGTTTTTAGTCCCAATTTGCATGCCCATTTACACCATTTCTAGTAGATTTTTGACACATTGCATGCCCATTCACTCAAGTTGAAACGCTGTAAGTGCTCATTTGTTCATCCCAAACCTGAATGCTTGGGCCATTACATATCCAACATCTTTGTGGTTCCAAGGGAAATATGGTTGCATTGTGATATTTGGAGTGGTCCGGGGCTCGAGTGAAGAATGGATTAGGGTGTGGGGGAAGTTCTAGAGGTTTAGATATAAGGTACTCGTTATGGGTTGGAGTTGGCATCGGGGCTGGGGTATAAAGAGGTTTTTTTGTAATCGGCAACTTATTCTCCACCCTATCTTGTCAACTCATTTAAGGGAGGGCTCTGGGGAACATCCGTAGAAAGCCTTGGATGGCAACCCAAGTTGTGTAGAAACTTGAGGTTCTGCCCCATAATAAACTCGGGATTTCAGCCCTAAAACCAATTGGTGATAGGGGGAGTTTCCCAAGTCTAAATAAAGTACACACTCTTTCTTATCTTTTCCGATGTGGGACTACACACTCAATATGAGCCTGATCCCAATTCTCGAGTAAAGTACCCCATAAGTAACTATGTGTCAATCCACAAGTTGTCAAATTCATGTGTGTCTTTTGCAAATCAATTATCTACTATATATGTTCCTCGTAGTATGTAGGATACTTTGCAGGATCCTAGGTGGAAGGAGGCTATGAATGAAGAGATAAAGGCACTACAAAAGAATAGAACATGGGAGGTTGTAGATCTGCCCGAGGGAAAGAAACATGTTGGGTGTCATTGGATATAAACAGTTAAGTACAAGGTTGATGGCTCGATTGCGCGATTTAAAGCAAGACTGGTTGCTAAAGGGTACACATAGACATATGGAGTTGATTACCATGAGACGTTTGCTCCTGTCGCCAAGATTAACACGGTATGTGTTTTGTTAACCCTAACAGCTAATTTGGATTGGCCACTACAACAGTTTGACATGAAGAATGCATTCCTACATTGTGAGTTAGATGAAGAGGTGTACATGGATCTTCCTCCTGGTTGTAAGAGAGATATTGCAAATACAACAAAGGTGTGTAAACTAAGAAAGTCCTTATATGTGTTGAAGCAATCGCCTAGGGCATGGTTTGGTAGATTCACCAAGTCCATCAAGAGTTTTGGGTATAAGCAAAGTAATGTTGATCATACACATTGTTCTTGAAACATAATCACGAGCTCGTTACAGCTCTAATTGTGTATGTTAATGATATAGTTGTAATCGGAAATGATGTGTCTGAAAGAGAAGCACTTCATAAGTATTTGGCTCAAGAGTTTGAAATGAAAGATCTCGTTTCTCTGAAGTATTTTTTGGGTATTGAAGTTGCATGGTCTAAGAAGGGTATAGTCTTGTCTCAACGGAAGTATGTATTAGATTTGTTGAGTGAGACTGGCATGCTAGCCTATCAACCGATTGATACTCCTATGGATGAAAATGTGAAGTTGGGAGTGCATCCTGATCAAGTACCAACCAATAAAAAACGCTATCAAAGGTTAGTAGGAAGATTAATGTACTTAGCTCATACAAGGCCAGACTTGGCTTACCTCTTGAGTGTTATTAGCCAGTTTATGCATGCTCCAAGTGAAGATCATATGAATGGAGTTATTCGAATTCTGCGGTTCTTAAAGTCCTCACCAGGTAAAAGAATAATGTTTATCAAGAATAGTGACATGAGCATTGTAGGATATACTGATGTTGATTGGGTTGGAGATATTGGTGATAGGCGTTCGACATATGGCTATTTCACTTTTGTGGGTGGTAATTTGGTAACTTGGCAAAGTAAGAAACAACAGGTTGTAGTTCGATCAAGTGCGGAATTTGAGTATCGAGGAATGTCGGAAGGAATATGCGAGTTGTTATGGTTGAAGAACTTGATGATTGAGTTGGGCTTCCATATCGAAGCACCAATGAGATTGTATTCTGATAATAAGGTTGTCGCTCATAATCCTGTGCAATATGATAGAACTAAACACGTGGAGGTAAACAGACACTTCATAAAAAGAGAAGTTAGAGAAGAAAATCATTGAATTCTCTGAGATAAAATCAAAAGAACAGTTAGCAGATGTGTTGACTAAAGCATTATCCATTCCGATATTTCACAGCTGTATTGACAAGTTGGGCTTGAACGATATTTATGCATCAACTTGAGGGGGAGTGTTGAATCCAGCTGTATATTTGATTTCTTTTCCTTTTAGGACTTTGTAATTAGTAGGTTTCCTACAATTAATTTATTTACTTTTTAGTTTAGGATTTACAATATTGTGTACATTATATAAATACATCAATTTATGAGGAATAAAAATAAGGAATTCAGCCTTCCAATACAACTAATTGTACATCTATCGAGAAAGTAACATGCTAGCCGTTGGTGAATTCCGGAGCTCTCTAATCTAGACCTTGCCCCTGATTGCTCCCATGCGTCTAATTGCTAATGATCATGCTGACCTTGCCCGACCACTGTTATTTAGTTACTCTATTTCTTTTTGCTAGGGATACAACCCCGTTTATTTCACCCGAAAAAAACTATAACTTCTGAGTTTCACTTTTTTTTTTTTTTGCATTCTTGCTTCTCATATCCCACTCTTCCTCGTCTATATGTCTTATGCGCAAAAAATAAAAACTAAAAATAAAAAAGACTTTATACTCAAGATGCCCAATGAACATCATCTTTAGTCTCAAAACAGTCCTGAAACTCGATCTTGTACTAGGATACTTCCTGAACCCCCTTTTCATCCCAAGTTGGTCATTTTCCATATATTTTCATAACCCTTAGTTAAATTGAGAAGCATACTTGTCACTTTGGACAAGTCAGCAATTCAACTCGTTTGCTCTCTTCTTCCTTTTTCCCCCAACCATTCTGTCTCAAGCTCTCCACCTCTGCCATGGCCAGTCTTCAAACCAACACAGGCCTCCATGTCCTCCCACAATATCTCCGACAACTCTCAAACCCAACTCCTCCTGCGCTCTAATCTCGAACCCACTCCCACGCCTCTAAAGTCTAAACTCCTCTACCAATACAGAAAAAGAATTTGTACTTTCTAATTTCAGGTAAGCTCTCGATTTTAGAGTTACTGCATTCATCATATAAGCAACTCAACCAAGCCTCCAGATCCCAACCATTCAATACAATAGCGGTCAATGCCAAATTTATAAACTCAACCGCTCTGGCATACTTCGGTAACTAAAGTGGGAGAAAATCTAACATGTAACTAGTTATATTTCACCGTGTCCCGGCAACTAACAATGCCACTGGCCTAATGTTACAAAACTTAGGGGTTTTAAAGCACAGGAAAGAATCATAAATTTAATTTGAGATAAATAAGTCAAGAAATGAAACCCTTGACAAATGTACCAGCTGCATGAACCAACTACTTGAAGCCTAAATGCAAGCCAAATTTTCAGATATCAACAACCATTTAGCATTATGTTTTTAGGCCCCTATTTACCTAAACCTTGAAACATCACAATTTTTTGTTCCTATGTACAAAAGAGACATGGAAATGTAAACATCAAATGCATTCAATGCTTCATGATCATAAATTAATTAGAGGATAAAGCATGGTATGCGAGAGCAGTTGATATTGATTAACTTTTCTTTCTATCTTAGATCAATATCAACCTGCTCCGGATTTCCCCTTTCATTCTGGTTGGCAACAAGCTCAATGCCTAGTTGCCCTTTGTCCCCAGCTCCAAATGCATATAGCTTCCCCGACTCAGTAAGTGCAAAAGTGTGTGCGTTCCAGTATATGGAATTGGTGAGACTGATCTGTACAACCCGCTCACTCACTTGTTTCAGTGATGTCACAAGCTCTGGCGCCAATACATTTGAGTGCCGGTTTCCCTGCAAGATAAACAACAAGGAAATATGATTCAGTAACTTAAGGGAAGGCAATAGCACGACTTGACCTAGTTATCAGGCCTGGCATGGTCATGTGTTCGTTTCAGATTTCATAACTTAGTACTCAATTGGTCTTAGCATTCTACCTTCGCTAATATAGGAACAAATAGAAAGGAAAAAAGTTTTCTCGAAAGAAGAAAACTTATATATATAGTTCAAAGCATGATATAGGTTCTAGGATGGTGAAAAACATGTTGTACACATAGGATGTTGTGCAGCAATTTGATACGATTTTGGCATGTTCATATATTTAGCTATTTTCAGCAATGTGAGTTTGTTTTCAGGCACAAACTTGCTGCAAACAATCAAACCAATTCAACAAACATATCAAATAGGAAATAAAGCTATAAACAAGACCTGTCCATCGGCAGCAGTACTGTGCCCAAGGCTAGCCGATTCTCCGCAACCAAATGAGTACACATCACCATCATCAGAAACCACAAAGGTTGTGTAATCCCCTGTAGCAACATGTACTGCTTTTACATTGCTCAACGCTTCCACAACCTTAGGAACGGATTCACACTCTTCATTCCCATGACCTAAGCACCCATAACGGCCCCAACCCCATGTGCAGACCCGTCCATCCTGGCCCACCACAGCGGCATGCCAAGCGCCAGCAGCAACCACCATAGGCTGAAGGTTCAGAACCTGGAACTGTTCAATTAGCCGGGGCAGCTTCTCATCAGTTCTTGAACCATGTCCAAGCTTCCCACCCAAGCCACAGCCAACAGAGTAAACTGACCTGATACGTTTCCAGATCATATAAATGAGTGACAAAAATAAATCTTAGTATAACTTCAATTAACACAACATGAAAATATAGTAAAGGTGTAATCTTTAGTGATGCAGCCTAAAAAATAAATTTGACATTATACGGAGTTTAAACATTCTAAAAGACTGAACATACTAATCAGAATGTTGAATATTATCAAGGCAAACAGATGAAAACAATCCTTACATGCCATTAGGTTGACAAGTCAGAGCAAGAAGGTAGCAGTATCCAGCTGCAATTTGTACCACAGGTACATTTTCAAGGGCTCCTAACAGAGGATGGGGCTCAACATCATTTGGCTCAGTTTGGTGACCAAGTTTGCTATCATTGCCCCAAGAAAATGTGTACACCCTGCCCTCTCTTGACAGTACAGCGGTGAAGAAATTTCCAATTGCAGCTTGCACCACAAATATATCTTTCAGAGACTCGACCAACTGAGGAGCAGTAACCAGCTTCGATCCTTGAACCCCGTATTCAGTTTCGCCAAAAGAGTCCTTTCCAAAGGCATACACTTTTCCAGTATCACTAATCAGCATTGTCCTGCCAGCACCAGCAGCGGCTTGAATAATTTGAATGCCTTGCAATGATCTGCCACATGATGGAGTGCTATTAACTTTTCTTTTTTAAGTCAACTAGTTCTCTTTCATTTTTTCTTGCATTTTACATAATAAAGTCAATAGTTGGCAACCTGATTTGCCGAGGCCGCCATTCCTCATCTGTAGTGCCATGTCCAAGCTGTCCTGAGCTGTTAGAGCCAAATGAGTAGACAGCTCCTTTTGAGGTCACAGCAATGCTGTGACCAGGCCCTGCAATCGCTTGCGATTTCTCCCTTCTGGAACATGCTTCTCCAGCCAACAAAAACCTCAGGACAAGTTTCCATGAGCCCCCACATCTTTGCTTCAATTCTTGACGCTGTTCAGCTGTCATTGGCTTAAATATAGCTCTCTTTTGGCACATGTCCAGAGCAGCAAGCTCTGATATGGACAATTCAAACTCAGGAGCAAAGTTTGCAGGCTGCCTGAAAAAGGAACATGTGGCCTGCAACACACAAATCCAAAATCAAAATAGCAGCGTCATCAGTTCGACAATTTAAAATCGCACTACATTTACCAAAATTTAGAGCAACATATCACTTGCCTCTAACTTTGCAAGGTCTTGAGGATCCAAATTGCAGGCAGTAAGGACATGGAGGACAATGGAGGGGTTGGCTGCTAAAGGGAATTCTCCGGGGATGGAGGAGGTCCCGAAGCAATGGCGTTGCCGCCTTTCAAATGTTGGTACAGGTGTGGCAACAACAATGGTGGTAATTGGCTGGTCAGGAATGTTATGGTATTGTATAGTTGGGGTTCCGCTCGCTGTGGCATCCATTGGCACTGCCAAAAGTTTCGCAGCAAGCAAGCTTTGCAAAGGAGAAGTTCTAAGTTGCTGAAAATTACGAAATATCTGTACAAGAATTACTCCTTTACTCCTCTCAATTATCCAGCATTATCATCTAAAGTTTTAAACTTTAACATGTTCTTGCTAATTTCATTCAAAGAGTATCTACCTTGAAAAATATGTTACTCAGATCAACAAACTTCAAGTCTCAACCCTACATATAAAAAAATACCTATAAAATCTTTTTATATGACAGAAAGTGCGAGAACAAGTAATGCAGCTAGTTATGCCCAAACAAACATGTCATAGCAAATGGAGTCAAACCAAACTGGACTTTAGCATTAAAAAACGTTTGCAACAAAAGATCCATCATCTGCGAAATTGGGGAGAAATTCATAATCCGACCATTTGATTATTGACAGTTCATCAAAGGCGAAAACAGGAAAATTTCCTTACTTTCCAAATGGTAAGGGGTTAACAGGAAACCCAAAACCTCAAAATAGTGAAAAAACTTGAGGCAAACTAAAAGATGGAGACTTCGAGAAGAAGAATACTAGTCTTCCATGAATGGATATACCCACCATCAAAAGACAACCAAAAAAAAAAGGAAAGAATTTTGCTATCAGCATAGAAAATTTTATTCCACGTAAACTCTTTATAACTTAAACCGGTCGGATTAGCCCGATCAAAATGAACCAAGCAAGAAAAATGAGTTCCATCATCATTTTGATACCAATAACAGAGGTTGAAGTTAAAGCAAACGTTTTTTTTTTTGGCAGAGAATCGGCCATAGAGATCAAAACTTTGGCACACCTGGATCAAATAATCATCAGAAAATTCGAAAATCGTTTAGAACAGTTGATCAACCACCAAAACAAACAAAAGCAAAGAGAGCGATGAAGAATCCACCAAAAACATGACGCAATCACATGCTTCATAAAGCTTGTAAATTGTACATTATGATCATCACAGATCGAGACCCAACAACTAAGAAACGAAGAATTACATATGAGAGAGACCCACGATTCCTGAAAACCCATTTGCATCCGTCAACAATTGCAGAGAATTTGACGTTTTTCTTAGACAAAAAGAGCAAAAGTTGGATCAAATTAAAGAGAAAAAAGGTGGAGTTTTGATCAAAGGGGTTGGTCTGGTATCCTAGAGAGTGGCAGGGGATATTTTCTGAGGGATTTTAGAGATAAGAGGAAGGGGAATTTTGGTGTTTTTGTCTGAGAGAGTGGATGAATGAATATATGAAATGAATAGTTGAAGTAATTTTGATTTCTTTTTTTTTTTCTTTTTCTTTTCTATGGGGATTGGGAGGTCTCTGTTTGCTTGGGGTGGTGATTAAGCTTTTACTTACTCTATATTTGTAGTATTCTCCTTGTTACACGTCAGCTCCCTCTTGACTACGGTAACTCCAACTCCAACTGATTTTAATAAAATTCTATGGCTTTGCGAAAGCTAAGGTGAAAACTAAGAGGGAGAGAAGTTTACATAAAACCCAACGTGTCTCCTTTATAAAAATTACTTTGATTTGGGTCCCAATAAATTATGGCAACATGGTATTTTCTTCGAGAATAATGTATATGTTTCGAAATTCAACTTCGATAAATAATTGATTACTTATTATGTGAAGTACCATTGTATATGGAAGTTAATCATTTTCAATTGAATTCTAATTGGTTGCTTATATATTGGTGAATGGTGACAATTTAGGATTATTCTAATATTTGTTTAAGACGTTTAGGAATCAAATTAGTAGGGTAACGTGTGTATTCCACTAGTGCAAGGTACATAATTTTTGTTTATCATTGTGATTGTAGTGTAACATTACCACTCACTTGAAAAAATGTCATATATATTACATCATCATAATAAGCTATAATGCTAATGATATAATTAGATGGACGGGCAAAACTCTAGCCGCAACCTCTCTCTCTAAAATAAACTCTCCAATTCTTCCTTTAAAAAAACCCTTTAGCCAACTTCTCTCTGAGGTGGAGTCTTCAATTTCCACCACTTTGGTGGTAAATTTGGAGGAAACTTCCACCTCCCCCTCCCTTTACTTTTTTTCCCCTTGTTTTCTTGATAACTCCCTTTCCTTTCCTCTCTAAGATTTTGTTTCCAGTCTCCTTCCCCAGTTTCCGTCATCCTTGGCATTGGAACCAGGCTTGGCGGTGCTGACTAAGCTCACAGTGGACTGATGGAGTTGGGATCTTATCTATCTTAGTGTGGTTCGTCGGTATCTTGACCTTTTTGGCCACTTTTGCTTCTGTTGCTTTCGATTTACTTTCTTTTTCTGCCATTGTTTCTCCTCACCAAACCACACACATATCTTCCCACTCTCTACTCATAATGTTGTTCTCCCTAAAATCTTTTTCCTTTAGATCTAGTTTGGTTTCTGTCTTGGCTTCTCCACTGGGTTCTGTCATCAATTTGTCAGTCATTTTTTTACCTTATTGATCGCCTAAGTATGCTGATCTTTGGTGGCCTTGTGTTTCCAATCCATACTCTATTGATCGATCTCTTCGATTTCGAACTTGTTTGTGTTCTAGGGTTGTGTAATGTTTTGGAAGTTTATTTTCTTTTGACTTTTTATGTTTTGGGTTTATTTGTTTTTTAATTTGAGTCTTTTAATTCTTATTTGTATTATTGGACTCTTCTAATAAATAAATTTATTCTTTGGACAAAAATAATAATAATAAGAGGGACGGGTAAGGACTAGGGAGTGTGTAAAATATGTATAATTTTATATATTTTATTATAAAGTAGAATATTTGGTTAGGACTATTTATCAATACCGAAAAATCGACCTAATAATCGAACTAAACTAAACCATCCTGAATATAACTGAAACGATAAAAAATCGTAATAAAAGATGAAAAATCGAACCAAAATGGAAATAGTTCGGTTTTAATTTCAGTGGTACCTTATCAAACTGGCTTTACAACAAATCACAAACCCTGCCAAAATGAAACTACATCGTTTTGGCCATCATATTCACTCTTCATTTTCACTTCACTTTCGTCTCCTTCATTTCAATCTCACTCTCATGTCGTACCAGGCCATCATCAACCATCTCAAAACCTTAACACCTCACTAGTCAATGTCCTCACCCTCACCCTCACCCTTACCCTTACCTCACGCCCTCACGCCTTCACGCTCTCAAACCCTCTCGCCTTCACGCATCACGCCTCACTTTCAAGCCTCACCAATCACCATGTCAAAACCCACACACCCTCATGTCCACTCGAATCCTCAATCTCAAAACTCTTCGTAACTATAGTCGTCTATAAGAAACGATGTCGTCATCCTCAATATTTTCATTCCTCAAACTCAAAGCCATCGACAAGGTCAAAACCTCCCATCAGGAAGAAAACCGAAAAAAAAATCAAATTTGAATCAAACTGACTAGTCCTATTTGATTTTCGGTTCAAATTGAAAAACAAAAATGGCAAGTAGGACCAATACCAATACTAATATTGGTCCCAACTTGTGTTGTGTTATCTTGTGATGGCGATTTTGGACTTGTTTGTGTTCTATTATGGTGGCGTACTACTCAAATGTGGCGGTTAGCAAAGCTTCTCTTAGATTCTAGGGTTTTTTTTTTGTAACGACCCGTCCCGAGTATCGGGATTTAATATTATTTAATTATGATTTAGAATGACTAATCTGGGATTAGTTGAGTGATTTCGGGCGAATTGTGCAAAATGACCGTTTTGCCCCTAGGTGTGGGCAAAACGTTGACTTTTAATTAGGACGGTCAAATGGACTTTGACCAATGACTGTGACGTATTTTGGGACGTCACGAGTTCATAGACAGGTGGCACGTTCGATTTCGACATTCGTGGTGAAAGTTATGACGTTCGGAAGTTCAGGGACATTTTCGTAATTTGGACGAAATGGGGGAAAATGTTGACTTTTTGATCAAGAGGTCCGATCGCCGAGGGCCAAGGACCGTTATGTAGTGCGGGTCGATACAAATCCATTGACAGGCGGCACGCCGAAATCGGACTTCGTACGAGGAAGTTATGGTCGGAAACGTGAAATCGGGGAAGTTTACGGCTCGGTAACCGTTTCGATTATTTTATTCTGAAATGGTGGTTGGAGGACACTTGTATGAGTGACAAGTGTCACTCACCCATTGGCTAGATTGGATCATGTTCCATTAACCATAAATTATATGCTAAAGTTCCACTATGGAATTAATTAGGATTAAACCTCTGCTTTAATCTGAGCCATCCATCTCACTCCCCAGATTCCATCTCAGCCGTTCATCTCATCTCTTCCTTCCTATTTATGTTCAGCCTTCTTCTCCTTACCCGTGAACAAGCAAAACAGGGAGGTGAGAATTGGATTCTGGCCATGATCAATCTTCCTTCCACAATTGATTGTGCAACTGGAAATTGAGTGATTTGCGGAACGATTTGGCTGAGGGAGAACACGAGAGACTACGTGGGGCTGTGAAAACCGAAAATCGGAATTTTGGAGCAATGGAGGGAAATTCAAAATTTGAGATATGGGCTCTGAGGGTCGATTTGGAGTTCAATTTGAGCCTTCTGGGATTGCCTCGATCACAACCAGCTCAAGAACGAAGAATTTTGGCAACCTTTTGGCTTTGAACTGACTTGGTGGCAGAGAAGGAGTTTGAGGATTGAGTCGTGATTCTAGAGGGATTAAACGATGAAATTGGATTAGCAAATGAGTTTACCTTGGTCCAACGAAGCTTCTCAGTGGATCAATTTAAGGAAATCCAGTGGAATTGATGAAATCCAAATGATGAACAGTGCCCAGATGTTCTTCGATGTTCATCTTCAAGTCGTTGGATTTCAGGTAAGGATTGTTGTAATTAGGTTTACAGACATATAGTTAGACATATAACGAACCTATTTGAGTGTTCAATTGAAAGGATTAAGGTGGATTTTGACAGTGAACGAATCGGGTCATCTCGCGGGTCAAATGGACCCGTTTACCAGAGAAATGGGAGGACGATGACTGTAGCAGTCACTGTAGCAGGCGCGTGGTTTTCACGCGCAGCCACTCACGGCGGCGCGTGACGGCGCGTGGGTACGAATCTCGAGGTGAGGTCAACATGACTTTTGTCCTATACAGCATAACAAACATTTTAGCATTGGTTTCGTATCAATCGGACCCCGTTTCGATATTGTTCGGGATGTCCGCAGGTTTTTAATCCAGTTTTAAAAATACTTAAAAATGCGGAAAAATTACAAGACTTTAATAGGATGTTAATGAAGGGGTTGGTAACCCTCTATTGTGATTTGGACAGGATTGGGAGTCCCGGTGATAGTGGTGTGGCCCGGGAAGGCCTATGGCACGCGTATCGAGGTGCTCGGTTAAACGGTCTGTGAGTGGACATTGGTTTTATAAATTTGATGCATGCATAACTGTTTCATGATTGTTATAATTGTGATTTTATGGTTTATTTTGGATATCGGTGAATTTATATGATTTCACGCATTTCGAGGTGATTTACGTGTTTGCACGTAAATCGAAGTTTTCTGGATTCGCACTGGTTTCCATAATCGAGGGTTGAAATGATTTCATGAAACGGTTATGGATTTGGTAAAGTGAATTCGGGCCAGGGGCCCAATTGATTTAAGAAATCGAGCTAGGGGCCCAGTTGACTTATGAAAACGGGTCAGGGGCCCAGTTGATTTACATATGCAATTTCGGGTCGGGAACCCTAAAATGGAATTGAATAAATGATTTCGAATTTGATAATCAACTATTTGGACTTACGACGGTTTTATGGAAATTCGGGGCAGGGCCCTTGTGATATTTTGGAAATGAATGATAAAATGTGTTCCATAAAACCATCTCGATACGAGGATATATATTGGTCTCCTCCAAGTGTCGGGGACACTGGAGAAGTCACGGTGCATTGTCTACGAGGGGTCATTGTACGGAGCAGCCGGACCGTATAGTGATCCAGGAGCAGGATTGCTATGATTAGACGTCAAGGACGTCAGGCTTCGGGGATGTTAGAGATATGGACCCGGTGAGACCCCGGGCAGCACGCGTTGCTTAATACCGTGAAATATGACGTCGGGGACGTCAAGCGTCTGGGACGCTAGGCATCGGGGATGCCGGAGATGGAAAAATAATAAATAAATATTACTGGATTTATGAAATAACTCTTGGATTGACTTTTGGGATTTGAAACTATGCTTTGGTTTCCGGGCTAAGGCCCTAATGGTTATTTCTAAATAAATTTGTGATTATTGGTTTTTGGTGCATGCATATGTTTTTACTGAGGGGCATAAATGTCTTTATAAATGTTTTAAACAGACTTGTTTATTTTCGTCCACTCACAGTTTTTGTTTTTAATGCCCTTCAAGTTGATTCCGGAAGTGACTGCAGCAGAGTCTGGGACATCGCACACCTCCTCCATCGATCATTGCGCACTCTGGAAGCCCGTTTGGGCAGTGGCAATAGGTTATCCCTTGTCTGACACCTCTTGTCGGACGGGAGCATGACACATTCCATGGTAATCCCGGGGGAATTGGGATGGGTCATGTCAAGTGGTATCAGAGCAGGTTTGCTCTTTTGTGCGCGAAGGTCGAGGGTGTGATGTCTCTTTGGGCTGCAGTTCCGTTGTCAACCTGATAGATAGTTTTGGGTTTGAGTAGTGGATAAAGTGTGTTTGGCCGATACGCTGTGCGTTAATGCGATTCGACCCAAGTGGGGTTGTTTGTGATTAATTGGTAATGTGGGACCGTCGGTTCGGTCATGTGATGATGGATTTTTATGCTACTGGGCACAGCTGGGTTCAGGGAACCCCATTTGATAATGAGATGGAAATGCGAAACTCAGTTGAGTAATGGTCTATTGTATGGTCCCCGGTAGTATTGGCTAGTGTTCGGGGTGTTGGTGCATCGGAGTTATCCGATGACCTTCGTGGTGGAACCCACGATGGAACCCACGTTGAGTTGATGATTGGATAGGAATTGACGTCTATACGATGTCAGGACCGCGGGGTCGGTCAGGTTGTGATTTTACTGCGGAAGGCAGTTGGGTTCGGTGGAACCCTTGGGTGTGATTTTGGAACCCTAATTTATAATTAATGATAGAAAGTGAACTTTAAATGGGAAATTTTGCTGCGACGAGCAGCTGAGGTCGTGGATGACCATGTGGCTGACTCTAGTGAGTCTAGTCAGGATTATGGGATTCGATCCTCGGGTACGGTTATGGGATAAAATATGGAATTCCGTGTTGGATCGATAATTGTGTGAGGTGTAGATACGGATCTTGACAGCGATGACTGTTGGTCGACAGTTGTGTCGAGATGACTGGCTATCGAGGGTATTTAGTGTGGTTTTAATACGTGAGGATCAGGGACGTTCAAGGAACGTTCATTTTCCTGATGTACGGATGGTCAAATTGAGGTACCCATAGTCGTGGGGTATGAGTGGTGATACGGTGATCGTCGTTCGGTGTGAACGGAGATCCAGGGTATCAACTTGCACACAGTGTGCTAGCGTGAATGTTTCTGTGCTAGTGTGGACGTTCGTGTGCTAGTGTGGGTGTATGGATGCTGTGTGTTGAGGCAAGTGTCGGTGATACTAGCACTGGTGTTGGTGCCGGTGTCGGTGAATGAGGTTGTGATGAGCCACGAGTTGGGATGTGACTCTGTCTTGAGGGACATATGATTGGTATCTGCGACTCAGTGGTGGTTGAGTCATGGACTGGATAGGATCCAGTGGGGGTTGTGACGTGTTGGGATAAGTCCCAACAGTTATGAGATAACAAGTGATGAATGGATAAAAAGGTATGTTTGAGACTTGAGGAATCTAGGGACGATGTTCCCTACGTCATGAGAATCAGTGGATTTGGGGAGTTGTTATCAACTCCGAGATTGGTAAGATTGTATATTTCTTATATCCCCAGAAAGTGCAAGGAAATTACTAGAATGGAGAATACGGGGAAAACCACTTGTGGTATTGATGTGGGATTTTGTGATTGTGAATCACGTGGAACCTGAGAATTGAACCTGTAAAGGTTGAGATGTGAGACGAAGGCAGTAAGGTAGGCACATCCAGGAAGAGTTGAGAAATTCCCGTTCGGAATCGGGGTGTGTGCATAAATGATTATTAACGGACGTGAGGTCCGAGTAATGAATTGATTGTGGACACGTGGTTGTCCAAGTGAGTTGAGGATGTGGGCAGTCCAGTGGTTGGACTTGACATCTCATTGGGAGCATGTCTGTTTCCACCATGGTTGGAACTCCCGATTCGGGGAGAGTTGTGATTGGGGGACGAGAGGAGTGCTCGTTTCCACATCGGTGATTGGTATTCTGAAGTCATTGGTGTTGACTTCTTATTTTCTGCCGTGGCAGATGATGAGTGTTGTTACTAGTACGTTGAGCGTGTATTGGTGAATGGACCCATGATCGGCCTTGGGTCATTGGACACAAAAAGTTGTGTATAATTCTGGATTTGGGGGTGAAATGCGAGGTCATCATTTCCCCCAAGGGAAATCTGACGAAGGATTCAATGAGGGTGTAAGACCCTACGATCAGTTTTCAGATGGATTGTTAGCGACGTGAGCATGTGTGGATCCTAGGTGGATCTGAATTGTGATGTTGTGGACTTTGGGCATGGTGACGATCTAGGATCGTGATGTTACTTGTCTGACGACGTAGTGATGGATCTGGATCATGATCTTGATGATCCATATAGGTGAGAGTTTATCGCTTTTACCTTGGTATGGGAGTTGTAAATGACGGGACTGAACTTCGTTTCGAAGTGAAGCCCATATGATTTGTTACTCGGGTGAGTAGGTTTCCGATGTGG